>CM055960.1:31053027-31642207 GCA_029490685.1 Schizonepeta tenuifolia
TTAAAAATATTTTCACAGCAAAAAAAAAGTCTTTTATCTTTTTATGAAAATAGACATATCATGTTTATAGTCGTTGTGTAGAGCATTTTATTCCGAGTCTATAGACGCTAAGTTTGCTCAAAAAAGATTTCGCATGAAAAACTTATGCACGTTTAAAGGTTTTAAAACGTAAGTTGCTGCACAGCTGCTTTTGCCTCGCAGCTGCTTCCGCTTTGCAGCAGCTTACTGCGCAGCAGCTTTCGCTTCGCAGCAGCTTACTGCTCAGCAGCTTCTGCTTTGCAGCTGCTTCTGCACTGCAGTAGCTTCCGCCTCGCAGCAGCTTACTGCTCAGCTGCTTCCGCATCGCAGTAGCTTACTGCACACCTGCTTGTTTCTTCCTATATATAGGCGCTTAAGATTTTCATTTTCATCGTTCAGTTTTCTATTCTCTCTCATTTATCTTACAACATAAGCTCGTCGTATCTGCTTGTGTGATCATGATGTCTTGATGTTACGGTCAACATTGGTATTTTCAATCAAGTGGGTAATCTTTTCGAAAACTATGTTTGAGCTATTAAACTCTAAAATAGAATAAAAATTCAGTTATCCATAAAATATTTTCATGTGCGTTCCATGTGATATACTCTAGTTAATCGATCGAGATACTTAGTGAGTACACAGGTACTAGCTGAGTATTGTGCGCACCACGTTGCAATGCAATGGGTTGATCTCCATTTGTATTGTAGCTAGCGGTCTTGAGCTAAGGCTCCTAGCCTATGTTAATGTTGACTGTGTTACTCTACGGACTCTATCCTGGATACAAGTCAAATAGACTATGGCAACCATAGCCATGGTGCCTAGTCGGAGTATAAGGATCGAACGTCACATCATGCATCAAAAAAATATGTTTTGTATGGTCAGGGGTGGATTTCTGTTTTAAAACCCTCTGATGCATACGATGTTAAATGGATAATCTGCTATGTTTCCAAAAATGTTTCCAAAAATGGCACATGCCCACTGAG
The DNA here is from genome assembly GCA_029490685.1 of Schizonepeta tenuifolia. NCBI lineage: Eukaryota > Viridiplantae > Streptophyta > Magnoliopsida > Lamiales > Lamiaceae > Schizonepeta > Schizonepeta tenuifolia. The sequence goes on from CM055960.1 coordinate 31,054,029, forward strand.
TACACTAGTACTCAGCCCAAAATATTTTCAAAATATTTTCAGGTTGGGAGGCAGGTGATGGGACGCGAGGCTGAGGCGGGGATCGTTGTAGCTAATGTGTGCTTCCGCTATATTATTTAATTGTGCAACTCTGAATAATGTTCTTATTATATATATGTGAAATATATGAATAAATTGTTATATGTGCAAAAAAGTAATTAAGCCCCTTTCTTTCCCGCTTCTTTATTCCCCTCTGTTGCGTCTCGGTTTATGGGAACCGGGATGTGACACTTGCACAATATAGCTTGATCAAGCATTTTTCTGATAGATGATACGTTCAACTTGCCCAATTCTGTTTCAACGCCGGGGAAGAGTTAACTTCTTCCGCGCACGTTCTATTCACCGTGGTTGGCTACCCCTCAACAGAGTACCACACACACCGGCTACCGTGTACACTAACCCTGAAAAGTCCCTTTTGACTAACTCAGAGTCCGATCGACTTAATTGGCGAACCAATTCAGAATGGCACAAAAGAACTCACATAAAATAAATATTTTCATGCCCTGATTATCACTTTGAAACACAATTATCAAAGCAATAAATAAAGATTTTCGAGCATCGCTCGTTTTATTTCGTACATAGAAAAGCCCACCTTACTGATTACAGAACTACTATACGAGCTTCCGTCTCTGGTCTTCCGTCCTATCCTCGGTGTTGACTTCCTCCTTTTATCGTAAATAAAAAAACTTAAGCAACTTGAATGTAACGATAAAAGAAACAGAAAATCGAAACCGGTTTTAGTCTTTTTAGGCTTTTGCACTTTACTACTTTCTTTTGATTAACTAATAAACGAGACTTCGATCAATTCTCGTCTACAAACTGACTCGACTTATTACTCGACACTTAGGTCAGTATATAATGGATGTCGATAAATTATAACGACTTAAAAGTTCACAAGGAACGAAGTTGAAAAGGATTCAACTTAAGAAACTAAGCTTTGGAAACTTACTGCACATTACAGTAGTTCTGGAGTTCGCACAGAACAGAGAACTTAAAAACAGGGAATGTAGTTTATACCAAAAGAAAGCCATGGGTGTCTAGTTTACTCTCCAATTTACGGATCTCGATTTCGTTAAGCGAGCTAGAAGTTATGACAGTTTCCGTGAAACGTCGCAAAACAGTCGCGCGAAACCCTAATGCTCGACAAAATTCGACGCACGAATCCTTAGGTTCGATTAATGCTATTCCACTTTTATTTTTGCGAAATTTCCATCTTAAGACAGTTTATATGCAGTATTACTTAATCGGGTTCACATTCACGTCTTTTGATTAAACAAACGACGAGCATTTCCTCGTCATTTCCAACTAACCAATTACTATACCAAAACAATTTCAAATTCAATTCCTATTTCATTTTTGTTTATCAACTTCTCGTTTCTTAACTATAACTCATAACATCTCGTATCTCGGATGGAAAAGTCGTCAACTACAATATTGTTCGTTTATCAATAACAATCATTATTCTCAAAAAGGTTTTCCTTATTCGACTTTTCTATCGGCTTTTAATCTCGATTCTCCGTCTCTTATCAAAAATCAAACCTTCTTAGAATTCGTTTAAACTTTATGGTTACGATCATTAACTATCAAGATTATCATAGGTTCGAATCACAAACCTAAATCATTACTCATGCTCGACTTATCGATGATTGCTCGTCTCTTACTAAAAATCCTACGTTCTCCGTTTTCGTTCAAATTTTACAACAACGATCATTATCTATCAAGCATCACTAATATGTAAATCATATTCTAAAAACATTATCGAGCTTCAACTTATCGACGAGTTTCCATCTCTTACATTTTTCAATTTATTTTCAGAAAAATTCCAAATACATATATATTCATCCTCAATCATCCTACATCTCATTTCTATTAACCAATCATGCATATCATATCATCTTCTTCATCAAATCAACCATTCTTCATCTCTTATATTTCAACTTTTATTTTTTTAAAAAAAAACTAAATTATATCATGTGATCATCTAATATCACCTAGATCACTAATTCATCAATCAAACAACAAAAAAATCGAACTAGCAAAAACCCCTAAATCTTCAAAAAAAAATCGGTAATTACATAAAATAAAGGGGGATGATTTTCTTCATGATTCGATCCATAAAACCTAATTCTAAACATACTATAACATGAATTAACCAAGAATCATCATCCTATTTCATCTCCTATGTTTCGAAAAAAATGAAAATGATGGGAAAGAATTTGTGTTCGGTTCATAACGTAGGAGAAGTTCTCACCTTGCGAAATATGAAGTCGGAAATGAAATCGATCGATAGATGAGAGACTTGTGTTCTTGAGAAAAGCTTGAAGGATGAAGCTTTAATGGAGAAAATGAGAAAGAAATGAGAGAGAGAGAGGAGATGATGGGGGGCAGTATTGAAGAAGAAAGAAAGAAGGGATGACTAAGCTATTTACTATAACATAAAGGTGTAGGAAATATCTAATTAAAGGTGGTGACTCGCTAAGGAGTGTTTGGGCATGATTAATTTGTCGGAAATATCTCGTTTCCGGGTCTAGAACGTCGATATAAAAGTCGAGAAAAACTTTCTTAGGTAGTTACGAATTCGACGAAATCTAATTCGTCCGTTAGAATAGAAATAAATCACATACTCGGAAAACCTAATTCGTTTTTCAAAATCCGAGAAAAAGTCGGGATTAGACAGTCTAAAATTTGCCCGGAAAAATCATAAAAACTGACTTTCTCCGGTGAACTCGTATCGAAGAAAAAGTGAATATAAAGTTCGACGGTTTTTCAATCTGAGTTTTCGGACGAAAAATCTATCGGACGCGAAAACCCTAATACAGTAGTCGTTCGACCGACTTCTGGAATTTATTTTCTGAAATGGATTTCACCGTCAGTCTTAGAATCGAAAATCCTTAACTTAGGCGTGCAAAGCCTTAATTATTAATTAACTTTTTATTTTAATGACGGATTAAACATCCGGGGTATTACACAGAAATCAACCGTCTCAAACGCATCAACCTCAACGACGACGATAATGATGTTGAGGTGGAGGCCGAGGCGGATGACGAAACCAAGGGGGGGGGGGAATCGGAGGAACCCGAGTCTTCACCACCTCGCCACAAAGGCAAAGCTGCCACATCAAGCACGGACACTTTTTCGGCCAAAGTGAAGGGGAAGGGGAAGGGTAAAGCTCCGGCATCAAGCAGTGGATTCGGCTACGTTCGAGGCGCCAACTATACACCTGACGAAATTTTCTGGCTCGCCAAATGCTTCATTGATATTGGAATGGACGGGGTGACCGCCAACTACCAAATCCAGAATAAATTCTGGATGAAAAATATTGTCCGCTTCAACGAGCACATAGCTCTCGCCCCGCCGCGCCAGAAGTGTCCGATGAAGTCGGCGTGGGGCCGCGCCAAGAAATCCATTATGCAATTCAAGGCTTGCTACCTCCAGCTCGAGAGAGAAAAGGCAAGCGGGCGGAACGACCTTGATCAGTACACGATGGCCGCGGATAGTTACTCCGCCATGTACAATGCAGAATTCAAATATAGGAAGGTGTGGGAGCTCTTGAAGAATATCCCGAGTTTTTGCGACCCGGAGACGGAAACAGCTCCAAAGCGGACGAGGATCAATGAAGACGACGACTACAATTCGTCTGCAAGGGCCAACACATCCACCACATCCGCAAGCGATGCAAACTCCCACCAAACTCATCCTATCGGAGTGAAACAACTCAAGCAGGGAAGGAAGGGGAAGGGGAAGACGGTGGCCAAGACCGAATTGAGCACCGTCGCCGAAGAAATGTCCAAGGCCAACGAAGTTAGCGCAATGAGGTTTGCGTATGAGATAATTACACGAGACACGTCCGACATGAATCCGGCGCTGGAGGCGCACCAAAAAGTCGCTGCGGGACTCGCAAATATATATGGTTGGGCGTGGTTCTTGTAAATTTTTTTTTTAATTATTGTAATATCTTTTTTTTATCTTAATTATTGTATGTTTTTTATGTTAATTCAATAAAATTGTCATTTTTAAATTTTTCTATTTAATTAAATATTATTATTATTATTATTATTTATTAGAAATACAAAAAAATAGCAAAATAAAATTATTCAATCATTGTCAATGATTAGATAGATTTGGGGTTTATATATCAACCTCATTATCAAAAAATTTACCTGAATCTATCTAATTATTGAGACTCCACCAAATTCACATTCTTTAAGAATAGACCATGGATGAATGTAGTAGTTATAGCATCATGTTGTGTCAAATATCTCGCAAAAGTGAAGTGTACGGTGAAATTTTTAATTATTACTACAGACTAAATAATTTTTGACATTTTCATGTGTCGGTCGTTCACTTATAAATATTGAAACATTTGAAGCTGTGAATAAATCAGAAAGTATAACAGCAACACCTTAAGAAAATATTTATTCTATAAAATATTACTAATTGTAAATAAATATCGCATCATGTTATACTTGTTCGAAACATACCTCAATTCTAACATATTTTTCTCTCACACACTAATGTGAAAATTGGCTGCATGGTGTGTGTAACGAGATGGTACATTTGAAGAAGTTTAATTAGAGATACGTATGATTCATAAATAGTACTAATATTCTCCTCAATAAGAAGTTACCAGTGAAGTCCCTCAATAATATATATTCCCTTCGTCCCGTTATTCTTGTCCTGTTTTCCTTTTCAGATTGTCCCGTTATTCTTGTCATGTTTCTTTTTTTGGAAATAATTAGAAGATAATTAATTTGTTAAACAATCCACTCTACACGTTTCATCATACTTTTCCACCTCATTTTCTGTGTCATTCACTATTCTCCTTCTCTCTCTACTCATTTAATTCCACTTTATTTCACTATTCACTCTCTCTCTACCCATTTTATTTTAATTTACCACTTTATTTCATTATTCACTCTCTCTCTATCCATTTTATTTTACTTTAAAAACTTCACTAAATATATTTTATATTTTTAATTATTTTCTCCTTAAATTCGTATCCAAAAGAAACAAGATAAGCTTGATGGAACGAAAGGAGTACGTGTTTTCTTTCTGTTGCATAAATTTTTCATCCTTTATTAGTATATTATTATTATGAAGAAATATTCAAGATTTTCTGAAGAAGTTGCATCGAAATTTCTCGGAAGAGTTTGATCGTTAATTAAATAATTGTGTGCAATAATAATATATTAATGGAGATTGCACTTTTTTGGCCTCGATCGTGATTACACGAGTCATGATTTAGGCTATTTTGTTTATGAATTCTTTTTCGATTTAATGAAAAACATTATTTATATTTCTAGGTTTGCCTTTTTAAATTAAATTTATAGCTGGATGTTTGCAAGTCACGTTGCTCCATGTCGACCACTCTGTATAAAATATATACCTGTCGATAAAAACAAATAATCGGTTACCGACAAATTCGATCAGAAAAAAGTAGGAAACATTCAACTAGGCACATAGTAATTAATTAATTCTATTCACCACGTTTTTGTTTTCTCTCTTATTCTAGAAAAATATTAAATTCATTGAATTTTATGGAAGTCCAAGTCATTGCATGCTATACATTAGGATTAGTGTGCATACTTACGAGTTTACTATAAAATTCTAAATATTGTACTAACTACTCCCAATTAATGCTTGACTCAATTGAAAATTTTATTGATTAAATTTTATTGATTAATGTACATTTCAATTGAGTAGCTTCCTAGGAAATTTCCTTATATATAATATATAATTATATATTTGTGCGTTTGTATGCACACACATATGTGTGGGGCAATTTTCATTGACGTCGGTAACATATATCCATAAACACGTGAACTTGTAATGATGATTTATATTGACATCTCAATCTTTGTTTTTAAATTTTTATGATTTTTATTACATTTAAGTTCAAAATTATGTATCATAAATGTATTTCAATTGACTTTAGTTTCCTACTAGAATTACTCTAGTCAAAGTCAGATTTCGAAGCGAAATGTTAGGCTATCCACGTCCCTTAGAGCACTCTTAGGGTGCTCTAAGGGGTGCTCTAGCACTCGAGCACCCTTAGAGCACTCTACCCCTGCAACGCAAGGGTGCTCTAAAGGTGCTCTATCTTTAATATTAAAAAATTCTTCATTTTCATTTATTAAATTAATTCATAAAATTCCATTAATAAAAATAACATTAAACATTACATTAATTAAAAGAAAACTAACATATTACAATAATTAAAATAAAAAACATTACATTAATTAAAAATGCTAGACTACTCCCGAAGAGGACCAAATTTTTGGTAGAGGTGCTCGGTGAGATCATTGGTAAGCCGATGGTGCTTTTTTTGATCTCTCAAGTCGGCATTCCGTTGCATAAATTGCCGAAAGCAGATCGGAGTTGTCCGCAAGTGTACCCCGCTACTGGACGGAGAGTCGGAGTCCTCTCTCCAATTCTCCACATCTTCCCGCTCGTCTTCGATAATCATGTTGTGCAAAATAATGCACGCGAACATGATGTCTCGGAGATGCTTCTTGTACCAGCACCGACCCGGAGCGCGGATTATTCCCCATCGGGCTTGGAGCACTCCAAAGGCTTGCTCTATGTCCTTTCTGGCAGACTCCTGCATCTTCTTGAACCTCGCCGTCTTTAGGTCTGTTTCAAGCCTCGGCGATTTGATCAAGTAGGCCAACAAGGATAGATCCCGTCGGTCAAGTAGTACCCCTTGTCGTAGCGGTGTCCGTTGACGGTGAAGGTGCACGGTGGAGCTCTATCCTCAAGCACGTCGGTGAACAAGGGCGACTGGTTGAGGACGTTGAGGTCGTTGTTGGAGCCGGCAACCCCAAAAAAGGCATGCCAGATCCACAAATCCTGCGACGCCACCGCCTCCAAGATTAAGGTAGGCACGCCGTGATCGCCGCGAGTGTGGACACCCGCCCACCCTTTTGGGCAGTTCCTCCATTCCCAGTGTATGCAATCCAGGCTCCCGAGCATCCCTGGAAACCCATGCCGCAACTCGTGCATTTGGAGCAGACGCGCAGTGTCGGCAGCGTTGGGCTTCCTCAAGTACCGCTCGCTGAAGAGGTCGATGATTGCCCGGCAAAATTTTTTGAGACAAAGTCGGCCCGTGCTATCTCCGATCTTCAGATACTCGTCGAACGAGTCGGCAGCACCACCGGTCGCCAGTTGTCGCACCGCCATCGTGCATTTTTGCACCGCTGTTAGCCCCCATCGCCCGAGTGCATCTTGTCGATGCGTGAAGAAGTGGACGTTTTCCTCCAACGTCCTGCAGATGCGCAAGAACAGATGCTTGTGCATCCGGAAACGGCGTCGGAAAAACTGCTCGTCGTAGGTGGGGTGGTTGGCGAATTAGTCGGCGTGGAGGATCGCACACGCCGCTTCTCGGTCGCGGTCGACGAAGTCTCGCGCCCGCTTCTTCTTCTTTTTTTGCTCCGCTTGGTGTGCACGCATGTAGCGATCCACGTCCGCCATCATCTCCAGCACCTCGTCGTCGGTGCCGCCCTCGACATATTCCTCCGACGAATCGGAAAAATAAGTTCCTCCGATGAAGACATTTTTTTAGGTTGCATTTGAGAAAGAAAGAGGATGATAAAATGGTGTGAGATATATGAGGGGGTGTGGTGGTATTTATAGATGAAGAAAATTAAAAAAAAAAAAAATTAATTAATTACGGCATAGCCGTTGCTGCAACGGGCAAAATTTTTCGAATATATACGTTAGGCGCGTGCACGTAAATTTTTTTTTCCCCTCCGCCCTCGCGCGTGACGAGCACGCGCCGGACTTGAGCTCGTCTCGAGCGCTCGGGCACGCCTCGAGCTCGTGCCGTCTGCCACGCGGGGTGCTCGAGCCACCCCTGCTCGATGTGGTCTCGAGCACCCCCGCTCGATGAGCGTTGCAGATAGCCTTATAATGATGAATATGCCATTAAAAAAGGAAGAAGAATATCAAATTAATAACAAAAGAAATATCTAGATACTTTTACTGTATCAATGTTGAAACAAGCATTATGAAATTTCTCCATAGTAGTGTTAGTTGATGAAGACTGAAGAGTCCTTGAAACGGCGTCGTACACGTCAATAATAATTTTTTTTATAAACCAACCGATGAAATGGACCACAGAAAGTGGAATAATAATAGTTCAACTTGAAACTTCATTGTCACATGGAATATAAATGTATCCGTATATATATATAATCACGTGTTGACTTCGTCATGATTAAACCAACTTCAATAAAATTTGTTCCCCAATACCTCAACAATATCATATGTATACTAGGCCGACGCAAGAAAATTCTTGTTATAAGTCGATGCATATGAAATACTTCCTGTGTTTCATTCGATTTGTTTACGTACTATTAGACACATAAATTAAGAATAAGATTAAAAATATGTAAAAGTGAATAAATTTCACCACTTTTAAAAAATTTTAAATGATTAATTTTTTCATTATTTGAAAATAGACAAATTGAATGAAACATACATTTAGGAAATATAGACAATTTGAGTGGTGGGAGTCTGCCACAACTTTTGAATAGATTATATTATTATTAATTGTCAATCCCTTATCCTACTATAACATTTATAATTATTTTAAAATTTGTAAATATTGATTGATATTTTAATGTCCTTCAAAAAAATTAATACTACTGTGATTTATCATTTTATTATTAGAGCTTATAATTATTCTTAAAATTTACTAATGCAACGATTTATGAGAAAGTGATTAGTGGTTCACTTGTTGGATGTAGTAATATAATTTCAGTAAATTGAAAGTAAAGTTTAAATAGTTATATATTTTAATTAGGAATTGAATAGTAACTAATAACTATTACTAAATTTAAATTAGTTATGAAATATAATGATATAAAATAATTTATTAACACAATTATATACGTCAATCATTATCATCATCATCATCATCATCATCATCAGTTCCAACGTTCCAACGATTACCTAATATTGTAAATACCACGCGAATGCATGATATAATTGCTACAGATGCCATGTGAAATTAATTAACAGAACTTTTCAGTATCGAAACAAAGTTCACGCGATATTCGCCACAACAAATTTTTAGATATGGAGGTGCCTTCATACCTAATAGTATAACATTCTTATATATATAGCAAATAAATAAACCTATTATATTGGAACAAGCATAAAGTACTATAGATGAATAAAATAGAACTATTAAAGCTTTCCAAAATTAAAATAAAAAATAAAAAATTCACATAGTTTCCAAAAGCTTAGGATACCCAAATTCAAAAGCGACGCGGAACAAATGAATTACAAAACTCCAACAACGCAACATAATCCGTTTGAAGGAGATTTAATTAATCCTTTTTTAAAATTAATTAATTAATTGTGGATGCTTAAAGACTTGCTTTGTTTTTCTTTTCATTTTTGCTTTGTTTTCTGTATTATTCTTAGTTTTGTTTAGATTTCTTAGTTATTTAATTTAAGTCATAAACTTTTGTAAAAAATAATTAATTACGCAGCGTGCTTATATAATTCAATATTAGAGGAAATGGTTCGTAACGAAAGATGATGAGGAGCTAAAATTAGGTGATGCCCCAAGGCACGTGTCATCACGACAGTGATATCTCACGCGGGAAGGACACGCGTCATCTTTCTGTTGGCCGTAGCATCGTGCACATGCCGTCCGCTTTCTTTCCTAATCTTCTCAGAGAAGATAAAGAAAGCATGCTGCCCATATTCCTTTTATTATAAATTTGGTTTCTTTATTTATTTATATATAATATACTTCTCCTACATAATATTACTAGTACTACATAATTAGGTTTGATTTATAGACAAAATAGATTGACATAAAAACAACTTTTATTATTTTTTTACTTTTATGATAGTAGTAGTTTTGGCTATATTCGAGCTTCCGACGACTAAATAATAAATTAATTAAGTACGTGAAATCTGACTAAACTACTCCAAATTCAATTCTAATTAATGTTCTTTCTAACAAATTCTAATTAGATAATTTGGATAAGAATAACATGTTAGTATCACCATTTTTTAATTTGCTTGAGTTCGACACAATTAATAGCTAACCGGATACTTGAGCCCGACCCATGAATAACTCGTTTATCAAGATTAACGAGTCTAACTTAAGATTAATTACTTCAGATGTGTCTAATCCAAAGACATTAATTATCGTCCATAAATTCCTTCAAATAATAAACTGTTAGAGATGAATTTGTTAATGTTAATTGTTACATTAATAATCGACTATTATCATGTGCTTAATTTAGATTGAAATGTTATTTTTTACTCAATTTATGTCAAAATAATTTAGATAAATTAGACACTGATTCAGACCCTTAATTATCAAACAATTTACGTACTATGAACAACTTCATGATTATTGATTATGACCATCAGTGTGAAACGTTTTAGGTTAAACTTTAAAGCGCCCATTGCTTTTTTACAAGTATATAAAAAAAAAATAGCCTAAGTTTGCCGTTATATGCAGAAAAAATAGAACCACGTGTCAAAATTTGGAACTAGAAATTTAGAGTATTGCCATGGTTGGAGGGAGTTTATGGTGGCAAGCAACACATTTGTCAAAAATCATTAAGTGAATTAATTGTATGACTTGGATGATAATATTAGCTGTAATTATCTATGAATGTTATACTGTAAATCTTTTGAAGCACGTATAAAATGAACGTTAATTCGTTAACATGCATAGAGGTAGTTTAATTTCAATGTTTGCTCTTTCCTACTCAATCTCATTAAAAACAAATGGAAAATCTTATGTATACTATACTGAGATTAATTTCTAGTACATTTTTTACATTAGATAATTGTAAATTATTAGATTTTTTTTTATTTAAAAAGTGAAAATGGAATTCTCGTTAAGAGTACTAGAGGTACTTAGGAATGAACCATGTACAGGATTGGACTAGAAGTACGGCAAGATAATAGAAAACTGAAAACAACAACTAAAGTTCTGCAGGAACACAATCAATAGGATGTGAACTCCAATCATGAAGAGAAACACAGAAGGAAGAAGGATAATGAGACTTCAACCATTTCCAAGAGCAAAACTTTATGCTCTCCAAAATTTTTCCGGTGTCTGGTGCTCTATCTCTTTAAATATATTCTCGTTTCTCGCCTTCCAAATCCTCCACAACGTACATTGCCAAATGAGGCCAAAAATTTTCTTTTTCAATTTGCCAAGGCTGCAACTCACAAATTCCTCAAAATGATCTTTTAAATTTTCTGCATAAATTAATTGATGATCAAACCAATCACATACCTCTGTCCAGACAATGAGAGCTTCACAACAAGAAGAAAATAAATGAGCAACTGATTCAAGTTGGCAATGGCACATGAGGCAGCTACCATTTTCACCCGCCTGTAAGATTCCTCTTTTGATCAAGTTTTCCTTCGTTGGTAATCTACCTTGGAAGGCTTTCCAAACAAAGGCCGAAACCTTCAATGGAACGACTTTCCACCACAAGATCGTTCATGGCCCTCTCACTTCTTCCTCGTTTGTTGATGCATTTGATATGGTGAAATAAAAGGTCTCTTGTGCGAAAACGCCATCAGCCGAGCCCGACCAGATTCGGGAATCCGACTGATTGGAATCAATCTGCAACATGTAAATGCAATTCCAAATATCCAAAAAATTGCAAAATTCATTGGAATCAAGGAACCGACTCCATTTGAAAACCCACAACTGAGAGACTTCATCAGACTAAATGAACTATTTGACACTACAAAATTTCTATTTTGATAAAATATACAACCCTCTAAACCTATTACACAGGCTTCCTCCCTTTTTTAACCATGGATATTCCCAAAATTTTATAGAAGATCCATCACCCAAAGAGAAATCAAAATTATTAGAGAATATTGCACCATAATTACTCTTTAGGATGCCCAATAATCCGCCCACCATAGAGACCATCTATTTGACAAACTACTAGAAGACTAAACATTGTTTATGGATCCATATCTCGATTTGAGAATTTGTGTCCATAGCGACTCTTCCCCCAACCATAATTTTCACACCCACTTACATAAAAGACTCACATTAAAGACTCAAATATCTTTCACCCCCAGCCCCCCCGACACTTTTACTTTTGCAGACATTTTTCCATTTTATCCAATTAATTTTATTGGAATTTTCTTTCCCTCCCCACAAAAAACTCCTATGAAATCTAGATATAAGCTTTACGATGCTCTCAGAGGCTTTGAAAAATGAAAGAAAATAGAGTGGAAAAGCTGAAAGAATTGAATTAAGAAGAATGATCTTTCCTCCAAGTGATAGATATCTTTTTTCCCATCCAGAGAGCTTTTTTCAAAAACGATCAATGAAAGGTTGCAAAACTTCTTTCTTCCTGTGATTTACTCCAATCGATAGAGCAAGATAAGTAAATGAGATTTTTTAAACTTTACAACCAAGAATTTTAGCAAGATGTGTGATTCGATTTTGAGGGTCCCTCAGCCTATTTGGGACCCTCTGTCTGAAGATTAGTGTTTCACGTATTTAATTAGGTCTTTTAATCAATTTTTAATTGCAATATGTAATGTTTTAAGATAGTTTTAAAAATTGTTAATTGGGATCCATTTATCTGAATTGGGTATATATATATATATATATATATATATATTTATTCAAATTACAGTTTTAAATTTTATAATTACTTATTCTAAAATTAATATATCCTTTTTAAATTCAAATTTTATGTAATAAAGGTTATTAAAATTCATTATATATTACTAAAAATTTAGTTTTAAATAAATTTGTTTTTAAAATAGTTTAATTAGTAAGACACAGATGATGTATATATAAGTTGAGGACAAAAGCTTTCATCCACTCCTAGCTGCAATGAAATTAATTCTGTAACCATATTAATTTTTCATGATCACGAGAGAGAAATTAGGGGAAGAGATCAACGGAGTAGTAATTTGCTTTGAGAGTCTTGAGACTAAACTAGATTTGTAATTCAATTTATAATCATTGATCTCCCGAAATCGCTATAGGATTTGCTCGCTCTCTCTCTCTCTCTCTCTCTCTCTCTCTCTCTCTCTCTCACACACACACACACACCATGTGTCGGTGACGGTAAGTCTAATTAGTTCACCTTGACGAAAAAGAATTATAAACAGGTGAAAATGTAACATTAGGTAATGACATGACATGTATGGGTAAATGTATAAGTAATCTATAAATAGTGAAACTAATTCATTTGACATTGCTATGTTCAAAACACATAGCACTGTACATGAACTAACATAAATTCCGGACATACTTTAAAATTACTCCAATTTGTTAAAAATAATAGGTAAGTGATGTGTATTTCATCCCTCTTCATAGTATTTATTTATGGCGGAATAAAATAGAGAATAATGGGTTGAAGTCTAAATAACAAGCAAACGTGTTAGTTTTATAAATATTAAAGTAAGCACATGTCGACAACTTTGGCGATGAGCATTAATTAATTTTAAAATTTAAAGAAAATGTAACCTCAAATTTGGGCCATGTAAACAAACAAACAGCCAATAAGTTGGCCGATCGAGTAAACAAGTAGACGTAGGCAATAGCAGCAATAGGTTAGAATCTCAAAAACGGGTAACTTGTTCACTCCACCACCCTTAATATTTTAATCTTATTCAGATCCCTAATTTGCCCTTGAGGCAACCCACTTTTCCTCCCAATTAACCGAGGCTACTTTAGATGCAAGCAAAGGGTACAAACAGAAACACAAAAAGAGTTCGGTAACGGCGTGACGGTGGGCAAAAAGGCAGACGGCGTGATAACGGAGTTAAAGAGTACAAGTTGCACATTTGCAAAGCAACACGGCACGTATACTGCTTTTGAGGATGCAAACACCACGTGTTTCAATCCTTCAATTAATCCCCGCCCACCCCCCCTACCACCCCCCACGCCTTTCAAAGTCATACTACGGTCGTTTGGCGCTGCTGCTGCCGGTAGGGTCTCCCCTATTTTTTTACTAACGCCACATATTCCTCGTGCTTTTTTCTCTCTCTCTCTCTCTCTCTCTCTCTAAATTTATAATTATATATAAAACCACCACTCTTTCCCCCTCTATCATATCGTTTCATTTCATTTCATCTCATCCTCTACTCTCAACGCAACTTTATCTTATACCATAAACTCTCTTTAACCCTTCATACATCTGAAGATTATCCCCTTTTCGTCGCCGGAGAGAAATGGCTTCCTTCGAAATCGTCGATTCCGGCAAGTTTTCCGGCGGGAGATCCAATTTCTCGCAGACTTGCAGCCTTTTGAGCCAGTATTTGAAGGAGAAGGGCACCTTTGGCGAGCTCACGCTTGGCTTGACTCCTAGCCCCGAAAACAAAGGTATTAATTTATTCGTTTTATTGTTTTTCCTTTTTTCACCTTAGTTGTTAGATTTTGTTTCGGATTTCTCCTTTTCTGGTCTAATCAGCTTGTTTGGATCTGTGTGATCTAGGTGCTCCTACCGAGACGATGAATTTTTTGTCGGCGATTGAGAAATCTGGCGACAGAAACCTCCACGCGCCGGCGCCGGCGGCTTTTCCCGGCAGTAAGGACGAGACTCGGAGTAAATCGGAGGTGGAGACTGCGCCGATGACGATATTCTACGGCGGCCAGGTCATGGTTTTCAACGACTTTCCGGCTGATAAAGCTATAGAGATCTTCACGTTAGCTAGCAAGTCCGGCGCCGCTCAGACCCACCCCAACGCCGCCTTTGCTCCGCCTCACGCCGCCCAGAGCCCCGCCGAGTCCGCTACCAGTGTGCCTAATATTGTCCCCACCAGCTTTGTATCTGCTCAGCCTACTCTTGATTCTGGTAAGCCATGTGCCATAATAACTGCTCCTAAATACCTAAACCAAAAATTTTGGTGAAATTTTATTTTTATGTTAAGTAGTAACAATTTCTTTTTCTTTTCGCTTGCAGATTTACCCATTGCCAGGAAAAACTCGTTGGCTCGGTTCTTGGAGAAGAGACGAGACAGGATCACCGCTAATGCACCGTACCCAGCCGCAAGCAAGGCGGCAGCGGCGCCGCTGAAGCAGGCGAAGGCGGAGGCGTGGCTGGGATTGGCTCCTCAGCTTCCCTTCCAAATTCAGCGCAACATCTAGTGATTAAGAAAAATTGTTAGTAGAATACAATTTTACTATTTTTGCGTTTGTTAATTGGTAGCATGGTAGCACTTACTAGTAAAACTTGACTGATTTAACTTTTTAAGGCATTTTGGTTGTAGTCAAGTTCTCAGATTCAAATTATTGAATATATATATATATATTTATTACTATTATTTTTTGGTGCAATGTATCTTCATCTACTATGTAGTTTGGATCATCTATTTTTTTCAATATATTGTCTATGATGATATAACGTACTGTATTGCATATGTATTTTAATGTATAGTGTTCGAAATTGTTGATTGGTTGTACTTGTTCATCTGTGTTTGATTCACATTTTTATTTTTTTTAATAATTCTATGCAATTGGCCTGGAATTGGTCAACTTTGTTGATCTACTAGTATAACTTAGCATTTTATTGGTTACTATATTAATATACTGAATCATTTTTTTATTCTGCAAGAAAAAGGATTTTAAAGTACTTTTGAAAAAAAAAAAAAACAACAATGGAACGCACTGGTGATGATGTAGTAACGATAACATAGTATAATGATCAAGATTTTTAATTTTTAATTGGAAAATAACTTATGAGATCTTAAATTAAGAACATCCTTCAAAATATCTGTTTCTCGACAATTTACACCGGAAACATTACTTTCTTGCACTTCTGTTCTAATAGGCTAACCCAAATCATTTTCTTAACTGATTTCTTATTGCATTTGATAATTTTATTATAGTTTATCCCTTACTTTAAAAGTTACCAAATCCACATTTCTATTTTAGTGAATGGAGTAGTTAGTTGGTTTGGTGGTGATAGCAAATTAGCAATACGTGATGCATGATTAATTTTTCTGGGCGGATAAAAATAGAGTTGCACACACGTTCTGTTACTTCTTCCCAGATAGGGAACGAATCGTTGCTTTTAATTTCACCCTCGCTGCAATATTATAAAATACTACAAATTTATCGACTACTTACTATATTTTCTTGAAAATGCAAACAGAAAAGCTTTGGACTGAAAAATAGATTAAAAAAAAAATCAATTGTGTTAATAAATTTCACAGAAATAAGAAAGAGAGAGAAGCAGAATTCAATATACGTATCATTATTAATTTATTATCCTCGTCCCATAGTTTTTTTTTTCTTTCTTAAATTCCAAAACTTATCTTTATCAAGAAATTGTTAAGAAAATTGGAAAAAAAAAAGATATTTGTATGAATTTTTATATTACTAGAATGAGCACGTAAACATAATGATTTTAACAAATAAAATTTAATGAGTAGATTATATTTTATTTTATTATTAAAGTAGTATAGTAATTTTTTTATGTTTTTTGATTTTTTTTTTCACTCTCAACATTTTAAATAAGATTATTAAAAAGAAAAAGGTAAATATTTAATTATGGGTTAATTTAGAGGTGTTCACGGGCCTGGTTCCGGGTTGGAACCGGTCCGGAACCGCCGGTTCCGATTCGGGAATGTTGGAACCTGAACCGGCCCGCCATAGTCACGGTTCCGGTTCGGAACCGGCCCGAACCGTCTAAATTATTTATTTATTTTTTATTTTTTAAATCATTGAAAATATAAATTATATTGTATTTCAAACTCATAATCTTCAATATAATGTATAGAATCGATATAAAACAAAATATATCTTCATTTATACAATGTGTGATCAATTAAAAATCTTATATTTTCACACGGTTCAACGGTTCCGAACCGGAACCGCCGGTTCATATTTGAACCTTATATAAATATTTATTTTCTTTTTGGTCTTTTCATTCCATTTATCGTTATAATTGTCATTTTTGATTTCTAAAACATACAATTAACATGAATTAATACAAAACATATTTTAAAACTAAAAAAAGAAAGAAAATAATAAAAAATCGTTGGAACTGCCGGTTCGGAACCGCCGGTTCACGGTTCCTAGCCATTTGAACCGGAACCGGCCCGTCCTACATACGGTTCCGGTTCGGAACTGGCCCGTTGACTACGGTTCCGGTTCGAATTGACCACGGTTCCGGTTCAGGTTCGAACCCGCTGGTTCCGGTTCGGATGAACACTTCTAGGTTAATTTCATGAAAATACACAAACTTTGGTTCAACTTTCATTTTTCCCACGAACTTTCAATTTTTTGTGATAATACACGAACTTTGAGTTAACTTTCAATTTCCCCACGAACTTTTAACTTTTTGTAATTATACACAAAATTTCAGTCAATTTTCATTATTTTCACGAACTTAAACTTTGTTCCAATCTCGATTTTCCACATGGTCCTTTTTCGCCAAATTGTGGCGATCGAGCATAAGTCTTTTCGTCAATCGGCTAGATTAAACTACCATATTTTTAAATTTCATACCCCGTTGTTTAATCTTAAAATCAACAAACCTATTTATTATCTTGCTAGAGATTAGGGTGATATATCGGACGAAAATTTCTCCATATTTCTTTTTAATTTTTTAATTTTGCCATTAATCTTCTTGATAAAATAAAAATTCATACGCTAATGTGTTTTTCATCCCAAATGTCTTGATTAGATAAATAAGAGAAATTATATCACCAAAAATTATAGCAGGACAACTAAATAGGTCAGTTATTTGGAGATTAAATGATGGAATATGAGATTAAAAGAAGATATCAATTAATTTAGTCGTTGGACGAAAAGACTACACACTCTCGATTGCCACATAAGCTGACTCAAAGTTGGACCAAAGTTGAAGTTCATGGGAATAATGAAACTTGACACAAAGTTCGTGTATTGTCACAGAAAATTGAAAGTTCGTGGGAAAAATGAAAGTTAACTCAAACTTCGTGTATTTTCATGATATTAAATCTTTAATTATCGAGAGCATTCTTCTTTTTTTTCTTGAACAGTTACAGAGTATTACTCTTTTGATCCCATAATAAATATTTTATATTTTTTGGATTGTTCCACTTCCAATATCTAATACAGTACTCAATATGAAAGTCTTTTTTTCTCACAAAAAGATGTAAGCTCCATCACTTTTTATCTCTTTATCATTTAAATGAGACACTTTGTGTGGACAGAGATGAGAATTATATATGTTAAAATTTGGTTACTAATAGTATATTTTTATTCAATTATTTTTCCGTGTGTTATTATATATTAAATAAAAATAAGCGAAGTCAATTTTTCTGAAAATCTCCTAAATAGCTGAAATTGAAATCTGGCATTTCAATAGTATTCAATATTTTTTTTAATTAAAATACAAATGGGTAAAAAGTATAAAATAATTTAAATTTGAACACAAAAAAATGTAACTAATCAATAGAAAACTTATTTATATATGTTATAAAATGTAGGTGTTCTATATAGTTAATTTTGTATGCTACATATGTATATTGAATAGATTAAAAAAAAACATAGAACCCAATATATATTTCTAATGATTATTATCTAAATAATAATAAATATTCCTGACGAGATTTTTTGTCCCAACTTGTGTCCCACTTTCCCAGTTTAATTATAAATTTACTATTTAAAAAATAATTGAAAATAAAAAAGGTAAATATATGGAACTTTAATGGGTGAAAGGGTAAAAAAATTATCCTAAAAAAGAGACATCATACTAATTCAAGATGGCTAAAATAAGAAAGAGATCATACTAACTCTAGACAGGGGGAATAATATACAATAAACCTTACTTAAAACAAATTAGAATTTGAAATATAAACCTAATTTTGGAATAATGAACCCTAACAATAAATTAAAAATGAAAAAGACACAAATTAATTATAATATATATATATATATATATATATATATTGAATTGAAAGAAAAAGAAAATCTAATCAAATATGGATTGTGGGACAAAGTGGAACATCAAAGAAGTTAGAGACATGAATCCAAATGTAATAATTCATCATCAATCTATTTAAGAATAATTATCATAATTTTTTTTATTCTTTAACTAATTATATCATAAACAAATCTATTTCCAAATAACTATTTATAGTCTTCATAATATTGAATAATATTCACTTAGCATATATAGACACAATTAATTATTGAAGTAAGAAAACTTATCGTCCTATTACAATTTATAGGAGTCCATATATTAATTTATAAGGTAAGCTTTGATATATAATATTAATAAATTCATATATTAAATTATATGGTAAATTTGTATTTATGATGTCATATTATTATATTACGTTGTTGCCCTTAATTTTAATGTATAGTAAAGATATTTTAGGCAAAATAAATTTTGTAAAATAAAGCTCTTTTATACTATTAGGGTGCGCTATTTTGATGGAAATATTTCCATTAAAAAATGATGGATAAGAAAAGATGAGAAAATATTAGTATTTTTATCTTTTTTTTATCACATGTTTACTAGGATAGAAAAGAAAATTATCACATGGTCCCCCATTCCTTCCCCATTTTTATGTTTTTTATCTATTGAAAAATATTATCACATCCCTCCTCCCATGTTAATATTTTCCACAATTGGAGAGAAAATGATGGAAAAGGGGCTGCTCGAAAAGGTTATTCATCATGCTCGAGGAAAATTAGCGAAGATAGTAAACGTGTGAAAAGGATGAAAAAAAGGTGAAAATATTCTTTTTCCGCTATTTTCCATCAAAGTAAACACATCCTTATTACAAATATTGTTAAGATATTCTAATACAAAAATTCAATATGCACACTTTTTTCCTTTTACGAACACGCGAGTTTGATCAGTACTGGATATTTTTTGTTGGCTATTTTGAAAAATGTAAAGAGTATATATTCACATGTCATCCAAAAATAAATCCATTAGAGCGAGACCTCTTCAAAAAAATATAAAAAAATTTAGGGAGAGAGGGAGATGTTATAAGAGATATAAGTGGGATAGATAGTGGTCCATCTCCTGGGTGATTTCAACTTGAATTGGAATTTTAGTAATGTAAAAAGCTGCTAACCACAAGTCCACAACTATTTCAGATTTATTGAAATGTTTTCCCACCACTGTGTGTAATGTGAATTTGGCTTTGTTTTATGGTTGATGAAAAGGACAGGTTGTATAATTAATTTAATGATGATAAGACGCGGTTTTGAATTTTGATCCACGCGGAGATGTCTCTCTCTCCTAAAACAAATGTAACGTGACACAAATAGTCTCTTCTTTAATTTAAAGGCCTTCACGAGATTCATAATTTCTCAAAATCTCACATGTCCGATTTTCCCTATTTTATTTCTACAACCACACCTTATTTACTCAAGTAAATATTCCCCGGTTCACGAAAAAGAGACTTATTTTAGAATGACACGAAGTGAAATAAAACTGGTAGAGGTATAATTTTAAATTGATTTTAAAAGGTTTAAAAAATAGTTTGTGTGTGAGGTGAGTAAAATAAAGATCTCACTTGAGTTGAGTGGAAGATTAAATAAAATTAAATTGAGTGAGCCAACAATGACAAATGATGAATAATTAATAAAGTAGAGGTTAATGTTATGAGAAAACTTACCAAAAATAGAACATACATCTTTTCCACGGACATATAAAAATGAAAAAACAGACATCTTTTTCGTGGACGGAGGATGTATGAAATAGTATCGTGCTCAAAAAGAAAAATATGAGATACTAGTATCTATAGTTCTTTTTTTAATATTTAATTTGTGGTGCACTCACGGTGTAGACACACAGATTAAAGAAAAATAATTGGTGGAACCTCTTTTAAATTTTGAATCATTATTTCGAAAATAATAAAGCTATCCAGCTACACATGTGCTCGGTCATACACGCAAAAAATGAAGGTTAGTTGTAAAATGAAAGTATTTATGTTTTCCTTAGGGTTCATGATTTTTCAATTATAGTATAATTTTTTTAAATTCTATATTATCATTTTTATCAGGTAAGACTGGCCACTTAGTATCCGATCAACACTTTCGAAAAATAAGTTTAATAAGCTTTTTTCTATCAATTAACATAAAGTATTGATAATTTGACGTCTCCATAAGAATTAATAAACAAATGGTTGGTGGATGGGGTTTTGAGCTCGTCTTGCTTTATTGGCTCCGTCACTGGACACATTATCGTCTAATAAATCTTGATTTGATAGATGGATGGATTCATATTAACCAGCCAGAATTTGAGATAATTGTTTTTTTAATGATTAAACAGCAAATCTTCCCTCCCATTCCCTCTCTTGTGGGTCAAGTCTGAGTGCTAATTTGAAGCTCAGCCCTAAAATCATGCAAGCTAAGTTAATTTTGATAACCAGCTTATAAGCTGTTTTAAGTAGCTTATAAGCTCAGTTAAATACCATCTAAATTAGACATAAAACATAAGATAAAAGCTAGTGTAGAAGATAAGTCTTATTGATAAGATTACAATCAACGTTTTCTTATCACGAGATTATTTGGCCGCAGGAGCTAAAATTTGAGGTGTACATTGATAAACACCTCTCTTACTATGTTAACAAATGACATAAATCTTACTACTATAAAATTTTTGATATGGCTGGGTTTGATTATAAGATATTACGAGATTTAAATTTGAAATCTCTAAGTTATAATAATACATAACTCCACCGAAAAGCTATCTTAAAAGAGTGATACTAATCAATTATAATGTGGTCGTCCAAACTTTGATCACTGCGTGAAAAAGATGGATTAACTTAGATACAGTATTTGAATCATTTAAAAAGTAGCAGTTTATGTTCTATGTGTTGGAAATGGTTTAAATGTTAACTATGATTGAGGATAAATATTGTTGATTAAATACTTGTTATTTAATTAAAATATTTATTGGATGTTAATCTACGCCGTGAGTAGATGAACGTGGTATATTTAATATCTCTAAACCGATTTCTGGTGAGTGAAATATTATATGCTAAAGGTTGGATGTTGAAGTAGTAATTAACATGTTATTAATTATAATAAATGTTAGTTGTCCCACATCGGTTATATGTGGATGATTTGACTAGTATTTAAGGCTATGTCTGTATGGGCTTAATAACTTGTTGGGTTGGTGTGTATGGGTGCCTACGCGCGCACACACGCGCGCGCCGCCGCCGACGCCGCCCGTCCGGACGGGCGGGCTGACTCGGGCCTGGGACTTTTTGCAGAATATAGGAGCATCCTCATTTGCAGAATTTCCTCATTCCAAGCAATCTGCACTCCTCTATAGCATTTTTTGCAGAATATAGGAGCATCCTCATTTGCAGAATTTCCTCATTCCAAGCAATCTGCACTCCTCTATAGCATTTCATAGCATATCATACACCAGTTCAGTCTTCGTTCCAGTTCAGTTCGCCGGAGCTCGGTTCTGTTTGTGGTGCTACTACAACCGGGACGTCAAGATCGTTTTAACCTTTGGGGACGAGCCGCCTTACCGTGAGCACTACCGGGGCGTATTCTCGTCTTGCGGGCAGAAGTTTTACTTCGGACGATCTTTGGTTTATTCTAAACTTAGTTCTTCAGTTTCATTGTAATACTATAAGTTTGTTCGTATTCAAGTCAATCAATAAAGAAGTATTGTCCATTGTTATCTACACGAACAAGTACCCGATTCCTAACACTATGTTAACGTTATATCATTGACTTAAATTATGTCCTAACTAGTGTAATTGTATTTCTCTCACATTTATTCCACAAACAAATCTTTGTATTCTTATTATATAATTTATCTTCATCTGGATTTATGTTGCCTTCTAATACAGGTATTAAAATATTACAAACCACTTGGAACCGAAAATTTTAAATAAATCAATTTTTTATTAATTGTGTCAATTTATAGCTGGTGATGATGTGGCTGTATTATAAATTTTTTCATCTTAGTATTGGATAGCTGCATTGGGAAATGACAACTGATAATTATATTTAATATGGCAATAAATATTAGTACCTGAATAAAATAATGACTTTTATTTTTCATATCCATTCAAACGACATAGATTTTTGGTTGTCAATGGGATATCGATTTATCATCACGTAAACAAAAAACCATATCCTGTATTATTGATTGATATAGCTTCACGTGCAGTACTTTTGAGAAATCTCATCTTTTCTTATTTACTTGATTGTGGGTCACTGCGTTCATGAATTTTATCTCGGTACAATTCTATAGTATTTTGTAAAATCCTAATGTTAGGATATTTTCTAAGAGCATGTACTACCGGCTACGAAGAGAGGGGTCGAAGGCCTGGGTCGAGCCGCTCGACGCAGCCTCCACTCGACGCAGGCGACGTCGAAGCCGCAGTGGAGGATAGACGCAGGACTGGGACGAGCGAGAGACACAGCCTTCGATTCAGTGATGATGCAATATGGAGACACGTGGCGTGTCCTCATTTGTCCGATCCTAATTTTTTTTTCTGATAAAAAAAATTAAATTAAAAGGCAGCAACGGCTATAAGCAGCGGATATATACATGTATCCAACGGCTAAATTCCTATTTTTCACTATATATATTCCTTCATTATTCATTCATTCTCCACACAAATTCCTTTCTTCATCCATTCTTCTCCACAAAAAAATTCAATCTTTCAATTTTATTTTGTGCAAAAAATGGCTGACGAGCAGTTCAATTCGTGGTACTCGCAAAATTTTAGTTCAATCCCACCGAATCAATCTCCAAATCCGGCGAATCCAAGCTCCCAATTCTCCCATTCTCCCGGTTTCGGCCAATACTCGGCCCCCACAGGGTTTGCATCTTTTTCGCAGACGGCCGGTTTCTCTCAATTTCCCCCGTCGGCGGGGTTCTCACAGCTGCAGGGGTTCTCCCAATTCCGTCCGGCGACTGGGTTCTCGCAATTCTCACAGCCGCCGGCGTTCTCCCAATTCCTCCCATCGGCTCGGTTCTCGCAGTCTCCGGCGTACTCCCAATTCCCTCCGTCTTATGGCTACTCGCAGTCGCCGGGGTTCTCTCAATTCCCCCCGACATCCGGGTACGAGCAATTCTCGCAGCAAGAAAGTTGACAACACTCAACGAGAACTACGGGAAGGACGTCACTTCAGCGAGGGAGCAGTGAGCGTACGGTGTCTATATTGCAGACACGTCGAACTTTACTCCCGAGCAAAAGGAGAGGCACGAAAATGTCCGCCGCAAACTTGCAAGGGAATTCAATTGGGAGGAGTAGTTGTCCTAATTTTTTTTCTTAATTATTGTAATGTTGCATTTTTTTATTAATGTATTTCTTTTTATTAATTAGTGTATGTTTTAATTTTTTTAAATTCAATAAAATTGTCATTTATTAATTTTTGAATTTAGTTAAGTAATTTTTTATAATATTTATTACAAATAAAAAAAATAACAACAAAATAAAATCTATTCATTTATTAAAATAACGCTTCCCAATGCTTCAACCTAGGTCTTACTCAACCCTATTGTAGTGGAAAAATCAACATAGGTCTAACTCAACACCACCAATCATTAAAATCACGCTTCCCAGTGCTTCAACCTAGGTTTAGTAAGACCACCGTAATGGATGCTTTAAAGAGAAGATACTCCAAACTTCCAAATGATGATTGAATTTAGATTATTATAACAAAAAGGTTATGCTCCACTTAGTAAATGTAGTAGTGCTTATTATATATTATCTTCGATCTCCAAATCTTTTCCTAAGAGGAAATTATATGAGTATTAAGAAAAAAGTTGTTGAGTTGGTTGTGAATAGAGAAAAGTAATTGATCTCAGTGATTGAATATGTTGTGAATGTAAAAAGGGTCTCACGTTGAAGATAGTGATATATTAATTAATTGAGATATTGGTGGGTCACATGTGGTATTTTAGGTAAATAAGTTGAAGTAAGGGTAAGGGATAATAATTTATTGTAGGGTAATGTCCAAAAATAGCTAGGAAGAAATTTAAGACCGTCCCAAAAAAGAAAGATAGGAAGAAACTTGGGGACCGTAGGTTCTAATATATTTTTGAATTGAATTAAACATTGTAATTTTGTACTTTTAATGTGACTAGCAGATACGCACGTGCGTTGCACATGATACTAGTTATTTTTTTCATTTCTTCGATACAAGAGAAAAAGATTATAATTTAAAATATCGTCAAAGTAGTATTTAATTATTGCTAATACAATAAGTTTATGAAAAGTAAATAGTGTTACATGTAATTTTGATCTTGATGATATTTGTAGGTGTTTTCTTCATTTGCTTTTTTGAGATAACTTTGGCCAACGGTAGTTGACCATCATCTCTTGGAAATTCAATGTAGTCTTCAATCTTCTTGCTCGTGATTTTGTTTTTTCTGATCTTGTCCTTTGACAGGCTGCAACTCCGTAGCTGATTTCTTTTCTTATCCTACTCTAGGCTTCTTAGGATTTTTCACTGATTCTCCAGTCTTCGCTTTGAGTTGGATTTGTCTCTTCAATCCATGGAACATAAATCTTATCCACATATTTTATCCTCTTTATTCCATTCACTTTACTGTCCAAAGCTCCCCTACATTAAAGTTGACAGACTTTAAAGTTGTCATAAATCGCATTTCAATTGGTGTTTGGATGCTCAGAGCCTGAAAGTATGCAGATTCATTTTCACTCTACGAAAATTAATTTGTTTTAATTTTAGCAAGTACTTACCTAAAAATCATCTCAACAATTTCCTCATTGCACTTTCCGCATACCATAACCCCTGCACTCTTTAGGCACAATTTGTTGCACTTTTTGCAGGAATCATAACATCCTATCATAGACTAAAAAAAAGTGTAGTTTGTAAATATTAAATAATAGCTCACTGAATATTTACCAAATTATAAGTAGAAAGCTCTTACTCTCTCATTGCACTTTTTAAGTTGTACAAAGTTTCATTTATAAAACTAAAATAGTTAGGTATTAAAAACTAATGGTTTGTAATAAAAACTTATCTCAATGATTGACGAAATATATTCATCCACTGAGCATCCTATGTATACAACTGCAACTTCTTCAAACATAGTACTATGTGCCTTTCAATCCCCCATAATTCATAATTAATTACAATAATTTTAAATGTTTAAGCTTATTGGCACTAAATGCCCTTAAACTTCATTGTGTTTATTTTAATTCTGGAAAATCGTATTTTAACTTTTAAACTCTTTAAATACCTTAATCATACAATTAAGAGTTAGGGAAACATATACTAAGGGGGTTGTATTGGTTGTGGATTTTGATTGATTTTTTTGGACTTTAAAAGTCTGGGGGTATTCAATCCAGACTTTTAAAAGTCCTTAAAAATTTAGAGGTATTCAACACAGACTTTTAAAAGTCTAAAAAAATCTAGCTGCATTCAAAAGTCTATTGTTTTCACAATTATATTGATTTTGTTGGATTTCAACCAAAAAATACAATGACTGAAATCCAACCTCACCCCCACCAGATTTTGGTAAACTGTTTCACCCAAGTGCCAGCGATGCTCCAGCGGTCGTTGGCGTGCACCCAGCGCTCGGTGAGCTCCAACATCTCAACCCCGGCTGAGTTCCAGCGACCGCTGGAGATATAAACCCTCACACATCTAAGTTTCAATGCTTACGATTTGATCATTGGCTGAATTTCGTCACATGTTGGTCTGACTTGTAATACAAATCTCGTTTTTCTCATTGTTATAGTTTTTTATTATGAGTTTTGTTTTATTATCCGTACAAGTTTTGATTTAAATTGGGATAGAACAATCCAATTTTTTTTATTATTAAATATAGATAGTCTATTATTCAAATTTGAATTGGGTTAGATCAATCTATAATTTTTTATTATTAAATATAGGTATTCTCTTATTTCAAATTTTAATTGAGATAGATCAATTCACAATTTTTTTATTATTAAATATAGGTATGTTAATTAAATTAAGCTGACTCAGTTATAAAGAACGGCGTATGAATATTTGCAAAATATTTATGAAAGACAATGATATAATTTAATTGTTAGCATCTTAGCATAGATGTAAGAAATTAATAATCAGATCTTGTGATAATAGGTGGACAATTTCTCACCAATCCGGATTTCTCTTTGATGTGCATGTGCAAGAGGCAAAAGATTTGGCCAACCACTGCCAGCAACGTCAAAAAAAAAAAAAACGACATTTATGATGCAAGGGGGATTTATGCACCACAAATATCTAAAATTTTAAGAACATTATATAAGAAGGTATCTCATAATTTTGTGTCATATAGTATTTCTCTAAATAAGAAGTAAAAACAAAAATATCTAAATTATATGCTTAGAGGGCTTGAAAATGCAAAATAAACAAGTGTACGTACTTTAGAAGAAAAACTTAAATTTGTGTTAGTATTGAATAATATTTAATAACAATATTTGTTTTTAATATGTTTGGCCTAATCAATTTTCTAATACTTGAAATATATATTTCGTGGTCAATGAGATCCAATCTAGAATATATACAATTATATACAATTATAATATATATCTAATGATAAATATATATATATATATATATATATATAAGGGTATTATAGACAAATTAAAAGTTTCCAACAAGACACTTTTTATATAGGTATAGATAATAAAATTGTACTCCCTCCGTATTTTTATAAATGTCCCATTTCACTCATTTCTACTGTATTTCTATAAAAGTCCTACTCTGTTTCTTTTACCACCATACCTTCCTTACTTTTAAGAATTACTATCCTTTGCCACTTAGGACCCACCTCACATGAACTTTATTTCTATCTTTTTATCATCCCAACAACTTTATTCTTACTTTTCGGTTAATACCACCTTTTTTGTGTTATTACCACTGTTTTTTTATTATTATCTCACTACCCCTACTTTCTAACTTTTACCTTACTTTTTAACACTTTACCAGCTTTCTTAATTCCCATGCCAGATCAAACTAGGATATTTATATAAATACGGAGGAAGTACTCCCTCCATTCTACAATAAATGTCTCATTTCCCCTTTAAAATTCATTCACCAATAAATGTCCTGCTCTGTTTTTTTTACCATACTACCCTCTTTAAATCTTAAAATTACTACCCTTTGCCATTAGTTTACCCACCCTTTTTAATTATCAATAATTTTAACCACTAATCTATTTACTAATTGTCCAATTTAATTACCCACCTAATATACCCTAATCTACCCAACCCAACCCAACTATTGCAGCCCCATTCCACCCGATCCCCATTTGTGTTCTTCCTCTTTCTCTCAAACCCTAGATTTTCTGCATCTCCATCTCGTCTGCCTATTCTCTCTGATATCGAAGTCCTCTTCTTATCTCTGCCGATTCTCTCCCCTTCGCAATGATGAGTTGTTAGGGGAGACGATGGAGATGGAATCGGAGACGATGGTGTCGGAAACCTCATTCACACCGGCGCCATCTGCTTTTGTCAATTCCTCTGTGCCATATGAGTCGCAGCCACCCTCTGAGTCCAGCGCGATCTCTGAGCCTCCATCGATGGTGGCCGAGCTCTGTCTGCCACCCTTTCGATCTCTCAATACTATTGTGCCACTTGTCGATTCCGATATAGAAATTGCGCCGGACTCACCGCCGGAGGCCGATTCACCCACTGGAGAGAAAAGCCTGGATTACCTCTTGTCAAAGATGTTGCCTACTAATCCATATTATTTCTTGATGTCCGAGTGTGCAAAGCATCGGACAAAAAGGAAGACTCTGGAAAAAAATTCTTCCTCTCTGCGCTCATTCAAATGAGGTGAAAAAACCTCGCCAAATGCAGGTTATTTCGTTCTTTTTTGCTTCAATTATTTGGGGGTAAAACTGGTGATGCAGTTTTTGTTGCTGGTTGATTCGATTAAATTGTTGGTTAAAGGTGGTGATGCCTTTTTTCTTGCTGCTTCATTCGATTATATTGGGGTTAAGGCTGGTGATGCCTTCTTTCTTACTGACTGAGTCGATTAAATTGCTCACATTAGGCTGTTGATGCCTTTTTTGCTGCTATGCAATTATCAATTGTGCAATGTTGTGCCTCATTGATGCCTAATTGATTTGTTACTGCCTTATTCCAGTAATTGTTGCCTCATTGTTGCCTAGTTGTTCTATTATCCTATGATGACAAAGTTGTCTTCTTTTAAAGAGATAATTGTGTTTAAATGATGACTTTGTCTGAGGAATGAATTGTGTTTGCTTGATATTTGATGCCACCACTAGGTTACTACTAACCTAATTCTGGAGGCTCAAATAAGATGGTTCCTGATATATGTGTCGATGATGCAACCCTTTGATGACAAATTAAGTGTTGAGATTACATATCTTCAAAAAAAAAAAAAAAACAGCAAACAAGGACATTTACATTCCAAACATCCAAAATAAACACACATTGATGTTTGTCCCTGTAAACTACCTGCCAAAAATATGTAGTTATTCTCCTACTCTTCTATATTGACCTGCTCTATTCCACTGACTAGATCTTCAAGTCTAAAGGGTGCAACCTGCCCCTCTTCACTCAACTTCTCATTTAAATACTGCATTGTATCATCTACCACCTGCTCCTCCACCTCAATGCCTTCTGGGAGCTGCCCCTCTCTTCTTAGTCTGTCCTTTCCATGGTGTGGTATTTTGTAGTTGTTGCAGCCCTTGATTTTGATGATTTCACCATAACATGCTTGCAAAGTTAAGAAAACATCAGTCAGTTTATAAGATGGATACTCCTCAAATGCATCACTCACATTTGTTACCAGCTGAGCCACTGTTCTTGCATTTTTCCTATCTTTAAGTGATTGAATTGATTTGAAGAATCCCAAATCATTGACATTGCAGTCAGGGGAGTTGGCTGGTTGACAGATCAATTGGATATGAAATCCATTACTATTTGTTGCTGCTTTGAAATCTGGATCATCATTGCTTATGTGTGGCTTTGCATTATCTTGTTGAATCAAAATGTATCTGCTTGTACCTGCTGGCCACTTCTTTTGTATGGTGGGTACAAGCTGCAATGTGTCAATGAATGTGGTCAGATGTGTTGCTTGTTGTTGCCTACATAATTAACCTGCTGCCCACTATGATGTTGTTGCCTAGATATGTCAATATGTGACTATGTGTTGCTGCATACTATGATGACAAAGTTGCCTATATATGTGAATATGATGTGATGCATCCTATGATGACAAAGTTGCCTGAGTATGTGAATATGATGCTACATTGATCTTTGTCTGAGGAAATTAATGCATTACCCACTGAATGAAGCAATCCTTCATCACTGATTTTGTGATTGACTGAACTGCCTTTGTGATCATGGTGCACTTCTCCCTGTTTTTGGAATTCCTTGCAGCTGGTTCTGTATATGTGAATGAATATATGCCAATTTTTCCATCAAAAATAACCTTTCCATTGCAGTCTATGATTGGATTGCTTACAGCTGAAAGGAACATGATTTTCTCTATATGTTGCTTTGATTTGCATGTTCTATGAGGGTCTACCTCATCTGGCAGCATGTAGTATCTTTATGATGTCCTACTCATGTTGAACCACTTCTCATGTATGTGTATAATATGGTGCATTGGCTGAAATGCTATTCTCCCATTAGCTCTGATGCAATTAAGCATGGATAGAGTCCATTTCAACCTGCTGAGCTTGTTTAAATCAGTGAGAAAGGGCTTGATAGCCGATGTATGGGATCTGATAGCTCTGTTTTTCACCCACTTATGTATCAATGATGTAGAAACCCCAAGGTTTGTTGCAAGCTGTTTCATGCTTGTTCTCTCCAGCAAAGATAATGCTTGCATTTTTGCTACATCCAGCTGCTTCCTATCACCATGAATGCATCCTTTCCTCTTTCAAATCACATTAATTGTCTTGCCTAAGCTTCTTTGGTGTTGTACATCTTTCCAGATTCTGTAAACTGTCCTAACATCTATTTGGAAGAGGAGGGCATCCTCCTTTTTGGCACCATGCTGCAGTTTGTTGTCTATGCTATGTTGGAGAAGCCACTGTGCGATGATGTTCTTCTCTTGATGTTTCAAACTTAGTCGACTGACTCCTTTCTTCATCTCATGCGCCTTTTTTGTGTTTATGGTGGAGAAAGTGAAGAATGTGAAAGTGAAGAAACTGAGCTAATATGGTTGTATTTATATTGTTGTAAGCTTTGAGTTGTAAATTTGAATTTCCCACTATAGACTTCCCTCCAAATTGTATGGATATGATGATTGGATGATTAGTGTGCAATAATTATGAAAAGTTCCCTCCTTTTATTTGATCACATCAATGTGTCCTTCCATATTTCTTTATTGTTTTTTAGGTACAAGTGTATATAAACAAATGAATTGTGATCAATTGCAACTTTGTGTATATATATATATAAAAAAGAAAAAAAAGAAAAAAAATAAAAAAAACACAGACAGGTCAAAAAAAAACTGTAAAGAAAAAAAACGAAAACTAAATTGGAAAAACAAGAAAAAATAAGATGAAAAAAAAACTACAAACATAATCATCAATTCATGATAATCACATCATCAAAACAAAAAAAAACACAAAAATAGATGGATAAAACACACACTTTGGAATACAAAATAAGATGAAAAAAAGGAAAAATATTAAACAAATCAGCTAAATATGTATCATCATTAAAAAAAAATCAAAACAGAAATTTTTGACAAAGAACGAAAATTTAAACAGAAAAAAAATATAAAGTAAAGAGATATAAATACTCTACATTTAAAAGGATGCAAAAATAAACAAAGATTACCAACTTAATTTACTTTATTAACAATACCCCTATATCCTACTTTTTACTTCACTAAAAATAACTTTAACAGATTTCTTAATTTCCGTATCATCTCCTATATGGGAGATCTATTCAAGAATGGAGGGAGTATTATTTTTCATCTTCATTTTCGTGTCGAAGAGAATGTGACGCTATTGTGGGAGGAAGAGAGTAAAGATGAAACGAAAATAAACATTATTTCAAAAAATAAATGATATAGTATATTGGTTTAGGTAGCACAGCCTGTACGTGTTCCAACATTTGCCGACATTGTTTGTTTCATCACTCACGCCATGACGCCACGAATACTTCCATCTTATCATTATTATAATAATTAGGGTTATTTAGTGTAATTTGATGCAAATAATCCTTAATTATACTTAAAAGAAAAGTAAGAGTGCGTTGTTAATTAGAAGAACACAATATTTGCATAGATTAATAATTTTCACATGATTTTTAACACGTTGTCATTATGCACTATAATTTTATTTTATTTTTTGCAATTCAATTTCTCAATATTCAGTAATAAATAATTAAATAATCATTTTTAGGGTACAACATTCTCAATGTTTTTAATTGAAAATTAATTGCATGTGATGTTTGTAGTTGCAATGTTTTTAACGGTTAAAATTACAGTAAACACACATGGTATTATGTAGTATCATCATTGATGATCAGCTAATTAAAAAACAAATACTAAAGTTAATTTGTCTCTTTTATAAAAGATACATAATATTTAGATAACTAACTACCTATGTTGGTATTTAGATTTATTTATTATACCTCTAATGCTACATTTATTGTTTAACTCCATATATATATACACAATGGTTCTAAATTATATAAATTGGTTTGTTTTAAACTTTCAAATTTCTCCTGATTATCAAATGTGATTTGAAGTGGATTGTGATCTTCAATAAATTAGGGTTTTTAATTTGACGAAGCAATTTTTTGGTTTCAATTTATTGATTGTGAGTTGATATAATTCCTCTAAAGATTGTAAACTATAAATTGTGTGGTTTGAACTAGTTTTGCAGCTTATATAACCCAAGAGTGGGCACCCGAGCTTGCAATTCTCAAATGCTCACAATTTTGTGTTTAATTTTAGTTTGCAGACTCATAAAACTTGTGAGTATCGTCTGCTGAGTTAAGACATATCTTGACTGATTAGAGATGACAATCGAGTACGGCGGACACGGATAGTGGATATAAATTCCTGTACTCGCGAGCGAAACCCGTACCCGCCATCCAACCCGCTACCCGTGACGAATACCTTCCTCCACCCATACTGCCACCCGCGGATACCCGGCACCCGTCGGGAATCCGCCAACCCGCCACCCATGGGTACCCACGTAGAGTTTACAAATTGAGAAAAAAAAGAGCTGAACAAATTCATGAAAAAATGCAGAAATACGGGTAGAGCAGTCAAATGAGATCGGCCATAAACAACATTAGACTGACACCCATAGAGCCTTTGTGTATTCATTGAAGTTAGTGCACCGACAGTGCTAACATCCTCAGACTTTATCATACCAAGCAGATGTCGAACAAGTACTGCTCTTGTATCATTGTGAGAGCACAAGTTCAACAAAAAGTCTCTGTAGGAGACCCTTCCCAAGAGGCTAGAACGAAAATAGTACAAAAATATCTCAGCTCTATCATTACAGATTTACAGTATGGAATTAAGTTATTAGACGATACATTTCATGCCACCTTGCATAAGTGATTTAGAAATTGACTTCCAACAATAAAGAGATGTAACTTAAACTTTCAAGGTCATAGCTAAGGGCAGCTTTCAGTCGGAGGATTCCGACAGGGAGTTGCGCCGGAGGATGGCGGAGATGTGGTGGCGACGTCGGATCCGTCGATTGTGGCATTGGATGATTGTGTTCGCGGAGAAGATTGGAGCCTTGGAGAAAAGGTTGTGGTGTGACCGTGTGAGAATGAGAGGGGGAGGCGCAACAGATGAGCAGAGTTGTAGTCACTTAGGGCTAGGAACCTAGGTAACTTAGGTAGGGGTGTTGAGTTGAACTTGAGTAATAATTTTAAGGGGTATTGGGTTGGGCTTGGAAGTTGGGCCAAATATATATTACATACACTAAATAATATTTGGGCTTAGAAAGAAAAATAAAATTGTTGGGTAGTAGTCGGGTATTTCGCAGATATTTCGTGGGTATTTTTCGTGAGTACTTTTCGCGTACGGATAGTAACTATCCATACCCGTACCCGCAAATTAAATGGATGGTGAATTCTAACCACGAAGCTATCCGTGGATCTCAAATGCCCCTCAAACCCGCACCTACTAAAGTCGGGTACCCGCGGGTAAATTGCCATCCCTACGACTGATCATCGTACAATTTGATACGTACGAAACTCTCTGATTGTATGCAATTTATTTAAGAGTCGAAGACTATAGATTTGTAGTTTTGACTTTGTTATTATTTTATATGTTTTTTATGATTAGTGATTGTAGGGGATAAATCCTACTACTCGGAAGTCGTGGATGTCGTGGATGACGGGGCACAAGCAACCTGTCACAAGTAACACACGTAAGAGTCAGACAGAACACCGATGGGGGTGTTGGCCGAAGGACCTCCGATGCTCAAATTAGTCAAATCGGAATAATCGCAGTAATTTGATAGAAATGTAAAGTAAATGAATAATGAAAAGTATAGTAGATCCTGGATATTTGGAGCGTCTGGAGTGTCCTGGGAATGATGAAATAGATGAGCAAAGGAAAGAGCAATGAGATCCTAGATGTCCTGGACGTCCGGGATGTCGTGTAGGTGGTGATAGAGATGAGCAGAGAGTTTAAGCATTAGGCCAGCTGATGATGCCGGAGTGAAGGGTATGTCAGATGAGTCCAACGGCGCGGTGATAAGAATCGTGAAAGTGATGGATGCGGATATAGACGAGAAGGAAGTAGAGAATTCGAGAGAGGTAGTAGAGTGTGAGTGGGTGGATGTCCCACTCCCATATAACCTAGTATGTCTTGTATTTATAGGACGACTTTGCCTGCTTAGGTTTTCTCCACACGTGACTCGTCCGCCTTATCCGCTAGCTCCACCTCCTAGTCAGTTCCGATTCTCATGGGAAAGAGAATACCTTGACCAAGTCGGGTATTCACATGATAAATCTTAACAGTTAGTCATGCGTACATGTCTGAGTAGTCTCGGACACCCCCATATTCGGGTATAGGCTCCATAAGCTCAATAATTACATTTATTTCGTATTGGGCCGACGTGTCTGATATATCTGGCTAAGCAAACTAAATAAAGATTTATTAAATTTGTAAGTAGACGAATTTTCTCCAGTGATTACAAAAGGTCCACTCTAACTCATATTTGACTTACAACAATAAGAGAGGGGGAGAGCCAAAAAAAAAAGCTTCGAGTATAATTTGTCTGTTTTGACTTATTTGCATGTTGGAGGTATAGAATTCTCCAAAACCGAGCCCATTATCATTAATGGAATATGGGTCAAATAAAATCTTTACTAGTAATCTTTAAGCCCACTAGAATTTTAGTCATCAAAGCCCCCCCCCCCCCAAAAAAAAAAAAGTGTACAAGGCTCAAAAGATTAGTTTGGCCTAGATATATGCTCTAAGTATTTCATCATATGTTACTCTTATTATAATTTTAGCTTTACCATATAAAAATGATTTGTATCTTATGCCTCTATGATTATATAACTATTTATATAAAAATATTTATCCAACTACAAATATTGTCCATGTTTTACAATTTCAGAATATACAATAAAGGACATAATTAAAAACTCATCACATAAGGTAAAAATATTAACTCCCTCCGTCCCATCAAAGATGAGCCCTTTGATTTGGGCATGGAGACTAAGAAAAAATAATAGTGGTGTATTTAGTGAATTATTTTATTGATAAAAAATGTAAAAGTAGTATGATTAAATAATAAAGAATGTAAAAGCAGTTTGATACAAATGTAAAAGCAATGTGAATGTAATTAATTATTTTCAAAACAGAAAGTACTCATATTTTATGGGACAGTTCAAAAAAGAAAGTGATTCATAGAGGGAGTAAATAGTAATCCCACAAATTATTTGCCCCATCGAATGTCAGTTGCACGGAGAAAGAGAAACAGCGGATCACAGCCTTGGCAGTGAAAAGGAAAAATGATGGGCGCTAGTGTAAGTGTACTCGCACGCACATCATCATCTCATTCTTCTCCGACCCTCTTCTCTCCCAGGTTCTTTGTCTTTTCTTTTCCTTTTTTTCTCCTCTTTTTCAATTCTCCCAATTTTCTTTTTTAATTCTTTCCCCTCAGACAGATTTTTTTCATTTTTTCTTTCATCCGTTTATATAGTTTTCTGTCGTTTGTACGGAAGTAAAAGAAGGGATGCAGCAACAGCAAAGGTTGAAGCAGCAACAGCAGCAGCTTGCGCTGATGCAGCAGTCCCTGTACCATCCGGGTCTTCTCGCTCCCCCTCAGGTTTATTTTCGGATTAGAATCTTCTTTGATTTTGGTGGACAAGATGATTTTTTTACATGTTTTAATAATCAAGTTCGAGTCTTTTTTTTGTTTTTGCTTTGACTGTGTTGGACTTGTTGGCTTTCGGTGATAAATGCAGATAACATGTTTTTGACTAACTTTTCATCTCTTTTTTAATTGTTGTGGGGAACTTTGGTTTCACTATGTGAGTGTTGTAATGAAATGTTTTAGGCTAACAGAAATTGCAATGTATATTAAATTAATCGTGTTCTAATGTGCCAAGTGAAATTGAATGAATAATTTGATCTTTGATGAAGTAGTTTTTTATGTTTTGCATTTATTTTTCCGTTGTTGGTGCTTTTGCTCGACTGTTACGAGTTGAGTACTTTCATGATCTTTTCATATTTGATCATAGTCCGAGTTGGACAACTTATTGTATCATGGTTGTTTGCGCTATCAATGTGTATTTTTCTGCGTAAAACCGGAGCAGGGTGTTGTCTTCTTGTGGGTTTACATATGCCCTTTGGAACTATGCTTCTAAAGAGAAATCTGTCAATGTGGTTGGTGATGCATCCATCAACAAGTTCCATTCATTTGCCACCAAAAAATTTCATTTGACGATGCGTATTTATACTGTGGCTCTTTAGGCCAAATGCATTAAAGTGCTGCATTCTTCTTTTTATGTTAGAACATATTTTTTTATTTCAGATTCTGCCTTTCCATGATAAGTTATGAGTTATTTGCTATGATCAGTACTACATTATTAGACATTATTAGGCATCTTTTGCAATTTACAGTATTTTATTACTTAGGATATTGCTTATATAGATGTCTGATGGTTTGAAACAAATCGTGTATGCTCGAGTCTCAGTTTTATTTTTGTTTGGGGTGGGAGGGCAAGAATGCAAGAAAATATGATGATAAATCAAGTTCGTAAGTGTAATAAGGAGGAAAAATACACTAATTTTCCCTATGATTATATGTTCTAACTAAGTTACTAGGGTTACCATCTCAAGTATAGACCTGCATTTCTTTTTTGTAGCAAATCAAAACAATTTCCACTAAGTCTCATTTGAAGACTTTCTTCAACAGAACATTCGGATTCGGTTTACATTCTAACAAAGGGCTTGTCATATATTTAATCTGATTTCTTACTACCTTTTGAATCAATATGCAGATAGAACCCATCTTGAGTGGGAATTTGCCTCCTGGATTCGACTCAACTACATGCCGCAGTGTGTAAGTCTGTATGATGATTTTACTTTTTTCTGTGAACTCCATTGCCTTTATAAATGTTCCATATAAAGTCCTGGTTTTGCCTGTAATTCTGCCACTTCTATGGTCATTTTGTGAATGCTTGCACGATACCATCAATTTATGATATTGTGTACCATCAACTTATCTTCTGCAGCCACACCTTTGCTTTTAGTAATGTTTTAGGTGGATCAAAATATGCTAGATAAAAATTTAGGAAAAATATTAACTTCTCTTTTTAGATATCCCAGTTGTTGTAACAGATAGGTGCTTGCTTGACACTAGTAATTTTTTCAAACGGCAAGACTGGAGACGATTTCCAATCAAGACAGCTTTGTAGTTAAAAAAGTTATGGAGTTCTTGTTGTAATCCAGCTTCTAGGCATTCTACTATAGGGAGTGGCTTAATGTGGTGGTTAGGTGAGAGAGAAACAAAGATCAGATGTGGTACTTGATATGTTTGAAGTTGCACATCTTATAATTAATTTTGTCTAAAGTTATAACTTCTTCATAAGCAGAGAATCTTGGTTCATGTCATTAATACAAAAAGCACCATAATTTACTAGAACTAGTTTGTAGAATTAATAACTTTTATTCTCATCTATACCGTTGACTCACAGTGACTTCTTATCCATATCTTAATGATTTGGTTCTGGAATCAATTATTCCTGTTTGGAATGATTGGAGACATGTGCAGCTTCTCCATAACAATTAAGAATTCCGTAATCTGTACACATATGCATGAATTTCTATCTGTTGTGTGACGCGCTCATACACATATAATCATTGCCTTAAGTAGTACACTGACACACGAGATATCTGATTACATTTTCCAAATCTTTGTTTTTGTAAGGATAATTGTTTTTCTAATCATTATCTTAATGTAGTAGTGATATCTATGAATACAAAAACTTTATGTTAATTAGACAAACTCACAAAAGTTTAGATTATAATATAAAAGTTACTCCACTGAAAACTAAAGAAACACCGTCTTTTCTAGAAGCGCATCGCGCTAAATAACACATGCTACTTTGGCTCAGTGGGTTGCTTGGTATATACATAGTGCACCTTACATGAGAACTCAAACTACTCTAGAGTGACTATCTGTTTTTTACTTGTCTATGTGCAACACGATATTTCCATTTCTAATGTCTATGTATAAGTATATGCCATGATCTGATGCAGGTATGTAGGTAATATCCACCCTCAGGTTACTGAACCACTTCTTCAAGAGGTCTTCTCTGGTACAGGTCCTCTTGAAGGTTGCAAGCTCATTCGGAAAGAAAAGGTATAACTTCAGTTCTTTCTTCATAGTTGCTCACATATCTTTGCTTATGGACCCAGCTTCTAATTTAGTATGCTAAAATAGGTGTTTGCAATTTCTCTTGGCACTGGGTGCTGCCTAAGCTTTCTAAATTTTATACCTGGCATTTGAGATGCATAATATTATGTTGTTGAAATGCTTGATAGTTTTGTTAGATAACCATTTTTTCTAGCAATCCTTTTGAACATTTTTTAGGCCGTCTAACATACCTTATAGCTGATATGCTCTTACAAGGAAGGAATAATATTAATGTTAACCTCCAACCTTTTATATCTAACAATACCTAAATGAGTTATTTTCTCATTTTAGTTGAATTACCATTATTTGATTGAATGATACATGTCGATACATTTATATATTAAGCATATTTATGCTTACTGTAGTTAGATATAAATGTCCAACTTTATGCTTTATCTATGGCATACTGACATTGTAACTTGCAAGTCATCCTTAGGTGCTCATGTGACGATAAATTGATAAAGGAAGGGCTCTTGGATAATGCTTATGTTTACCTTCGAATTGGAAATTAATTTGTAATATGGTTGATTTAACCAATATTAGTATGATGGATTACTTTACCCGAAGCAAAATTTAAATTTGTCCATTGCATAATATAGTTTTACCCTCTGACCCCCTTCTTTTTTTTAATTTATGCACTGTGATGCAGTCATCCTATGGTTTTGTGGATTACTTCGATCGCCGATCAGCTGCACTCGCCATTGTCACTCTTAATGGCAGGCATTTGTGAGTAGAACTCTGGTTAATTGTTGATATTTGCTTAGTTTCTGGTTTTGTCTAATACGTCTTTCACAGGTTTGGACAGCCGATTAAAGTTAATTGGGCATATGCTAGTGCGCAGCGAGAGGACACATCAAGTTCGTACAATTTTGATCCCGTATTATTTACTTCTGCTATTCTTTTATCATCACAATTTGTGGGTTTAACTGTGATATGAACTTGCTTTGCAGATCACTTCAACATTTTTGTTGGCGATCTTAGCCCGGAGGTTACTGATGCTACCTTATTTGCATGTTTTTCTGTATATCAGACTTGCTCGTAAGTTCAATTGAACTTTTGTTTTCTTTGGAGTTGCGTTTCACTAGCTATCTGACTGATTACATTAATGAGAAACTTAATGTCTCCAAATTTTGTGTTGATGCAGAGATGCGAGGGTCATGTGGGACCAGAAGACTGGTCGCTCAAGGGGTTTTGGTTTTGTTTCTTTTCGCAGTCAGCAGGTCCACAAATGTTTTTAGTTGTCCCCCGTTTCCCTCCATTTAATTCATGAATATGTTAGCTGATCATGGACCTTCATCTGATTTTTCAGGATGCTCAAAGTTCAATAAATGACTTGAATGGTGAGAATTTTATTTGTGTCGTATTATTCTCTGTTTTTCTTTTTTCCCCTCTTTTTTTTTTTTTTGTGCATGTCCTTGAACTAGTAATTGGGCTGACCTGTATTCCTACTATATCTTTTCCTGTTTCTATGTCGTCAAATTATGTGTCTTCTCTTTTTTCAGCATATACTAAAATTCATAGGTGAATCTAACTCATAGAAGCTTATAGGCATCTCTTTAGTTTAGTACAGTCTTGTACATGCAAAATGAATGGAAGTCTTGCTGTTGTTGACTTGTGTTGCTTGAGATTGTAAAACCAAAAATCAATACTGTGGGATGAGTTCACATCTTTGGGGACTGCAGCTTGGTGCCGATAATCTATTCTAATATGCTTCGAGTGTTAAGCTGTTATTAATGTGTCTTTGTTTTGATCAAAATTCCAGGGAAGTGGCTTGGAAGCAGACAAATTCGGTGCAATTGGGCGGCAAAAGGTGCTGGTCAAGGCGACGAGCAGCAGAATCCTGATACAAAAAATGTTGTGGAACTAACAAATGGAGCATCTGGTTAGCTCCTTAAACATATTGATAATTAACTGCTGCTGCATTGATGTAACTCTGGTTCTGCAAGTTTTAAGTATTGTAAATACTAATCTGATAATTTTTCTAAATTGGTTATGACTATAAATTCATGTTTTTATAGTTCATGGATTGAAAGTAGAGCCCGGTACCTCATTTCTCATTTTCAAACCTTAAATTGTAGACCAACATTAAATGGCTGAGATGCTAGGAAGTGACAAATGGTTTTTTTTTTTTTTTTTTTTTTGACATGATTTTATTTTCAGATTTGAGACATGTTTTGGAAATATGTTTGTAGTTTTACTCTAAGTTGCTCATATGTTGTGCAGATGATGGCCAAGAAAAGCGGAATGAAGATGCCCCAGAGAATAATCCACAATATACAACTGTTTATGTTGGCAATCTTGCTCCTGAAGTAAGTTAATGTTGTTTCCATAGTTTTTGTAAATCTGTAGTTTTGCTTAAAAACAGAACTCCCATTGGAGTTCACCATACTCTCGTTTTACCTTCAAAATTGTGGCTAAATGGACCATAACTTAATGTATAAGAGGAATAAGGCTAAAGAATTCATGACTTTTCCATGTTCCAACTTCCAATCTATATTCAATTTCATTTCTTCATATGGCTGACACTCGACATATGCAGGTCACATCAGTTGATCTTCATCGTCATTTCCATGCGCTTGGGGTCGGAGTAATTGAAGATGTCCGCATTCAGAGAGACAAAGGTTTTGGGTTCATAAGGTACAGCAGCCATGCTGAAGCTGCCCGTGCTATCCAGATGGGAAATGCTCGGAATCTTTTTGGCAAGGCAGTTAAGGTATATGCTTGTGCTTATTTCACCTAGTTTTTACTCAGTAATATTATATTTAAGAAAAGATGATTATTTTGTGCGTGTGTGTGTGAGAGAGAGAGAGGTTTGTAAGACTGCATGTGTGTTGTTTTGTAATGGGTACGTGCTATCTGTAGTGCTCATGGGGTAGCAAGCCTACTCCTCCGGGAACGAGCTCCACACCTCTGCCTCCACCAGCTGTAGCACATATGCCCGGTTTTACAGCTGATGACCTAGCGGCCTATCAACGACAGCTGGCACTGAGTAAAATAGGGGCGGCACAAGCGCTGATGAATCCACAAGCCCACCACCGTCTTGCTGCTGCAACGCAACACATGTACGATGGTGGATATTCTAACGTTGCTACAACTCAGCAACCCCTGTATTACCAGCAGTAAGTAATATAGAAACCCCTTGTGCTATCTATGCAGCCTGGGGTTTTAATTATTTTTATCCTTTGCTCTCTGGCGTCATCAACGTTTCGTCATTTGAAACGTAACTGCTGCTTGTATGTTAGTTTTTGGATTAGGTATTATGATAATTTAACAAAGGCTTTGTCATCTGCAGTTCCGTCCGAAACTCTGTTTTTAAGGCAAACAGAGATTTGTTGGAAAATATTTTCCCATCATTTGTATTATTACTTTGCCCATTTATGTGTTTTGATGCTTAATTATAGAAATTATCGCAGCAGTATTATTTAGTTTATGTTTTGCTGTAGCTTGTAGGCCTTTATTTGCAGCCCTTTGTTCTTTGCATTTTGTTACTTCATCAACTAAAAAAAATAAAAAATGAAAGAGTTGCCAACTCAAATTTTAAGGATATTATATTATTCAGTAGTGTACCTTTCTCTCGTAGATGATTTACTGGCAGATGAAATTCATGGGTGGTTACTCCGGCGAAGAATTCTAATTAATGTTTGTAACTTGTTAAAATATGGAGTTCGAGATAAGTGCAGGCTAAGAATAGAATTTCC
Source organism: Schizonepeta tenuifolia (assembly GCA_029490685.1). Lineage (NCBI taxonomy): Eukaryota > Viridiplantae > Streptophyta > Magnoliopsida > Lamiales > Lamiaceae > Schizonepeta > Schizonepeta tenuifolia. Next base: position 31,096,552 of record CM055960.1, read on the forward strand.
ATACATTAAATATAGAAAAATGACTTCGGCTAGTTTTTTGTTTAGAAAAAATAAGACCATGAAAAGAAGATGAATTGTATGAGTGCAACAAACTTGATGAGGATATGAGATTTAAAACTTTACCTATAAAATGGGACTCAATTCTAATTACCGTTGTTATTCGATAACTCCTTATATCGATGATAATCAGGTCCATTAAATTCGGGAGAATCTTGTGTAAAATAGTCTCATGATTAGAGGCGTCCAAGATCTCGATTCAAACTCATTGATGGCATTTGTAATTGTTAATTAATATTACTTACGTCCCGTTATTCTTGTCCTGTTTTCCTTTTAGGGTTGTCCCGTTATTCTTGTCTTGTTTCCTTTTTTGGAAATAATTAAGAGATAATTAATTTGTTAAACAATTCACTTTACACCTTTCATCATACTTTTCCACCTCATTTTAGTGTCATTCACTATTCTCCTTCTCTCTCTACTCACTTTATTCCACTTTATTTCACTATTCACTTTCTCTCTACTCACTTTATTTTACTTTACCACTTTATTTCACTATTCACACTCTCTCTATCCACTTTATTTTACTTTAAAAACTCCACTAAACATATTCTATTCTTAATTATTTTCTCCTTAAACCCCGTGCCCAAAAGAAACAAGACAAGCCTGGTGGGACGGATCTATCCACTTTATTTTACTTTAAAAACTCCACTAAACATATTCTATTCTTAATTATTTTCTCCTTAAACCCTGTGCCCAAAAGAAACAAGACAAGCCTGGTGGGACGGAGGGAATAAAATTTTGTTTTCTACTAAATGATTCATGGTCAATCTTCCCTTTCATGGACTTAAATAGCTCGGTAATTGAAGGAAAGGGAATATACAGTATATTGTTAGGATAAAATATTTCTACTAAAAAAGAGATTAAAATATATTGTCGCTGACTACGTGTAGCGGCCGTACGCCATACATCATATTTTAGATTTTGGTATTTATAAGTTCTTATTTTGAAGAAAAAGGAAAACATATATTAAATCTTTGATAATAAATGTTGAAAGGAGAAAAAGTCGTCGAAGACTACCTTAACCAAAAAGAAAATGAAAAAAATTGTCAATTTCTACCCAGGTGGTCCAAAAACTCTCGTGTCTTATTACAAAAATTAAAATAAAGAACCAAAAGAGAATATGAGTTCTACTCAACTACCACGCATATTATAATAACACCATAATATATGCAAGGTGGAAAAGTGATATGTTGCACATTATTTAGCATTTAGACTGACTATGATGTTTAGCATTTATAAGGGTACGAAAAAATTAAATATAATAAATAATGCTAACAAAGTATTCTACACTCGCACATTTACGACGTCTTGAAATTTCAAACCTTTAATATTTCATTTTGATTGGATGAACCTTACTTAACTCACCACTCAATATTTTTAATTATAGCAATTGAAAGGCTAGACGTATCTCTAGTGAGGGTAACCTAAAAGAGGTCGGGAACGAATCTACAAGACAGTGGGTAGAGGGTGCCTTTAAAGGAAACCAGCAAGGGGAAAAGGCGGGGATGCCCTTGCAACTTTGAATAGGTTCGAGATGCTGTTTAATGATGTTGAGTTAGAGAAGACTGGAGGGGGACGACAGCTTATTTATTCAGACGGAGTAAGGAATTTGGTTCTAGATGAAGAAGAGCGTCTCCTTGAGGAGCTCGCTGCATCGGATGTCCATGACAATGACGAGGAGGAGGTAGAGGAGATAGAAATGGAGCCTCCTCCGGAACAGTGGGGGCAGCCGGTGGAGGGAGAGGGTGGTGTTGCTCAAACTGTTTCTGATCAGCAGGATAAGAATTTGGAGGACTCCTTCTCTGGTGCCTCTTCTGAATCTCCGGATAATTCAGTTACAAATGAAGGGGACGCTGCCCCATCACCTAAGACGCAACGGAGGAGAGGTAAGGTAGCTGGTTTTCAGTACTATACGCACACTAAGGTGGATCCTCCGAAGTCTCTTTCTCCGTATAAGGAGTCATATTATGTGGAAGAACCTCCCTCCCAACAGAAGGGGAAGAGAAATAGGAAGCCGAAGATTCCTACTAAAATCTATGATACTAGGAGTAAGCATGTCTTATTTGGAAAAGATCCTGAGGATGACAATGCTTTAAAGGCGCATGATGAAGAATCAGATCTTAGCTTAGTTTTCTAGTTGTCTCGGTGGCAGGGACGGTTAGATTATCTTTTTCCTCTTTTCTTTTCTTTCTTTTTATTTAGCTCCTTAGGTAGCTTTCTTTTTTCTGTTTATTGTTTCCCTTTTCTTGTAATTTTCATTTATTCCTTTTTAATAATAATCTCAAATTAAGATAGGTGGATTGATATTTTCTTTTTTCCGAGATGTGGATTGATATTAGTATAGTGCAAAACGTAATAAATTTTGTTTGGTAGGCGTGATTATGATGTATAATATGTCTTTGACATCCTAATATATTGTTTGGTACGAAGTATATGACCTTTTATAAAATTCGGGCCCGTATGAATTATACTCATTTTTGTTGTCACCTATACCACCTATGAAATGGTATACATAATACTGCAACTAATTATAGCATAAATTTACCATAATTATTATTTTTGCATTAGAATTTAATACTTAATGCCATAATATTTATTTTATATACGTATAAGACATCTGAATCAAACATATAACGTTTTATCCCATATTCCGTAGCAAACTAGCGATTTAGTAAGTATAACATTAACATTCAAATGAAAACAGAATACGAACAACTTTCCTTTTCCATTGAGGTCCACACAGACAAATCTAAGAACCCAAATTAGTTTGTACCTTGACAGACTTTACCTATCCCATTAATAATCTTGTGGTACCTCAACCAATATTTTCATTATTTCTTCATTTTTTTTATTTATCTTCTTAATACTAACATTTATTTCTTTCTTTTTCCATCTATTGATGTATTCCCTTCTGGTGCTGTTGTGGGGTGATGTTTAAAGTTGCAGTGGTGATATCATTGTCATCTTATCCTCCATTTATGATCTTATCTCACACACACTAACTACCAATTAATAACACAATATTTATTAAAGAAATTATTTCACCCTGCAGCACCAACCCCAAAATCATGATCAATTTTATGAATTCTTGTTCGAATTCAAGAGTTTTCACTTCATACATACATATAATAATAGTATAATGAAGCAGCAAAATTTGTAAAACAAAATATGGCAAAAAGGCAGCTCCATTAATTGATGAGCTGTTTCTCATATCATCATCATATGCATGATGAATGTGTTACATTCCGCAGTTTTTGTTATATATATATATAGTAGTATATGATACATACACATATATATTTACTCTACCAACACTTATTCATGGCGTTAGACTTCTATATAGCCAGAATTCCGGTGGTGAACATCTGGCCGTTACCGTAGGGCGAACCTGCAACTTCCGCCGCCGCCGCCGCCGTCGCCGGTTTCGACACTTCGGCGCTGCACTTCTCCTTCCGCTCATCCATCACCATCTGCCTATACCGGCACTCTGAGCTGCAGAATGCTTTCTCTCCTCTGCAATATCCAAATCACAATCTCAATCAATAACCTAATCACAACACATCATTTTCAATCGGATTAGAAGCGATCGGAGCAGTTTCAATTACCTGTACATGTATATGTCTTTGCCGTCGAGTTTCTTATGGCACAAATCGCACGAGCTCAGAAAATCCGGCGCCGGAACTCCACCGGCCTCCGCACCTCTCGCCGGAGATATGTGGAAGACGGCTGCGCGATTGCTCATCTTGCTGCTTCCTATTCTGAAAGGAGCTCTTTCGTCGCCCTTTCTGCCTCCTTCCGCCGCATCGGAATACACCTTCGTGTACGATTCCTTCGGGCCGTGACACGTCACTATCGTGTACTCCTCCAAAGTATCCATCTCCATCTCCTCCGCCTCTCTCCTACTTCTACAACAATTCTTCGTCGAATTCACCGGAATCGGGCTCGATCGCGCCAAATTCCGCCCGAAAAACGCCGGAATAGCATCCCTGGCACCGCCGGATTTCTCTAGAGCCGCCACTATCCCTAACCCCACGGCACCGAGATCGAGGCTCTTTAGCCCTCTCGGCGACTGAATCTGACTTCTAGGGCTGCCGGCGCCGGAAACCAACGATCCGGTGAGAATCTCCATCACCGGCTTCGACGTTTTCCCTAACATGACTACGAAAAATATCCTAATAAACGATGTTTAATTTTGATGGAGGGCGACTTCTGGGGTCTTGCTCTTGAAGCTCCCCTTATATGGAGCTTTCTCCGCAACTTTGTTGTTTGATTGGAGTTGTTAAGCTAAGCTCATGGTTTGGTTTGAAATGTGGAGTTATATAGTGATGTATGATGATTGATTTTTAACTTTTTCTTCCGCTATAAATATAAAATTAGGACTCCCTCCCTCCCCCGTATATCTTTTTATCTTTTTTTTTTATATTCCCCATATATCTTTCTAGTTATTTTTAGATATCATTCCACAACAAATTATTACTCACTCTTATTTTATCAATTTATTCTAAAATATCATATATAATTTACCACTATCTCAATTAATTAATATACTATCACTCATTCAATATAAAACCCTTTATCCATTCAATACAAACTCACCTACCTTTTATTCACTCACAATCAATTTATTAACATATTCTTAATATTCGTGTCACTCACCTTTAGGAAATAGAGAAAATATGTGCTAGATCGACTATTATTAGTTTGCATCATAAATAAATTCTAATATTAACAATGTTCTTTAAATAATTCAATACAATAAGAATAAATTTGTTTTTTTTTAAACAACATTATAATAAATCTTAATACAGTACTTCCTCTTATTCATTTCATTATCATTTAACTAGGAACACATGTTAAAGAAAATAAGTTATTTATGATAAAATTGTAACGATGAAGTAACTATTTTGAGGGGTGTTTTTATGTAACGATGAAGTAACGATGATAAACTTGCAGTTTCCATTTTTTAAAAATGAGCTTGATGAAATTAGTCCGAGGGGGTATAGTTTTTACAATTAAAACAAAATTAAGAAATACGAAAGCTCACTGTCTGATCTATCCCCTTTTCTCTAATTTTATCATGATTCAGAATTTTTGGATGATTTCTAATACTTTTGAATTGTACTATTCCCTCCGTTCGCAAAAAGAAATCTACTTGCTCTCTTTTTTTTGTTCATCAAAAGAAGTCCTACTTATTCCCTCCGTCCAATTTATATGTATTCACTTATCACAATTTTTTGTACTACTTCCGTTCACAAATAAATGTTCAGTTTGCTACAGTACACGTGTTCGCAAGTAAATATCCAGTTTATCTTTTCATACAATACTACCCTCTTTACTTTACAGAAATTACTACTCTTTGTCATTTAGGACTCACCTCACATCAACTTTATTTCTACATTTTTATCATCTCTAACAACTTTATTTTTACTTTTTGGCAATACCACCCTTTTTTTGTCATTACCACTATTTTTTTGTTATTATCTCAATACCCCTACATCCTAACTTTTACCCCACTAACTTTCACTTTATCAGCTTTCTTAAACTCCGTATCCAGCACAAACTGGACATTTACTTGTGAACGGAGCGAGTACAATTTATATGTACTTATTTTAATATTTTTACACATACACCCTCATTCCTTCACCTTATTTTCTACCTTTTGTCACTATGGGCCCACCCAAATATGCATTTATTCCACCAACTACCACTTTATCATCTTTATTAAAACCCGTGTCAGCACCCAAATGGGTATATATAAATTGGACGGAGGAAGTACCTTTCTCCACTCACATCAAGTGGGACCTACAACAACTTTCACTCTCATTTAACTTTTTTCACTCATAACAAGTGGGACCCTTATTCCACTCACAACAATTTTAACTTTCAATCCATTTCTTTCACTCTCAATAAGTGGGATCTTAACTCCACTCACAATAACTTTATCAGTTTTCTTAATCTTCGTGTCCAGCACACAATGAGACTTCTTTTCGCGAACGGAGGGAGTAGTTTATACACTTTTTTTTTGAACGGCGTTAAAAAAAATTAAATACCGCATGATGGAGGACTCGAACCCGTGACCTTTGGCCCGAGCATTAACCTCACTATCACTAGGCTAACACACGCACACAGTATATACACTTTGTCTCACTATTGATGACCTATTTCTTTTGGCATGTGTAGTAAAAACATGAGAATTAGAAAATAAAAGATTTCATGTCTCATAAAGTTTAACGTAATTTTATAAAATATTTAATTCTATATTACCAAAGTGCTTTCTAGGTTAATAAAGTGATGATAGAAAAGAATATAGGAAGAGAGAGAGAAAGAGAATTAATAATATTAAAATTTAAATAATAGTTTTAATTAGATCATAATCTAATTCAAAATGAAAATAAATGATATTATACGGATATTCCAAAAAGAAATACAGAACATCAATAACGAAATAGAGCGACTTATATTTACATGAATTTTCGATTAATTCTCACAACATAAAGAAAAATGTGATGCAACCTACGAATGGTCGACCTAGTTATAACAACAAATGTTGAATTATTGAAGCACTACGTATTATTTAATCGGATTCCAAAATATATTTTTAAAGATGTCACTCGTCAGTGGACAATATTTTAAAAAACGTCTCTGTCTCTTGATTGGGACCCATGGAAGAGGTGGGCCCACTTCGCCGTTTTCTGACTCAGCTCGAGATTCCGGCGACGTGCCGTCGGAGGCGACGGGCACGTGGTGTTCCGTTATAGGGTGGTATTATTACTACCTTCAATTGTGTGGGGTAGAGGTTGGCCCCGTTCCCAATTTCTTTGTGTATTTTCTATTCGTTCGATTTTTTTGGACTACTACAGTAAAAGCCCACTTGCGGTGGGCCCGGTTGGGTCGGGGGTGAAAGATAGTGATGTATGGTGCCGCTGAATTCTCACTCACAGTGTTGAGCTGTTTCGTCTGGAATGACGAATCCGCCCCTGGGTTTTCTTTTTACCAAATCCGACCCACTCTTTATTAAGATATTATTCTTTTGCCTTAAAAAAAGAAAGATGGGGGAGATTTTATACGTATTATTTATAACCTAATAATAATTGCGAGAATCACAATGATTTCCAACAGCTTTGTCCACACAGAAATATTTCTTTTCATTTTTTAAGAATATAATGTAATGTTTTCAATCACAGAATTAAATAAGAACGACTAAATTGTTCTGTTCAGCTTTTAGCATATTAGTTAACTTTGCTTATTCTTTTCAGTGATTTTATTCATTTCATCATCTTCAAAACATTGCTAGAAAGTAGAAAGTCTGCTCTCGTTACTTAAATTTGAATTTGTAGATAGTTTCGTTCATTCATTTCTTCTGCTTCTTTCCGTATTTGAAATAATACTCTATTTACTGTTCGATATGGAATTTAAGAAAGTTGATAAAATTATTGTAAATACGGTAAAAGTTAAATAGTAGGTGTAGTGGTAATAACAAAAAGATAGTGATATTGATAAAAAGATAGTGATAAAATTATTAGAATGTGGGTCCATTAATGACAAATGAGTGTAAATAAATGAGATTCTTTAGAGTATATAAGTCCATAAAGTGAAACATGACATTTGATAGTGTACACTTGAAATATGGTAAATGGGGCATTATTTCAAGTACAGAGAGAGTATTAGAGACGAGTTGATCTTTATTTATTTTTTAATATATTCAAATTGTATTATACTCTCCATGTCCCCCCTTATATTATCATGTTATTATTCGATATGAAGATTAAATAAAGATAAAAGTAGAAAGTGGAGAGGTTCTATCACTTTTAGAAAGGTTTTGAAATATTAAAATTTTTGTTATCTGGAATATGTAATTTATTAGCGGGACATTTAAATAAATAAATAATGACAATATGCGTGAGACAGATGAAATACTATATGGTGGTGTTTAGTTTGATGGATGAGATAAATAATGTTTGATAGAATAATGTAGGATGTGATTATTTAGATTATTAGTTTTGTGTTTGTATTGCTTAATTGTGGCTTAGGATAATTGAAGGATTATGTGAGTGTGTGTGTGCGTGCGTGCATACTAATGTGTGTTAGGATATAAACACACACAATCACGAAATCAACAAACACAAGAATTGTTTACCCAGTTCGATACGGTGTGTATCTACGTCTGGGGGCGATGCCAAGCAAGGGATTTTCACTATGTTGTTCGGATACAAATCACAATAAGAGAACAGCTATATATATAGCAAACAATTGAGCCCTAATCCTAGTAAAACTAGGAAACCGCGTAGAGCCCAAAATACACTTGTATGGCAGCCCGGAATCGTGGTATGATTCACTTCCTTTCAGACTCCATACTCCAACAATCTCCCACTTGGAGACTGACACTCCCAAGTAAACATATATTCTTCTTCTTCTGCTCCCCGTCCGCTTAACATCGCCTAGCCTTGTCTTCAAGTTCCAAGGTCAATTGAAGCTATGCATAGCTTCAATTTCTCTAAGGTCACCACCTTAGTAAACATGTCGGCCGGATTAGCACTTCCAAGTATCTTCTCAAGTTGCAAGATCTTCTTCTCTAATAGGTGTCGAATGTAGTGATACTTCAACTCCACGTGCTTTGTCCTTGAATGAAACGCCGGATTCTTTGACAAGAATATAGCACTTTGACTATTACTATAGAGAGTGCTATTCTTGTTCTCCTTTCCAAGTTCACCCAAGAAATTCTGCAACCACACCATCTCCTTGCTTGCCTCCGTCACGGCTACATACTCAGCCTCCGTAGTAGACAAACCAACAACCTTCTGTAACTTAGAAGTCCAAGAAATAGCAGTACCACCATAAGTAAACATAACCTGCCAGCTCAACATTCTTGCCATCGAAACATAAGGCCTTCTCCGTGGTACCTCTCAAGTATCGAAGAATCCACTTGACTGCTTCCAAATGTTGCTTGCCAGGATCACCCATGAACCGGCTCACTACTCTCACTGCATGCGCAATATCTGGCCTCGTACACACCATGGCATACATTATGCTGCCAATTGCTGAAGCATAGGGAACTTTCTTCATTTCGGCACGTTCTTCCTTTGTACTCGGCGACTCCTTCTTTGACAGCTTAAAGTGACTACCCAAAGGTACACTCACCGGCTTCGAATTATCCATGTTGAATCTTTCCAGGACCTTCTGAATGTAAGTGGCCTGCAAAAGATACAATTTCCTTGCCGCCTTGTCTCGCTCGATTCTCATGCCCAAAATTTGATTGGCCTCTCCAAGATCTTTCATGGAGAATCGTTCAGACAATTGCTTTTTCAACTTATCCATCTCTTTTGCATCAGCTCCTGCAATCAACATATCATTAAACGTATAACAATAAGATAAGATAGCTTTTGTCGAACCTCTTGTAATAGCAACAATGGTCAGCGTGGGATCTCTCATATCCAATTTCCAACATGAAACTGTCAAACTTCTTGTAGCACTGCTTTGGAGCTTGCTTCAAGCCATACAAGCTCTTCTTTAACTTGCACACAAGATTTTCCTTTCCCTTCACTACGAATCCCTCAGGCTGTGTCATGTACAAGTCCTCCTCCAAATCACCATGAAGGAACGCCGTCTTTACATCCATCTGATGCAACAAGTTTTCTACAACTACCATACTCAACACCAAACGAATAGTAGTCAGTTTCACAACAGGAGTAAACACATCAGTATAATCAATACCGTATCGTTGCTCAAACCCTTTGACAACCAGCCTAGCCTTGTAGTGCTTGCTACCATCAGCTTCAACCTTGATTCGATAGACCCACTTGCAGTGCAATGCCTTCTTGCCTTTTGGGAGCTCCTCAAGTTCCCAAGTGCCATTTAGGAGAAGAGATGCTAGCTCATCATCCATAGCAACTCTCCACCTTCATCTATTACTACCCGTTCCTGCCTCTGCATAGCATTCAGGTTCACCACCGTCAGTAAGTAACAAGTAAAAGTTAGAGGGCGAGTACCTATCTGGTGCACGTCGCTCTCTAGCCGGTCTTGGCATCGGATCGTTTGGTGGCGGGGTTCTTGGCTCATCCTCAAGAACCTCTTCAACATTCTGACCCTCTTTACTCCCACTCGAGTTTGAGATGTCTAACTTGACCACTTGGGAATGCGGATTGTCAGAGCTTGATGCCTTCAATTTGTCCATGTACAACACATGTTCATTGAAAACCACATCTCTACTACGAATAACCTTTCGGTTCTGCTCATCCCAAAGCCTATAACCGAACTCGTCTCCACCATAACCAATGAACGTACACTTAACAGACTTAGCATCCAACTTACTTCTTTCAACATTAGCAATATGAGCATAAGCAACACAACCAAAGATGCGTAGGAAAGATAGGTTTACCTCTTTTCCCGTCCATTCTTCCTCAGGTATCCGAAACTCCAACGGAACTGATGGACCTCTGTTGATTAAGAATGCAGCTGTGTTGACTGCATTCGCCCAAAAAGTCTTAGGCAACCCACTTTTCAACCTCATGCATCTTGCTCGCTCATTCAACGTCCGGTTCATGCGTTCTGCTACACCGCTCTGCTGAGGGGTTCCTTTCACAGTCTTCTCCATGCGAATCCCGTTCTCAGCACAGTAATTCTTGAACTTATCAAGTTCATACTCTCCTCCATTGTCGGACCTTAAACACTTCACCTTCAGCCCTGTTTCAGTTTCTACAAGGGCTTTCCACTTCGTGAAAGCATCAAACGCATCAGATTTATTTTTAAGAAAACAAACCCATACCTTTCTAGTGCAATCGTCGATGAAGGTGATGTAAAACTCTGAGCCACCAAGGGACTTCACAGGTGCTGGTCCCCATAGATCGCTATGGACCAACTCCAACTTCTGCGTCTTCAAAGTTCTACTGCCTCTCGAGAAGCTCACCCTTTTATGCTTCCCGAACACGCAATCCTCGCATAATCCAACTTCAACAGTTTCCAGCCCAGGCAGCCTACCCTTCGAACACATTATCTTCATCCCGTTCTCGCTCATATGGCCAAGCCGACAATGCCACAAATCTGCATTGTTTGCTGCACTTGCAAGATTAATGCACTTCTTGGAGTTACTTGTCATATACAAGGTACCCTCCTTCTTTCCACGAGCTACTATCATAGCTCCTTTGGTGATCTTCCAAATAGCTGTCGCCGAACGTCCTTGAATATCCTTCAACGTCAAGTTGCCTAACTGAAAGCAAATTCCTTTTCAGTCCGGGAATATGTCTGACCTCATTCAGCTTCAGGATGTCTCCATTGGATGTCGCTACTCGCACGTCCCCCTTTCGCGCAATTTTCAAAGGCTCATCATCTGCGAGAAACACCTATCCAAAATCGCCAGAGACATAATTTTGCATCACAATTACATTACTGCATGAATGAAACGATGCTCCAGAATCCAGCACCCACGACTCCATCGGACTGGTCACACTCAAGACCAACGCCTCGCCATCATCTTCGGTTGTGGCTGCGTTCGATGTCTTCTTATCATTCTGATCCTTGTTCTTGTTCTTGTTCTTATTTGGTGGTGCTTCACACTGATTTCTGAAGTGACCGTACTCGTCACAGTTCCAGCACTGGATCGAACTCTTATCCTTCCTGAATTGGCTCCTTTCTCTGGACTTTGATCTTCCCCGATTCTGCCTTCCCTTCGATCTGCCCCTAGTTTCCATATTCAGTGCTGACCCCGAAGTAGAAGATTCTGATTCTCTCCGACGAATTTCTTCGCCAATCATCAGATCCCTTACTTTGTCAAACGTCAGTTTTGCCTCTGCGGTGCTAACTACTGTCACTGTGCCGGCCCAACTTTCTGGCAGTGAAGATAGCAAAATTAGGGCACGAAGTTCATCATCGAATTTGATCTCAACCGAGTTCAACTGCGCGGTGATCATGTTGAACTCGTTCAGATGTTGCTGTACCGGTGTACCCTGTGACATCTTCAGATTGAATAAAAGCCTTATCAGATGTACCTTGTTTGATGTTGATGGCTTCTGATACATCTCCTCCAGGATCTTCAGCATCTCCATCGTCGACTTTGCTGCAGCCGTGTGATAAGCCACGTCCTTGGACAACGGCAAACGAATCGCGCTCATCGCCTTTCTGTCCAGCAGCTCCCACTTCTCCTAATCCATCTTCTCCGGTTTGGGTTTGAGGGGCTGATACAGATCTTTACCATAGAGATAATCCTCGATCTGCATCTTCCAGAAACCGAAATCAGATCCATCAAACTTCTCGACTGCAATCTTCCCGTCGCTCATCGTGATTGTTCCCACAAAACCCGAAGCTCTGATACCAGTTGTTAGGATATAAACACACACAATCACGAAATCAACAAACACATGAATTGTTTACCCAATTCGATAGGATGTGTATCTACGTCTGGGGGCAATGCCAAGCCAGAGATTTTCACTGTATTTTCGGATACAAATTACAATGAGAGAACAACTATATATATAGCAAACAATTGAGCTCTAATCCTAGTAAAACTAGGAAACCGCGTAGAGCCCAAAATACACTTGTATGGCAGCCTGAAATCGTGGCATGATTCACTTCCTTTCAGGCTCCATACTCCAACAATGTGTGTAGTGTGTGTGTGTGGGTGTGCAGTGTGTTTTGTGTGTGTGTATTTTGTGTGAGGTTATTTTTTTAGAATTTTACATCATGAATTAAATGAGGATAACAGTTAACCCAAATTTGGGATAATAACTTATCACTCACTTAAGTGATTGGAGCACATGCTTCTTATGTATCACATTTTTCGTCATTCTAATCAAACGTGTGATTAAATTAAATTATATTGTTAATAACTAATCTAACAAATCAGACGACACCTATAAGTGACAATGAAACTTTTATTGTGAACCTTATAAATGTAGGAAGCTTCTATTTTCTATTTCATCATACTAATATAATCACATTAAATTGCATCATAAATTTCGTTTTAGTCTTCTCTTTGTGTTGATCAATAATACTACTATACTAGCTTTGTAATTTAATTTCTGACGTTGACGACTATTCACTGATAACGTCGTTTTCGTGACATTTAACGTTGGCTACTATTGTAGAAAAATAAAATCGACTATTCAACGAAACAAAAGAGTTGAGAGTAGTATTGTGGAGTAAAAACCACGTTGGGAGAACCCTCTAGAAGTCTTTCTATTTGTCTCAAAGAAATGGACATGTAATAAAAAAGAGAAAAAGAAAAATAACAATAATAATTTAGCAAGAGATCCTCGAATTTATAAAACTTTTAGAAATTTAAAATATTTATTTATAAATAAATGTGTAATGATTATTTGATTCGAATGAAATGCGGTGGTCCCGCCAAGAAATAGAGTTTAGTTTAGTTTTTAGCTAGCTCATCAATCAATCGCCCGTTGTTCTCTCCTTTACCAGCAATCAGAATCAACGGTTCTCTGTTGCTTGTCGCTATCTTGGGCCCCACCACACGCCAGCTCCAAACTCCCACGGGTTGGCTCACTAATTATTCTTGAGTTTTCAAGCCCCCGTTCTCTTATTTTATTACTATCTGACCCCAAAGATTCACATATTTATCTTTTTGGAACGTTTTTGTTGCATAGAATAGATGATAGACCGCGTGAATCATTAAATTGTTTCCGGGACCACTCCATTATGTGTTTGTAACCTTCTATTATTCGTTTAAAAGTTAAATCCATAAAAATGGACTATGGTGTATTGATATTAACTTTTATATTATTTACTTTAATTTCACCTAAGCATTGAAAATTGAGTAGCTGATGCTTACTTAAAAAAAATGAAAATTAATTATTCAAAAAAATACGAGTTCAATGAACTGCATCCTAGCCGTATCGTGTCCCACGCCACCTCAACTCTCCGACTCCGACCATCATTTTGGCTCCCATGCTATACTATATATTTACAACTTTATGATAGGATAACTATTTTGGCGACTCGCTGCAAAATCGAGCCATAATGCCAATGTAATATTTGGACAATTCTAAAACAAAATAATGTGATCAATTTTTTTTTAGAAATCGTGTTTGCATATTATAGAGTATGAGGAATTCTAAAACCTTTTTCAATGTATGCATACACAACGAAACCTATAATAGATATATTCAATTTACATTAGTGCATTTGCCACCCTAACCGCTGGGTGTTTCACAATCATGCCACAGCATAATTAAACAAAATCTTGAACGAATAAAATAGTAATGTATCACGCATATTAATTAATCTGCCTAATGATTATGCGCGAGGAATGTTAGGAACTTTAGGAGTTTTCCGTATTAAATATTTATACCTAAGTTATTGGTACCGACCCCTATAAATTTAAATAAGGCCCAGTTTGCCAATAAATGCACCAAAATCAATGCAATAGATTTTTCAATAACTAAAATTACCCGCGCTTGTTGCCTTGTGCTATTATTAATGTTTCAATTAAGATATAGTGTGAGAAATTTTGATTTTGTATACTATTTGAAATAGAAAATTAGAAAATAGGATAAGGCAATATGAAATTTGAAAAGCTAAAATAGCAATATGGATTGAGATTTGAAAAAAGAATGATTCAATAATAATTATTGAATGTAAAACTGTTGGGCTTCCCAAAAAGTTTGCATAAGCAAAAAAAAATTCATTAGAAGAAGTTTTAAATTTTTTAGTAAATATCAAAGATACAAATATACATGTCAATAAATAACAGACTATAGATGGTGTTGGAATTTGGGATGTTGCACGTGTTTTGGACGAGAAATTGTATGAATACCTATAATTTAGGCGAGAAAAGAAATTATTTTGCTTTAATAAAGTATAGATAATACCAACATTTTTTGAGCACATAAAGCTATGATATGACAATAACTTAAACAAGTTACTAGGATAAATTTTTTTTTTTGGACTCGCAATTGGAGACCAAATTCTTTATGAGCTTGCAATTGGAGGCCCAAAAAAAAAAATCTACCTTCCATGATGCAAGAAAATATAGTTTAGTTTAGGTTAGTAAAAGTAGTTCCAATTCTGAATCCAAAAGGTTACAATCTTTAGAATTTCTTGAATTCAAACAATAATCTACCTTCCATGCTTTATTTAACATGACTGAATCATAAGTAATGGTATGCGGTTCAGAGAATAAAATCACATTCCTCTCTTCCAAACTCTGAAATCTTATCACAAAGTAGCCTTGAATATGGAAAAAAATTTCAGGTTTGTTTCAAATATTGCACTGTTTCAAGTAATAGGTACCAATTATATATAGAATAATAGCATTTTCCCATTTCAAAGCTTCAGTCTAAATATGTTCTTCCTTGGCAAGACAAGCATTAGGTACACCATTTTATAACATATGAGGCACAAACTCAAGCTTCATACATTTGAGCATCCGCAGATTTTGTAGCGAAGGTTCTATCTCCAGCTTCCTACTAACATCTCCATGATTTGAAACCTCAGACCCATTTCCCTCTTCAGTTTTCTTGCTCAAGTATGTCTTCTTTCTCACTTCATATTCCCTTCTCATCTCCAGGCTCCAGCTCCTTCATCACCATATAGATATACTTGTTCCCAACTTCACTCTCCAATCCATCACTGTTTCATCGATTATTTCCTTACATATATTTAAGCGAAATACCGTAAATTGGTGTGGTTCCTGTTCGCGAAATTAATACTCATCTGCGATGTAGAGTGTTCTGCACCAAGATTTTGCGTGGACGCCCTCTCCTTCCCGTAAGTGCATATTAACTCAGTCACACACTAACGTGTGCCGAGACCACGTCCGTACATGCATCCTTTTGCAAATTTAACTAAGTTGATTGTATAATAACAAAGGAAACATTAATAAATATAGTGGTATATAAGTAAAGATAGAGACGTAAATATAAAAATATTACAATTGGATCTTATACCATATATATCGGGTATAGAGGCGAAAATAATGATAACAGTTAAATGAAATGTACTGTATATTATAAAAAAGCTTAAATTGAAGATTTAAGATCAAATAAGAATGGAGCCTTGTTCTTCTTCTAGTCGAGTAAGAACGGAGAAATCTTCATCTTATTTCAATCAAGCTAGCACATAACACAAACCATCTTCTATTGTGTGTGTGTTAGCCTAGTGGTAGTGAGGTTAATGCCCGGGCCAAAGGTCACGGGTTCGAGTCCTCCGTCACGCGGTATTTAAATTTCCTTGTAATGTTGTTCAAAAAAAAAAAAAAAACATGTTGTTTCTAATACATGTAATTAAGTATGTACTCCCTCACTTCCTTAATAAGTGTTGTGTGCCGTCAAACAAAGTGAAGTTATTGCATATAAGTATTAAAGTATTTATAGTATTTTCAATATTTAAAAGTGTTAATTGCTTGTAAACACACTCAATAGTGGTGAACTTTGGTTTTAATTCAATCTATTTTTTGGCTAGAAATTACACGACTTTGCTACGGTTTGGATTTTAAAGATGAAATTATGTCCTACGTGACACTTGGTCAATGTGCTGGAACATACACAACTTACACATGGAGTGTGATTTGACAATAATACGTCAATAAAAAGTTTGTGTATTCACTCATCAAACTATGTGTAGGACATAATTTCACTGAAGAATGAACTTAGAAAACCAAACCCTAACGAAGTTAGTGTATTTTCTCATCAAAAAATTAAATTGGGTTAAACACCAAAATTCGTCAAAAGTTTGCGTATTTACGCAGAATTAACCCTATCTAAAAAGTGAAGTATTATATTTATCTTCATAATAAGGATAAAGTAGGAAGCTCGATACCATTTCTTCTAAAAAATTATTTGAACTGTTAATTATTTGCGTCAGATTAATAAAAAAGACCCATATACATTTGTATGCTCATATTTTTATTTTTATTTTTTGAATGACTTAGCGAATTAAATTTAAAGACCGTGTTACGGTGGACTTAAATCCAAAACCTTTTAGCTCGGGTATTAACCATTTTACTGTTACGCCAACTGACACACATTGTATGCTCATATTTTTCTTATTGCAGGGATGGCAGATAACGTGGGGGAAAAAATGATTATATGGTTATGCTCAACAAGTGATCTTGAGGTTTTAATTTGTTTCATGGACCATGTCATGGTTATGTTGTGTCCAATTAATTATACACAATTTCTTTTTTTTTTGCTGGAATTTGTTAATAGTAATACAGTGGATGTGTTTACTAAGAGGGATAAGGATTTACTATTCTTATCGTCATCTTAAGGATTCCTTAAATCCCACCCCTTTGGGTGGAATACATATCAAGGCAATAGTCCCAAATATGAGCAATAATAATGGGAGCTAGAGCTTTTTTTAGGACAGTTAAAAAACCGTTTTTCGAATTCAGGACATTTAGTGAGCGGGCTTCGTTTTGCGGCCCATTAAATTTTTTTTGTTGGGCCGTAGGACTATTTTGGGCCCGAATGGAGTAAAAACGCACGTGAAGCGCACGTGATGTCCATTTCGGGCCCAAATGCTTATGTGGACGCCACATCACCATTCCCTCACTCTTCCTCTCCTAAAACTCAATCAGCAAATTCCTCTCCTAAAACTCAATTGGCAAACTGAATCTTGAAATTCCCACCGGATTCTGGAAGCTATACACCAGAATCTGGATATCTGCTGGATAACGAACAGATGTGGCCGGAAAGTAGACAGCAACGCGTTTGCAAGTCAGAGCTGTGTTAAGGTCGCCGAATTCGCGACTGACCGGCGATGCAACAATTTCCGGTTGGATGAATCGCGACTGCCCAACCCTAATTTCCCCTCTCCGGCAGCATATCGACCTTCCTAACCACTTCCAACCAACTTGCAGAGCCACGATGAGTCCAGCTAAGGAAACCCCAAGGCTCAATTCACCGCCCCTAAGCCGAAAATTGCAGGTTTTTGCCGGCGGCGACTCGAAAACGAAATAATTACCAGAAATTACTCCGGCAGCGATTCAGCCTTCCCTACCACCACCAATAGATGCAGAGAGTCAAGACGAAGAGAATGGTACATGTCCCTCCCCCTCCCCCCGACTCCCCGTGACGGCGCCGGAATTTGAGATTGAAGAGCTGATCGGAATCTGAGATTGAAGAGCTGACCGGAATTTGAGATTGAAGAGTTAACCGGAATCGCGACAATACGATGAAGGAGTGGGGAGTCGAGCTATAGCAGTCCCAACCGGCGATTCATCGCCCCTTTGTCGGAAAAATCGAATTTCAGCGGCGTCGTCCAAAAAAACCCCAAAAAATTTCGGGCGACCACAGAAAATTTCCAGTAGCGAGTTACCACTCATGACCACCACCAATAGACTCGGAAAGACGAAAGGAATCAAGTGGCACCTGTCTCCATCTTCGATTCGCCGTGCCGTCGCCGGGATCTACACAAAACCTCCCGACGGCGAAAAACCCCAACTCAACGGCGATGAAATCAGATGTTAGATCTAATGAGCCCCAGCAGCGAGTGAGTTCTCACCTCCACCACCACTCGACGCGCAGGAGCGAGAGAAGTGAGGATCTATGAACGTTTGAGGAGAGGAAGAGTGAGGGAAGAGTGAGGGTAATGGTGATGTGGCGTCCACATAAGCATTTGGGCCCGAAATGGACATCACGTGCGCCTCACGTGCGTTTTTACTCCATTCGGGCCCAAAATAGTCCTACGGCCCAACAAAAAAAATTTAATGGGCTGCAAAACGAAGCCCGCTCACTAAATTTCCTAAATTCGAAAAACGGCTTTTTAACCGTCCTAAAAAAAGCTCTAGCTCATAATAATGGGCTATGGAATATTCTTTAAATCTAATCCTTAAAAGTAAACACTTGATTAACCAATATTATTTTTATCTATCGAGGCTTATCATGGTTAGTAAACGCCCCCTTATGTTACATTTATATTTCGATTAATAACAACCGTAGATATACAATGATTAATAGTTTAGATTAGTTTTATAGTTTTTATATGGAAATTGGTATTTAAGCGTCCAAAAACATGGAAGAGCAAACAATTCCGTGTCTTTATTTGTATGCAATCACCTGTTCAATGTTCTGAAATGTATTGAGTGAAATTTGAACCTATATCTTGACGATAAAGGCCGCACAAGATCCAGAAAAAATTATAAACCGTGTTAATAGGTGACAATCTGAGCCTAGAAAATAAAATTCAAATTCGACTTGATAATAAACGAATGAAGTTTGAACCAAACAATTAATATTATTTTGTCATGGCTCAACTTAATTACTTCCGTACGTGGATCTCATTCTTTTTCATAATTTGACATGCAAGTAATAAATTAATAATATTATTGATGAAATTTCTTTCTTTTTTATAAATTTTCAATATAATTTTCTACCTAAGATTTATATTATATTACATCAAGTTTGAATTAATTAATTAATTAATTATATATATATATATATAAATATTACGTACCTTAATTTCCTTAGGCCTACCTACTCAATAATATATTTTATTTACTATATTACTATGTATACACACAATATTATTTAATTCTATATCTCGAATTACCAGCCTAAAACTGTAAAACATGTTCCAACTCAAAAAGAAAACATGAGATTATGTAATTCATTTTGTTAGTTCTATTGAAATAATACTAAACATTATTTCATTCGGATACTTTAATTAATTCCTAAATAACTTGGAGTAGTAGTATTTTATATATAAAAATACTACCTAATTTATTTAAGAGTATCTTTAATAAAACTGTATTGAGTATATTCATGGCTTAATGTTTTCAATAGTATGTGCGATCCATAGAATCTGTGCAAGTTAATGATGTATTTATTTATCAACCTTTTAATTATCCAGCACAATTTAAAAAAAAAATTATGGAAAACGATAATTAACTTTCCATGAGTCGACGTTACCGTTATCCTATTAATTCGAAAGCAAAACGAGAAATTATGCATGAATGTCCCTCCAAATAAATAGACATACGTTCAAACTTCCGAAATATGTTTGGATTTCCAGCCATTTTTTCTATTTTCCGAATATGGTATTTAGAATCATTAATCGTGTCAAAACTTTATCCACATCAGATTAAGCGACTAATCACTAACTATTTAAACGATCGAGTGTTTATCTATATATCAATGTAATCATAATCATTCTATCTTAACTATCGAAATGACGAATAATTCTTCAAGAATTAGTTTCAACTCTCTCTGCATTTGGGTGGTGATTCTAAGTTTGAATGCATGCGCTTTCGCCGTTGATGTCTCTCACGATGGAAGGGCACTCAAGATCGACGGCCAGCGCAGAATTATCCTCTCAGGCGCAATCCACTATCCAAGAAGCACCACTGATGTCTCTCTCTCTCTCTCTCTCTCTCTCGCTGTGTATATATGTGTGTATTAATTAATTGTTAATTGTTTGTTAATGTTAATGATGATTAGATGTGGCCTGATTTAATCAAGAAAGCAAAGGCGGGTGGATTAGATGCTGTCGAGACTTATATTTTCTGGAATGCACATGAGCCAGTTCGTCGGCAGTATGATTTTAATGGGAATTTGGATTTTATTAGATTTATTAAAACCGTTCGAGATGAAGGGCTATATGTTTTTCTTCGAATTGGACCCTATGTTTGTGCAGAATGGAATTATGGGTACGTATATATATAATACTAATTAATTTATAATTTTTTATTTTGTGTATATATATTCTTAATGTTAATTCTGTTTTTTTTTTTGAATAAATAAATAGAGGGTTTCCTGTTTGGTTGCATAATATTCCGGGCATTGAGCTTCGCACGGCAAATGATATTTTTATGGTAATTGTTTTTTTAATGATTTAAATAAATTTTTGCTAGATTATTTTTTCAAGACAAAGAAATGCATCAATTTTGCAGAAGGAAATGCAAAACTTCACCACTTTAATAGTGGATATGGTCCAACAAGAGAAGTTATTTGCATCGCAAGGAGGCCCAATTATTCTTGCACAGGTACCGTACCTCCCCTGCATTATTAATAAAGTAATTATTTAACATTGAATGTATAAATTTAATCAGTAAATTGGATTGGGATAATTTTTTTATTTTAAAATAGTAGTATTTGATTTGTAATTGTATTTGTATAGATTGAGAATGAATACGGGAATGTAATGGGCCCATATGGAGGTAGTGGGAAAGCATATATAAATTGGTGTGCGAGTATGGCTGATTCACTTCATATAGGGGTCCCATGGATTATGTGCCAACAAGATGATGCTCCACAACCAATGGTATTACTATTTAAAATTTTAATTATTTTACTTTCTTCTAATTATTTATTTAGGAAAAAACAATAATCTGATAGTAATTCATTTGTTGACATTTTATTGATTGCTACAGATAAACACATGCAACGGGTTTTACTGCGACACGTTCGAACCAAATAACCCAAACAGTCCCAAAATGTGGACAGAAAATTGGCTTGGGTGGTCAGTTTCATGAAATTAATTAACCAACATATTGATTAATTCTATATGAATTTCATATATATTTGGTAATTAATTTGTGTATTTACTAAATTATATATATAGGTTTAAAGCTTGGGGTAATAAAAATCCACATAGACCTGCTGAGGATGTGGCATTTGGCGTTGCTCGGTTTTTTCAAACTGGTGGCACTTTCAATAACTATTACATGGTACGTTTTGCATTAGATTAATCTCATTTTTATTTTCTCATCATTTCTTAATTATGCAATTATTTTATTTTTATTTAGTACCATGGCGGAACAAATTTTGGGAGAACATCTGGTGGGCCGTACATTACAACAACATACGACTATGATGCCCCACTTAACGAATATGGTAATTAATTATACTATTTTGTATTGCCATTACTTAAATAATAGTATATAGGAGTAGTAATTTATTACTTGTAAAATAATTTTGCGTTCAGGGAATCTGAACCAACCAAAATATGGGCATTTGAAGGAGCTTCATGATGCGTTGCATTCTATTGAGAAGATTCTCACTTATGGCAATGTTTCAACCATCGAATTTGACAACTCTGTAAATGTAAGTACATTTTTTACTACCAAAAAATAAAAGGAATCGTTTGTAATTAAATTATTGTTAATGAATTTTTCATGATTGTGATAGGTAACGGTTTATTCCTACAAGGGCAACTCAAGTTGTTTTTTTAGCAACTCAAATTCGACATCGGATAATACAATAAATTATCAAGGGTTTAAGTACATAATTCCTGCATGGTCTGTCAGCATACTCCCAGATTGTAAGAAGGAAGTCTACAACACGGCTAAGGTAAAATATTTGCCATAATTTAATGATTTTGTATCAATATTTAAAAAAATAAATTTCATATTTTATTCCTTATATATAGATAAACACCCAGACTTCAGTGATGATAAAAAAGTCAAGCGATGGTGAAAATGAATCCATTCCACTGAATTGGACATGGAGAGGTGAAGAATTGGATAAAACTGTGGCGCATGGGAAGGGCCAAATTTCTGCTAGGCAACTTTTGGATCAAAAGGTTATGAATGATGTCAGTGATTATTTGTGGTACATGACGAGGTTAGTGTATGTATATATGTGTATTATTTACAATTAATTGTTAAAATTGATCTATTTCGAAATATCTAAATATAATTAATTTGAGCAAGTCTACTAATTAATTTTGTGAAATGTAGTGTTGATCTGAAGAAGAATGATATTATCTGGAGCCACAATATGAGCCTTCTAGTGAATGGAACTGGACATGTATTGCATGCTTATATTAACGGGAAATATATTGGTATGTATATAATCATTTCACTTTACGCAATTAATTATTTAAGCTCATTTTAATGTAATAACACATGCATTCATTATTTATGTTACTATAGGTTCTAAATGGGGTAGCTACGACGGCGTTGATAATGTTTACAATACCAACGTCAAGTTCAAACGCGGCAAAAATCAAATTACCATACTCAGTGCTACAGTCGGATTGCAGGTACATTATCAATTATTTCATTATAACTATTTTAAAAGAACTTATCAATTAGAGTCATTCGCTCGCACATATTTTTTGCTAGTTTTATACATATTAAATCTTTTGTACTATGAATAGAACTACGGTCCTCGATTTGATTTGGTAAAAGCTGGATTACCTGGTCCGATCGAGATAATTGGAAGCAAAGGTGACGAAACCGTGATTAAGGACTTATCTAGGCACAAATGGTCGTACCAAAATGGACTCAAAGGATTTGACGACGAGCTATTCAAGCATGATGTCGAATCAGCCTCAAAATGGCGATCGGATGAGCTTCCTATCAATAGGAGGATGACATGGTACAAGGTATGTACATGTAAATATGAATAATTTTGATTCGAGTCGAGTTGAGCTGAATTAAATATTAATCGTATGGGGTTGGTTTTAATTAGGCAAGCTTCAAGGCCCCATTGGGAGAAGAGCCCGTGGTATTGGACTTGCTAGGGTTGGGGAAAGGTATGGCGTGGGTGAATGGGCATAGCTTAGGAAGGTATTGGCCGAGCTACATTGCCGAAAAAGTTAATTGTACGGAGCAGCCTTGCGACTACCGCGGCAAATACACGCCGGAGAAATGTGCCTCGGGATGTGGCCAACCCACTCAGAGATGGTACGCTCATATTTTGTTTTTTAAGATGAATGTGTTTATATGTTTTGAGGAGAAAAATTTATGTTTTTGAACTTCTTTGAAGGTACCACGTGCCTCGTTCGTTCATGAACGAGGACGTAAACGAGCTCGTGCTTTTCGAGGAATTTGGCGGGAATCCAACCTTGGCTAACTTTCGAACGGAAGTAGTGGGAAGTGTGTGTGGGAGTGCATATGAAGGAAGGACTATGGAAATGTCGTGTTCAGGCCGGACTATTTCGGCAATTAAATTTGCCGATTTTGGTGATCCTCGCGGAAATTGTGAGTCGTTCCGAAAGGGTACTTGCACGTCAAAGAATGACACACTTGCTATTGTACAGGTATAATAATTTGGTATTTTATTAAGCAGTGTACGTTTGTAATGTAGAAATGAAATCGTTTCGAGATGAGACAAACAAAATTACACAAGCTATGTTGTATTTGTAGGAATGTGTCGGGAAAGAGAGTTGTAGAATATTGGCATCGGAAAGCGTGTTTGGAACGACGGAATGCGAGGATGAGGAAGGCATTTGGAAGAGGCTTGTTGTGGAAGCTTTGTGCTAGTTTTTTTGCTCTTGTTTAATGTGTTTTTTTTTTACCCTTTCTGTTTTTCCATTCTATGGTGTTAATTTCTCTACATCACTGTACTTGGGCATATACGTACTGTTTTGTTTTGTTTTTTTTTGTTATTTCTTGAAAATTTGAAGTGGGACTTCCTCCACTGATTCAACACATGACGGTTTCCAAGTTTAACTTGTTTTTCCTCCACTCCAAAGGCTCCAATTTCGTCTACAAAAAATTGAAAAAGCTAGTTTAAAGTTGACTCTTTTTTCTACGGAAATAATTTCGAGTACACTAATTTGGTAGGCTACACGCTTTTTTTTTTTTTTGACATCGAAAACCATTTTTAAAGCAATGTGTCGTCTCCATATTAAACATTTTTCGAGTACACTAATACGGAAATCTTGAACCCTTAATCGTGCCATGTGTCGTCTCCTTATTAAAGTAATTGGAAATGTCAGATGGAGAAGCAATAGAGGATCCAATTTGATCGAAAACGGGAGTGATGGAGTTTTGAGGCCAAAACCTCACTTCGTGAGACACTAATATCTATATAAAAATAAAAAAATAATACTTTCTCTATCTCGAGTTGGTATGATTACTTTCTTTTTTCAACCATCCCAGCTTAGTATGGTGTTTCTTTTTTAGGACTTGTCTTTTACCTTTTTATCCTCAAAAGTTGAAAATATCTACTCCTATAAAGTTTCTTTATCAACTAAGAAATTAACAAAACATCATAAGACTATCCACAACGCAAGGCTCAGCTGTTGCGCGGGCACGAGCATTTTAAATTAAAATGATTAATTAAACTTAAATCAATAATTAATATTTAATAAAAATTAATTTCATTAATAAATTAGGGAAATACAACTAAAGAACTAAAAAAATTAAACCCTAGCTAAAAAAGCCGAGCACATCCTTGACGAGCTTCCAAGTCGCCAAATGCTTGAACTGCTCTTCGTAGAGCGACGCCCATTCATTGAGGGTCGAGTTCAGCATCATCTCCGCAGTAGTGCCCGCCAGAGCTTGGTTCTTTGTACGTTCTCACATAGCGATAAAGTGGCTGCAAGAGCTCTTGACTCGGGACCAGTGATGACACAATTGCGTCTCATTGCGCTCCGAAGAGTACTAGTGTCGATTCTCATTGTAGCGAGTCACCACCCGTCTCCAAAAAACCCTATTGCCGCCATTGTTGACGAAGAGTCAAGCCCTTGCCAATACCATTATCTCAACTTTCGAATAGGAGTGAGGAGCCACAGAGATCGCCACAAAAAAGAAAAAAAATCGGTCAAGAGAGAGAGAGAGAGAGAGAGAGAGTTGGGAACTAGGAGGGAGGGAGGGGGGGGGATGTAGATGGTAAAATTAAAAAAAAAATTAAATTTTGATTTTAACATCGTCCGCTGACCGATCGCCATGTGTCCACATCAGGCAGTATAAGTACGGCGAGCGCGCCCGTGTGCGGGCCTAGCTTGCCAATTAAATGCAAGCTCAGGCAGTACACAAAATGCAAGCTCAAGCAGTACAGAAATGGCAAGCGCGCCCGCGTGCGGGCCCGGTTTTCCAACAGGTTGCAAGCGACAAGGGGGAGCTCGCAAAGGCATATCTAAGTAGATCACTTCCTTTACTTAAAATATTCCTATCAATATTTATCTACTTTTTTTAAAATTTGTGCACGGTCCCACAACCTACTAAATGGGAAGGAACGAACTACTAAATAACGTCAGTATAATTGGGACTACATTTAATATTGAAATTAATTATTTACACTAATCAAGTACTACCAATTGTATTTGTAATCAATAGTTAATTAAAAAAACAGCAGAGGAAATTGATGGGAAATTTTTAACAAAACACTAATCCACAAATAGATATACACAAATTCCGTCACGAAACAGAGTTCATTTTATATGGAATGAGGAAATAGACTGCAATACTAATCGTAAAACACAAAGGTCCCTTCTTTGCACGATCTGTAAGTCATTGAACTTTCTATCCAATACTAATCGTAAAACACAAAGGTCCCTTCTTTGCACGATCTGTAAGTCATTGAACTTTCTATCCAATTCCAATAGTACTCCCTCCGTTCCGCTGCCCTAGTTCATATGGACATGAAGACTAAAAAAAAGATATTAAGTATAAAGAAATTGTTTAGTACAGTGTAAATGTAATATTTTATAATACTAATAAAATTATACTATCTCTGTCACACGTTACTTGTCTCGCTTTCTATTTTGGACGTCCCACTCTACTTGTCTTACTTTTTATTTAAGAAAATAATTAAAAAATCACTTTATTCACTTTTTATCACTTCAGCACTATTTTATATCATTTTATGTTACATCAGCACTAATCACACTTTTTATATCTAATTTCTTTTTTCTTAATTTCTGTGTCCGAAGAAATGAGCCAAGTAATATGAGACGGAGGAAGTAGATGAGATAGTTGAGTGTATAGTGAAAATAAGTTAATAAGATTTAGATGAGATGATGCGCCAAATATATAAACTAATTGTTTCCTTTAAAAGAAAGAGTAAACCAAAAATAAAGTGGTACGTTCCAAAATGGAGAACATGCCGTATTCGATGAGACGGAAGGGTAGAATAAGTAAAATTAAGGTACAATCTTTCATTGTAACTAAAAATTTAAGACAAACGTTTTTCAAGTGTAATCTGTGATTCAAATTACAGCTTCAACCCAAAAAAATAATAACAAACAATATAGTGATAAGTACATGCATATAAGTATATGATTGAAAAAAAAAAAAATTGGCTTTCTTTCGTCAAAGATTCAGCCAAAACAGTTCGTGTTACATATCTCTCCCCCAAAATCACCAAAAAAAAATTACATATTCTACATCGAAACCTATTCTACAAACACAAAACACCACCAAGAAATTAATTAAGCTAGAAATTCCACATCCGCGACGTATCAAAAAACACACCTCCACCGTCGTCACCTCCACCGCCGCCGCCGCCGCCTCTCGCTCTCTCCTCCGCCGCCAATAAACAACCCTCCCCACCATGAAACTCACCGAAAGACGAAGCACCTTGCTCCCCGAAGAAAAGATTCTCCACCACCGGCTGCTCCGCCATCCTCGCGCCGCCGAGCATCAACCGGCGCGCATGCTTGGACGCCGCCACCTGTATCTGCGACGGCGACAGCTCGTCCGCCGAGAGAATATCGGGCGGGTCATGGGGAAAATTGAGGGCGGCGGAGGAGCCGCGCAGGCAGAAGACGGCGGCGTCGTAGGCTCTGGCGGCCTCCTCGGCGGTGTCGTAGGAGCCGAGCCATATGCGGTCGCGGCTGTTGGGTTGGCGGACCTCCGCCACCCACTTGCCCCATTTACGCATCCTCACGCCCTTGAAACGGCCGTCGCTCCGCTCTCTTCTCGACTGATAAGGCCGCACCATTTTTTTTGATTGATAATGATAATAAACTCTAATCTTGATTGATCGCCAGGGATTTTGATCCGATTACTTAAAACGAGGAGGGCGGGGGCCACGTGGGAAGGCGTAGGTGCGCCACGAGATGCATGCGTGTTTTTGTAGGTAAAGTGACAGCGGGTGCTTTTAAGTGGCGGGATCGCGGTCGGAGCGACAGGTGTGACGCTGATGAGGTTTGGTCTGCGCCCAAACTTGACACGTGTGCTGCTCTCGCTTCTCCAACTGTTGACTCTATTTTCCAGTCGAGTGATGGTCACCCGCTTATTTATTTTTTTTCTCTTTATTATTGTGATATAACATTATGTATTACAGAGTTAGAGGTTTTTTCAGGACATTTAAATAATGGATAGTGCATATTCACGACATATTATTGCGGGCATTCGATTTGAGGACAATAAATAATTAGTAAGTCCTCCGTAGGATAATTTTTTGCCCAAATTGGTCCGAATGCCACATGTCTGCCACCTCACCCTCCACTAACCCCTCTCTCACCCCTCTCTCTCTCCCGCATTTTGCTGGTCGCTGCAATTTGCGTACATGTCCATCAAATGATTGGTTCATCTTCATGCCTGTTCGGGAGAAGAATCTGGGGCCGATTAACTTCTTGTTGCAGTGGATCTTCGGATCAAAACGCTGCCGCCTTGCACTCGCCGTGCCACCGCGCGGGCACGGCCGGCATGCCGGCGTCGCTAACCGACTTCGATTCGGGCCAGAAGCCGGTATCGAGAACTTCGACGATGACGTCCTGAGAGGCCTGGTTGAGTTCCTGGAGGCTATAGTCGGCCCACTTTCCGGCCACCGCTTCGAGGCCGAGAAACTCGGGGTGTGGGTGGTGTGGAGCGTGTACACGATGTCCTTGTACACTCCGAGCACGGAGTCGGACTGGCGGAGGGACTCGGCCTCCTCCAGGGAGAGGGCACCAGAGAATCCGTGGTAGGCGGAGTCGTAGGTGTAGAGGATGGAGTCCTCATCGGCGGCGGAGGTGAGGGTCTGCATATGGTCGTAGTACCAGTCGGCGTGGGTGGCGTAAGCCTCTAGCTTCTGGTGGTGCTTCATGTGCAAAATGCGCATGAGGTGTTTGAAAAAATGCATGTGAGAGAGAGGGGTGAGCGGAGGGGTTAGTGGAGGGTGACTGGAGGGTGAGATGGTAGACATGTGGCAGACATGTGGCATTCGGGCCAATTCGAGCAAAAAATTGTCCTACGGAAGGCTTACTAATTGTTTACTGTCCTCAAATCGAAGGCCCGCAATAAGATGTCGTGAAATACACTACCTCCTATTTAAGTGTCCTGAAAAACCCTCTAGCTCTCTATTACATATGCATTCTAGTTTCCTCCCATTCAATATATATCTCACTTACTTAAATATCTCACTTAATATGTATCGTACTCAATATATAAAAAATAAAAAAATACTTTAAAAGTGGTGAAATTCTATCAACTTTCTATTTTTTTTACTATTTTTACTAATATCCGTATCAAACATTAACAATAAATTGAGTGAGACAGAGAGGGGTACTAACTAAGAATTTTATAAAATATATATTTTAAAAATGCATTATATTTAATGTAATACTTTATTTGTCTCGTTCATCTTGTAACATATTTATTTTTTAGATATCTCATTCATCTTATAACATTTTCCTTATAAAAATAATTAAAAAATTACTTTATTCACTTTAAAATCAGTTTATATAACATCAACGACACTTTATTCACTTTAAAATCATTTTATATCACATCAACAATACTTTATTTACTTTAAAAATACTTTATATCACTTAATTACTACACTAATCACTATCTTTAATCTTAATACTCATGCCGATAACGAGACGGAGGGAGTAAAAATTTAAAATTTACTATAATAAATCTATACTTTCGTAACTCTAATAGATTATAGTATAACGTAATATTTTAAACATGGTTTTTGCTTTGGGTTATTGAATCGGATGGATCATCGGTCATCAAAAACTACCTAATTACACATGTTTTCACCATCGGATTATAATTAGACCAACACTTCATTTTTCTATTTATCAGTCTCCTTTTATGAGTGTATTATTCTGATACTCTCTATTTTCTGCTAAACTAACATTTTTTTTTTCTCTCTTTCAAATTTTGCAAAGATGAAGTGGTAAGTAAAATGTCCTTTATCTGTTTCTAAATTTTAAGTAAGAAGGCTTTATTTCGCGAGGCAGTCTCCCATGCGACTTGTCGTTGGGTCATGCAACCGAATTTGAATCGGGTTGAAAGCGAACCCAGCCGGCTCTAGAAGTCAAAAACCGCTGGAATTCAATCTCATTCGGCATTGGGACCCAGCCAAGGCTGGATTTTATTTAATTATTTATTTTCCGGCTCCGTCTTCACTTCGATTACTAATGTAAAGATAAACTTAGCGGCAACAATTTGGACACTTCGGCACCCTCGCTCGATCTCTTAACCAAATAAGAAGCAACAAATAAAAAATGAAAAAACAAAAAATCCAGCCTTGGCTATGTCCCAGCACCAACTGCGATTGAATCCCAGCGGTTTCTAACTTCCATCGCCGGCTGGGCCATGCGACAGGGTGCATATAAGTTTTTGCGTTCTTTCGCTTGACAGTTTGCACTATACAAAATTTTATGGGTCGCCTAAGCCCAAATGTCCATTGGATTGTAATTATAAGCTCTAAATTGGACAATTTGTTCAATATGTGAAAGATACTAGATGAGGGCCCAAAGTTTATCAGTTACTCCATTTGTCTTCAAATAAATATTTTATTTCGAAATTTTATATAAAAAGAATATCAGACTTTTATGTATTTGTTTGAGTGATGCATCCATATAGCAAAATCTCCCCTTAAATTACAATATATGTCAAGCAACATAATATGGTAAAAAATATAGCAAAAAATGTGTTTTGTGGACAAAAATACCCTTACTACATTATGGAGGTTATTTTCAGATTTATACAAAACAAAAACTCTCTAAACAAAAATACCACTTTCTCTCTCTCAACAAAATTCTCTCTGCAAACTCTCCACCCCCTCAATTCTCCCTCTCTCTTTCTCTCAAAATTCTCTCAGCTCTACCGCCTCCTCTCTTCCGCCACCGCCATTTCCGTCGCCGCGCCACCTCCAAACCACCGCCATTTCCGTCTCAGCCGTCGCGCCACCGCCTCAGCCCGTCGCGCCACCAGCCACCATTTTCCTCCTCCACCCTCCGTCGTCCAGCCACCTCCCATCTATACCAGCGCCACCCTTAGCCATCGCGCCACCGCCACCCTCAGCCGTCCAGCTACACAGAGAAGAAGAAGATGGAAGAAAAGAGAAAAAGGAAGAAAAAGGTAGAAGAAGAAGAAGAAGAAGATCTGCAGATCTGCCTTTTTGTTTGCATAGTGTGGAGATCTGTTTTTTTTCTCAGATCTGGTTTTCTTTAAAATTCTGAAATTCGCAGATCTTGTTTTTTTTTCTCAGATCTGCTTCTTTGAAGATGTGCAAATATGTTGTTGCGAATTTTGAAATTCGCAACAAATATACGAATTTCATATATAGTGTTGCGAATCGTGAAATTCGTAACTACCTGTGCTTTTTTATTCGTTTATTTGACGCTACGAAATTACGATTTCGCAACACGTTTGGGACTATTTGGAGGTTCCGAAACTAAAATTTTTAAGCATATAATGTTGCGAATTTCACAATTCGCAACAAAATATACGAATTTCGTATTCAATAATTTGTTGCTAATTCATATTTTCGTAACACGTTTTTGGAATTTCGGTCATAAAATATTGCGAAATTACAATTTCGCAACATGTTTTAGGATTTTTGAAGGTTTCGAATCTGAAATTTTTAGGTATATAATATTGCGAATTTCACAATTCGCAACAAAATATACGAATTTCGTATCTAGTGTCACGAAATTCGTAACTAACTGTGCATTTTGGTTCGTTAATTTGAAGTTACGAAATTACAATTTCACAACATGTTTGAGGCTTTTTGAATGTTTCGAATCTGAAATTTTTAGGTATATAATGTTGCGAATTTCACAATTCGTAACATAATTCGTATATAGTGTTGCGAATTATGAAATTCGTAACTACCTGTGCATTTTCATTCGTTTATTTGACGTTACGAAATTACGATTTCGCAACACGTTTGGGACTATTTGAAGGTTCCGAAACTAAAATTTTTAAGCATATAATGTTGCGAATTTCACAATTCGCAACAAACAAGTCGTAACACCACGCTACATGATAAAGCAATTACGAAAACAAACAAGTCGTAACACCAAAACAAAATCGTAACAAATCGTATCGTTACGAAATCAACAAATATTAATAAATCAGTTACGAAAATAACAAATCGTAACACAAAAACAATCTTTAACTTGTGTTATGAATTTCATATTCGTAACATAAGACATTACGAATTCATACAATTCGTAAGAATAACATCATCAATCGTTGATTTCGTATTACGAAATTAATAAATTCGTAACATAACAGATTACGATTTTGGCATTTCGTATCACTATGCCTTGACTTAGTGTTAAGATTTGGCATTTCGTTTCTGTATACCTTGATTCCATGTTACGATTTTGTCATTTCGTATCACTATGCCTTGACTTTCTGTTAAGATTTTATCATTTTGTATCAGTTCCATGTTACGAAATTCGTATATTATGTTGCGAATTTCACAACATCAAATTCTTAACAATTTCAGTTTTGAAACCTTCAAATAGCCACAAACATGTTACGAAATTGTAATTTCGTAACATGTTATAACCGAAATTCCAAAAACGTTATACGAAAATATGAATTAGCAACAGATTATTCAATACGAATGCTAATTTAGTAACATAAAATGCTTCATTTCGAAAAGTTCCAATTGTCACAAACATGTTACGAAATTCTACTTTCGTAACTTCAAGTAAACGAATCAAAATGCACAGTTTGTTACGAAATTCACAATTCGTAACACTATATACGAAATTCGTATATTATGTTGCGAATTTCAAAATTCGCAACAACATACACTTAAAAATTTCAGTTTCGAAACCAGATCTGCAGATCTGCAGATCTTCTTCTTCTACCTTTTTCTTCCTTTTTCTCTTTTCTTCCATCTTCTTCTTCTTCTTCTTCTCTGTAGTCGCCGGAATCGGAGGGAACTGGTTCTTCTTCTCCGCCGGGCTGCTCGTCGCGGCCACTTTCGGAAGCTATGCGGAGGAGATGAGGCGGAGGAGACGAGGCGGGGAGAGAAAGTCGTAGAGTGGAGGCAGCGATAACAAATCTAGAGAGAGAAAGCGACGACGACGGGAAGAAGAGAGAGAGAGCGGCGACGACGGAACGATGGCAGCGGCGACGGGAGGGGGGGCGGCGGCGACGGGAGGAAGAAGAGAAGAAAAAAAAATGAAGAAGAAAGTAGCAGCAGAAGAAACACGATGGGGAGAGAGAAGAAAAAAGAGAAGAAAGAGAAAGAGGAAAAGAGGTGAGGAGAAAAGGAGAAAAAATGATATGTAAGGGTATTTTTGTCTCAAAATCACATTTTTGGCTACAATTTGACAATATTAAGTTCCTTGACAACTATTGTAATCAACCCAGTCAAACTGGCTATATGGATGTATTTTCTCTATTTGTTTTGTGTTTGTATCAAAATTAGGAGTATTTTGATTTCTCATGCGCTCTTCGTATTCAATATTATAGTTAAAGGTAAGAAGAAAAATTACCTACATATTTGCTAATACGATTTGGCTTAGGCACTTATTTAGAGTACTATTTTATTATGAAAAATACGCATTCTGTTTTGAATTATATATGTTTTTATTTTTCTTCTTCCATTTTAATTTGTGAATTGCCAATACTTTAGAATATTATTTTGGTATATGATAGCTATATTACCAATTTCTTTAATTGTTCTTAGATGGTTTATGTGGAAATTAGGTTATTAAATTCAGTGAACAGAGGCTATTCGATGTCTTAATCACATTAAGTATTTTTATTTCGCATCTGAAAACGATATTACATTTATATGTATATATTTACATTGCATGCCTCCATTCATTTCTGCAGCTAAAGTTAGGTGGTCGAGTATTGGCTCTTAGTTAATTTTAGTTTTGTTGAATTATAATTAAAGATTTCAGCAAATATGATTTAAACTTCTTTTTATTCGAGAATATCACGAGTCACTCGGAAAGTTAAAGGTAAAAATTACTGAAAAAAAAAAAAAAAACGGACGAACGAACGAACTTTTAGTCTTAGAAATAAATCCGAAATTAATATATGTAATTCGTCCTTTAAATCTGAGCACCTTGTCTTATAACTCCTCCATCAATCTAAATCAAGAAGAACATGAACCTCGTATTTCTATTTGAGTTGCACCCTTCGTGCATAATTGATTGGTTTTATTTACGCGCAAAAAAAAAAAAAAAAAAAAAAACTAAATCAAGAACACCATGTAACAAATTGCATGGTCACCACAAATAAATTAATGATACGTCATCACTATCAAATTAGATTACGTAGAGGGGGCCTTCGTGAATTATTCGACCCCAGAAACAGATTACACCACAAATTTAGTAGTCCCAACCAATTTAAACTGCATTTTCCTTCGAATTAAAAGAGGCTAATACTATTTACACGGTACCTCTCCTTTGCTTCATCCTTGTTTCCCGTAGATAGCACGTTATATAGTCCGCTACAAACATACTCACTCTCTCTCTCTCTCTCTCTCTCTCTCTCTCTCTCTCACTCACACACACACACACACACACACATGCATAAATTGTGTTTTACATCATTTATTAGGAAATTAAATCATTTGATCCAATCATGAATATGAAAATTGGAAAATTAAAACAGTATTACATATAGACAAAAATTTGGGTTGGTTATAATTAGGGGTAATTAAGAGGAATTAGGTGGAAATAAGGAAATAAATAAGGAATAATTATGACATTAATTTTAATTAGAGTTTATCAAATTCTCAATTAGGATTTATCAACTCTTATTTAGAATTAATTGATCATTTCTAATAAGGATTAATTAAAAAAGCACCACACCATCTTTCCCATATATATATGGGGTGTTGGGATGAGCATTTCATTTCAAATTACTTTAAGTCAATTTTTTTCACATGAATGACAATTCTGAATATTACGTGAAGTAGCAAAGCACCCTCTAACTTTGAAGTGTTTGTGTATATTAAGTCGTTAGGTAACCTGAGATGTGTGTGCAACACAAATTGGGAGGTATTTACTATTTGAATTTGATAGCCATCTAACAATTTAACATGTTATATGTCTATGTCTTTGTATGACAATTAAAACACAATCCATGTGTGTATGTGGGTGAGGAGGGGAGAAGAAAACGGTGAGATTTGATATATTTATCTCGCTTTTTATATAATAGAAGATATGTTGGAAATGGTTTAGTATTTAATCATTAATTGGGGATAAATATTGTTAATTAAATATTTATTATTTAATTAAAATATTTATTGGATGTTAATCTATCGTGAGTAGATGAACGTGGTATATTTAATATCTCTAAACCGATTTCCGGTGAGTGAGATATTGTATGCTAAGGCCATCCACAACGGTAGAAGATAGCCCGGGCTTCGTGCGGTTGAAGGAGGTTGAAGCCTGGGCTTGACGAGGGCTACACCATTGGAGCTGCGGCGGGCGGTCTTCAATTTTGAAGCCCTGGCGTTTTGAAGCCCGGGGGCGAGGCGGAAGAAATTGAGGGGAGGAGGGACACGCGTCGCCTCCTCCCATTTTCTGTAACATTTTTTTTAAATCTGAAATGAAAAAAAAAATTAAAAAATGCAACGGTAATGTTATATACAAACGACTATTTTTTTTTTTCCTATAAATATATCACATTCATCCCTTAAACATCTACACATTCCCTATATCTTCATTCTCATTTCTACATTCCCACAAAAATTCTCAACAAAAAAACATTCTTGAATTCTTTCAAATATTCAAGAACAAACATGTCTTGGAATGGAGAATTCTTCGATCTCAAAGAAGATGAGAAGGTAGTGGAGGAGGTACTCCAGCTGGGTCAGCAAGCACTAGAGCATTCTTAGAGACTCTTACCCCTGCATCCCAACGGTTTCTAGCTTTATTTTCAATATTATTGTATTTTTCGTATCTGTTTTTCAAATTCAATAAAATTGTTCGAGTTTTAATCTTATTGTATTTAGATAATTAATTTGTTATATATTGCAAAAAAAAAAATCAAAATTAAAAAGCAAAATTAAATACAAATCAATCATTGGATAGCCCTAGGGGTCGGGCTTCACCATAGTGAAAATTTCAAGCCCAGGCTATCAATCATTGGGACCCCAGCAAAATACCCATAGCCCTAGGGCTTCAGAGCCCACTGTTGTGAATGCTCTAAAGGGTGGATGTTGAAGTAGAAAATAACATGTTATTTATAATAAATGTTAACTGTCCCACATCGGTTATATGTGGATGATTTGACTAGCATTTAAGGCTTTGTCTGTATAAGCTTAATGACTTTTGGGTTGGTGTGTATGGGTGACCTCGTGTGTGCGCGCACACACGCGCGCCGTCCGGTTGGTCGCACGGGAGGGCTCAGGCTCGGGTCTTGGCAATTGGTGCTTTGGGCTTATCTTTTTGGACCAACTCCGCAAGCTCAATCGTGTGTAACCCATGGCATTTTGGTTGTTGTAATAGCAACGCCTCTTCATTTCCGGCCACATCTTTACGTCCAGAAACCGCCAACCTGATGGCGTTAATGGCGACGAGCCCCTCCACATGTCCGAGAGCTGCTGTATAAGGAGGCTTTCTTATTTGCATTCTGCACTCAATCGAAGCATTCATCTCTCCTCTCTAAAGCATAAGCAAAGCATAAGCATATCATCTTCAAGTTCAGTTCCTCGTTCTTGTCCAGTTCGCCGGTGCTCGGTTCAGTTTGCGGTGCTGCTACTGCCGAGACGTTAAGATCGTTTTAATCTTTGGAGACGAGCCGTCTTTCTGTGAGCACTACCGGGGCGTATTCTCATCTTGCAGGAAGAAGTCTAACTTCGGACGATCTCGGATTTTTCTAAACTTTATTCTTCAGTTTTCATTGTAATCTCAACTTTTGTTGTTGTTCAGTTTATCAATAAAGTTTCGAACATTCATTGTTTGCACGACCAAGTACTCAGTTAGTAACACGATATTCATCGTTCAAATATTTTTAAATGAGTATATATACATACATACATATCGTTATGCATATGTAAATGATTTATACAAACATGATATATATATATATATATATATATATATATATAATTTTTTTCAATATAATTCGGATCTAATGCACCGAAATAGCCAATAATATGCATATGCTCACGCTCGTTAACTTAGCAAAAGTATGTCGAATAACATCTAAACTTACAAATTAAATTAAAATCTTCTCCACCAAACTTCAATTGAATTGGCATGTGTATAATCGGTAGTGAAGCTATTTATGATTATTTTTTGGTATAAATAAATTGCTTGAAACGTGAAAATCAAATGAACACACCCCAAGTCTATCTAGCTATCACATAACTCATCGTCCAATTGATTTATTTGGATGGTTTAAATCCGACATCACACTTCCACGCTTGTCTTTGAGGAGCTTGATTTTGACTCAGTTGAGCTGGTCGATTTTTCTTTGGTGAGATCCGTTTGGGTGAGCGCTCAAACTGTCTTGCTCCTTGAGCATACCCGAACTGAGGATAACTAGGACCATTGAAATGATCACCATAGTTTCCTTGTTGTCGGTATGCTTGCTGGTAGTGGGGAGGCACTGGAAGTGTCTGATGGAAGAAGTGAGGATTGTTCCAGTTTGGATGTCTTTGCTGATAATGCTGAGTTGAATGATTTGACCTTCGATTTAGCTGATTCTGCCTTGGCTCCGAAAGTCCATTTCGTTGGTTCCCCCTTGGTCTGCGACCTCGGGGTCTTGACTTCCTTGAGGATCTCTCAGCATCTTTTGACATACCAGCTTCACGTTCCTGAGGTTCTTCAGTTAGAACCTCCTTCCCTTTATTCTTCACAGGAGTCTTGACAGTCTGAGGAATGACTGGAGTCTCTTGAACTGTGACTTTGACTGAGTCAGATTGAGCTTGTGGTGCCTCAATCAGTAATCTAGTTGCCTTGACGAACTGAGCTGAATTAGCTCCAGTGTCAAACTGTGGATTGTATCCTAGACCTTCAACACATTTGGGAGGTCTTTGCTGGCTGATCATGCTCTCCAGAGCTGAGCTAGAGGCATAAAGGGATATTATCTTCTCATTTGCAAACTTCAGCTCCGTTTGCAACTAAGAGATGTATTCAGCCTGAGTCTTGGTCAGATGGATCAAGTGAATGACCTGACTGTTGGTGGACTGAGCAATTTCTTCATGGAGTCTGCGGTTTTCCTCCATGAGCTTTTCTACGTCGTGATCCCTCATGATAAGTTCGTTGCTCAAGTTGTCACACTCAACTTGCAGTTCTTTGCACTGTGCAACTTGTATAGCACACTGTCTGCTAAGATGTTCGACCTCATCCCATGACTGTGCAATGTCGTCGTCAAGTTTTTCTGTACCTTGATTTACAGAAGAGGCATTCTGATTGGAATGGAAAGAAGAGTTTACTTCCTCAGTTGACTCTTCCGGCAATGCCATGAAGCACTGGTCTTTTCCTATTGAGCTCGATGGAGAGTCAGTTTCTTCTCCTTCTGACTCGGTGAATACGTCAGTGTCGTCGATGTCTTCCTCAATGATCATGGCCTTGGACTTCTCCTTGGCCTTTCCTCGGAGGGCTTCCTTCTCCTTCATGGAGAGATCAGGACAGTTGGCTTTGAAGTGTCCTGGCTTTCCGTATTCAAAGCATCCTTCGCTTTGATCCTTAGAGGAGGGATCAGTTGAGCTCTGCCTGCTCCGGTTGATCCTCTTGTACTTTTCTATCTTGGAGTTCATCTCCTCGAGTTGCTTGGTCATCTTGTCGACCTTCTTCTGAAGTTCGGACCTGCTCGGTCGATCCCTAGCTGAGGAGTCAGTGGACCGTGAGTGATAGTGACAAAAATATTCAGGTCTCCAGGGAGACCTGAGCGCGCGACCTGAATACCCGACCTGAGCATTCCATGTGGTGGTGATGGGGTCTCTCATGGAGACCTACTTTCAGAAAACAGTCAGCAGATCTCTCAGCAAAGCCTCGCCAGAGGTCTACACGGAGAGCTCTTAGTCAGGTCTCTCTCTCTCTCTCTCTCTCTCTCTCTCTCAGTTGAACACCTGACGGACAAGGGCACTTTAATTAATGATCCATCCGGTACTGTCAGAGAGTACGATGCTGATGTAGCCAATAGAACAGTAGAGCGTGTAAAGTAA
The DNA here is from genome assembly GCA_029490685.1 of Schizonepeta tenuifolia. Taxonomy (NCBI): domain Eukaryota; kingdom Viridiplantae; phylum Streptophyta; class Magnoliopsida; order Lamiales; family Lamiaceae; genus Schizonepeta; species Schizonepeta tenuifolia. The sequence continues at coordinate 31,135,551 of CM055960.1, forward strand.
AAGGTAAAAGGAGCTGGTAGCTATACAACTTCATCCACAAGAAAACACGAGTATATATTGTAAAATCCAACACACACAAACACACAATTCTTCAGACTTCTTTTTCTCCTGTTACATTCATCTCTCGAAAAAGACTCGGAACACTGACTTAAGCTTCGGAGGTGGTTCGCCGGGAAGACTCCCCGGCCCTCCTTTTCTTGCAGAGTTACGCTAGGATCTCGCCGGTGACAACAATTCTGACTGTCTGGAACGAAGAGGAGTTGTTGAGCAGGTGAGAATCCTTCGTCGTTCACCCATGTGTTCTGATCTTTTCATGATGTGTAATTTTGGACGCATCAGTGAGGGTCTGGCGAGCTTGGATTTGCCCGAATCAGCTCGAAGTGCCATGAACATGGCAGCTGAGCTCGGCTCGGTCTGTTCTATTTTTTGAAGCTTGCAAGGCTTTAGTCAGAGGATATCATACTCATTTTCCTTGAGTATGGAGAACAGCTTCTCAGTTGTCATCGAACTGAGGTCACTCCGATTATGGTGGACTACTTTATAGACTGTCCAGTCTTAGCCTAGTGCGGAGAGAACCTTCAGGTTCATCTTACGCTGAGAGTATTTACCCTTCCTAATACTCTCAATGTCCATTAGGACCTCTGTGAATCTCAGCTCCATCTTATCAATGGATTCCCCGATCAGTTGAGAGAAGTTTTTATACTTCTGACAAGCTAAGGTGAACTTGTTCTCCTTAATCTCGTCAGAGCCTTCATAGAGTGCAGCTAAAGCTTCCCACATATCTTTTGTTGTACAACAATTGATAATTTTCGGCAGATAGGCTTTGCCGACTGTGGAAGAGATGATGCTTTTGGCAATGTCATCTAGCTACACAATGTCTCTTTCTTCTTTGGTGTACTGGTGGACGCTTTTGGGTTCTTCCTTCATCAACATCTCTCATTTCCCTGGAGTAGTTGACGGGACCAGTACTGACTCAGTCACTTGGATGGGACCATTTTCTATGGTCTCCCACATCCTGTGATGCCTGGCAGTCAGTACCATCTTCAGGCAAAACTTCCACGTAGGTTAATTATCCACGGAAAACTTCGGTAAGCTTCCAAGCAATGTCGGGTTCATCTTTCGACAGACACAAAAATATGCAGCAGAAATGCACTAATTGATTTCAGAAAAGATATGTTTAGTTGACCACTGAAAAACTACTCGACTCACACCTAGTGAATCAGGAACAACAGTCTTTTGAACCACTACTCTGATACCACTTAATGGTCCCTGTAACGAGTAACTGGTGTAAGGGAAATACACCAGTAGCAATTTTTGTTTTGCTTAACGTCTTTTCACTAAGATATACTGCTCAGGTCAGTTTACTCGACAACAGGAAAAGTCAGTTGGAGTAGCTCTACAACTGAGTTGCTCAGATGGAGCTGATCACATAGTTGGTGGCTCAACTGGCTCCTATGCCTGAAGTTCAGTTGAATGCACCAACAAAGGTTTTAATCAGTTTTGCACTGCGGAAGATAGCGAATTTAGACTCCTTACAAAAACTAAAACCTTTTTGAAAAGAGGAAGGTCAAGTTCCCAAATTAGTGCATTAAGATAAATGTGTTGTGCAATATGTAGGTCAGTTGGTTAGATGAACTGAATCGTAAAATATTGAATGTAAAGTGCAGAAAGTAAGTACACAGTATTTTAACATGGTTTGGTGATCCACCTCCTACATCCACGACTTTCTTTTTGGGGAAGTAATCTACTAGATAAGTTTAAACGTGTTTACTAAACGCCCCACTTGGATTACGGGTTCCAAGCAACCCTAACTAGTTCGATTCCGGGTTCGAACAAGACCTTACAACACTTTTCCGGGCAAGTGCACAGCTTGGGTCTTTGATTCCAGGTTCTAAGGGACATGTTCTTAGATTATGGGTTCCAAGGGACCTGATATTGGATTACGGTGTCCAAGGGACATGTGAGTTGGATTTTGGGGGAGTTCCAACTAGGAAGCCTTCAACACTGGGGAAGTAGAGGCTTCAGCTTAAGACAAAAAACTCGATCTCTAGGGAGAGAGTCTGTTGGGACACAAATTAAGCAAGAACCTGCGATCTAGACTCAATCAAAGAAGGGGCTTTTTGAGAGGCTAGAGGGAAGAACAAGAATTGGTGTAAACACTCTACTTCGACTGGACTTCGTCGGAGGTCTTCTTGCTAAGGAGAGAGGGAGTCGGCTGCTGATGCGACTTCACCTTTTTCTTTTCTCTCAACTCTTCTATTTGATGATTTGCGTCACCGAGATTAGATGTGGAGACCTCTATTTATAGAGGAAGGTCAAACTAGCCGTTGAACCTCTGCCAAAAGGTATGACACTCCACCTGTTTTACTGCAAATTTTCCCAAAATGGTAACTACGTCCTTTGCTTTATGCACGGCTCTATTGTCAGCCCATTTATGGTATGTTCTTCAGCTGACTTGTGCTCTCGAGTAGTTTCAAGTCTGAACTGCAACTCCTCCGTCTTCAGCATCTTCAAAATCTTCTTTTATCCGTTTCTCGACATCTGACTGCTACACAACTTCTCTCCACTCTTGGATTGTATCCCTTCAGTAGCGTGGGTCAGTTGTGGAGGCAACTGAGCTGCTATCCAACTGAGTTCGTGCTTCAGTTGAGGTTGATGTCTCAACTGAACTTGGGGATCAACTGAGTCTGGACCTCAGCTGATTCATGATCTCAATTGAGTTTGACCCTGTGCTGAGTTCTTCACGAACTTCCTTCTTCTGCTTGACTCTTGTAAAGATAAAATCCCTACGCTCACAGAGTGAGCTCTAGCTAACTATGGACTAAAGGCAAACATTTACTTATTTGGGATCAGTTGGGTTTTGGTATCTTTCGAAACCTTTACTAATTTTCCCAACAACTATAACTGAGGTTTCAAAGGGTTAAGCTATGTGGAAATTGGTGGAAATGAAAGCTCGTTACTTAAACTGAAATGAAGGTCAAGTTCTCAAAATTTAGTGCAGTTTATTGGCAGAGTCAGTTGGTTAGATAACTGAAATATAAAATACTGAAAGTAAATTACACAATATTTTAATGTGGTTCGGAGATCAACCTCCTACGTCCACAACTTTCTTTTCAGGGAAGTAATCTACTAGATAAGCTTACGCGTGCTTATCAAATGTTCCACTTAGTTTACAGGTACCAAGAAACCTAACCAATTTGATTACGGGTTCGAACCAAACCTTACTACTCTTTTGCGGGCAACTGTACAGCCTAGTCTTAGATTGCAGGTTCTAAGAGACCTAGTCTTAGATTGCGGGTTCTAAGGGACCTTGTGTCATTGGTTGCGGGTTCAAAGACAGACCTGAGGTTTTGGGGTTGGGGGATTTTCCATCTATGAAACCTTCTACATTGAGAGGAGTGGAGACTTCTTTCTAAGGCTTAGAGACTCGATCTATTTAGAGAGAGTCTACTCATAAATAAGTAAGAATCTAGATTCTAGACTCAATCAAAGAAGGGGCTTTTTGAGAGACTAGATGGAAGAACAAGAGGAGATGTGAACACTCGACTTCTACTAGATCTTCAACTTGGTTGTTCTTACTCTGGAGAGAGATTCTGCTTAATTGGACGTCTGTTGTTTTGCGCGTATGAGCTCGCGTGTCTTTTTCTCTTGTAATCTCTTTTATAATCTCTCTACTTTCTTTAATGGAGAGACCTCTATTTATAGAGAGGGAGATCTAATTAGTTGTTGGAAAGAGCTATTTGATCTCTGTCAAAAGCATGGCACTCAACCTGCTCCACTGCAAACTTTCCTAAAATGGTAGCTGCAACCTTTGCTTTTTGCGCATCTATATGGTCGGTCCATTTATAGTAAGTTTACAGGCTGTCTTATGCTTCCGAGTAGATTTGAACTTGGACTTCAACTCTTCTGCCTTGAACATCTTCTCTTCTCAGCTTCACGACGTCTGACTTCAACATAACTTCTCTTCATGCTTGAACTGCTTCGCTCAGTTATGGATTCAACTGAGTTGTGGTCGGACTGACCAAGTTTCTCTCGAACTACCTTCTTCAGTCTGGCTGACATCTTCTGCTCGAAACCTGTAAAGATAAAAATCCTTACGTTTAAACAGTGAGCTCTATCTAAGTTTAGACTGATGCCTTTCATCTACTCGGTTGGAGCCAGTTGAGTTTTGGTATAAATAAAAAACTTTACTAATTTTTCCAACAATTTTCCCCTTTTTGATGATGCCATAACTCTAAAATGACACCACCTAACTTTCCTAACTGATGCCACACAACTGATATCATTAAACGTAAAGACAAATTGAGTTCTAGTCTATAAGAGGAAAAAGGTTAGCACAAGACAAATATAAAAGTTAACCTCAAACTTGAACAACGAGATAGTGGTCATCAAGTAAAGTTAATAAGACATTTTAAAACCAGCAACTTATCATTATAGATAACAAGTTGGGGAGTGATTACAGTTACAACTGAGTACCTATTACAACTGAGTTTCTAAAAACTACAAAGTTGAAAAACACAACAGTCCTAACATTCTAACCTACTCTAGGGTCTTTTCTTCGACTTGTTCTTCTTTTTCAAATAGGGTCTTCATCTTCATCTTCTCTTCTTCTTAAAATCTTCTAGAAGGCTTGCGACTGTGATCAGTTTTGATTGACTGCCTCGAGCAACAACGTGAGGCAACTGACCACCTATTAGCACACTTCTTCAGCCTTCCCGATTTTCATTCCTGTTTGCAGTTCTCCTGAAGTACTGTCACAACAGTATTCTAAAGGAGAGTTAGCCAACTTCTTCCCCCTTTTTGGCATCAACAAAAAGAAGAGGAGGTAGAAGCTTCGCAGGAGGCATTCCGGGTTCGATTTGCCAGAAGGCAGAAATCGCCCCTCCCTTCAACACCCGCTCAAGTCATGAGCGAAACTTGTTGATTCATAACTTTTCTGCAATGGCAGATGAGTCAACTCTGGTGGAAGGAAGCTTAACTGAACCTTGTATACATGAAATCCCTGAACAAGCCGCATGGACAAGCTTGTGAACAAAGAAGGCCTTGCTCATGGACTCCTGATGCACAGGTTACTATTGACCTAATCTGGTGACGTGGGGTTGCAGATCTTCATCCTGTGACAGTCGAAGAGGTTAACACAGGAATAACCTATGCGATGTTGCGTCCAATCAAAGGGCATGAATGGAGCAGGTTCATGCCTGATATGCAATTGGATGAACACCCTTGGGATCTGCATTAGCTGGTTGAATCCACGAATCATCCACTTCGTCAGTCATCCTTTGATGCGTCTGCATCTCACGTAGCCACGAACATATCGTTCTTGCTAAACCAATTGATGCACTGATTCAGGTCTGGTGGGAGAAGATAATTGCTTTGCAAAGTGGAAAGGCATATTGTTAATCTGGGTAGGATTTTCTGAAGAGGAAGAGAAATTTTAGCAAGAGAGAAAACAGCAAGGAAACAATTTCATGAGATAAGGCAGAAAATCTTGTTATATGAAACAAGATGTGAAATCCCCTATTTATAGGAGAGATAAGATCCTTATCGACGGATCAGATTAAATCTCACAGTTTTCTTCGGGATAAACGGTAGTCTTGAATGCACCGTTTCAGAAAAGTTGCTTCCAGGAATAACAGTGATGGAACGTGTCAAGGGCGGTGAGCCACATTCGCGCGCTTGAGGAGAGTGGTTGTTTCTATATCAGCCCAATTGCAGTCTAACAAGCATATTCTATGGATATAGACTAGCTTAGCATTAAATGCAACTGCAAAGCAAATTCTTATTTGAATAACTTGTAAAAAGATGTTTGAATTTATTTTAAAAAACCCGCCTCAATAACTAAGGAACAAGTTGACACAAGAATACCGCTCAGTCGGCGTGGAATTCGATTGTCTCCTTTATTCAGCTTACACTCAATTGACTCATGTCGTCAGTTCAGTCGAGGTGTGACTCCGTCTTTTCTCTGAAATGTCTAGAGGCCTTGAACTGGTACGGTTCCCCCTCAAGTTGAGATTCCCCCTCAGCTTGTGATCTCCAGCTTCATGGCTTCTTCGTCGGTTGGGTTGAGCAATCCAAGGAGTTGACACAACATCTTGAATCGTGCTTCCACCAAAGGCTTTGTGAAAATATTAGCTCACTGAATGTCAGTGTGAATATTCTCAACAATGACGTCGGTTTTTTTTACATGATCACAGATAAGGTAATGTCTGATGTCAATGTGCTTCGTCCTGGAGGGATGAACTAGATTCATCGTGATGACAATAATACTTGAGCTCTCACAGAAGATGGGTACTTGGCTTGTCTCCACTTCATATTCTCTGAGTTGTGGCTTTAGCCAGAGTATTTGCATGCAGCAGCTTCCTGCTGCCACGTATTCAGATTCAATTGTGGAAGTGGCGACACAAACTTGTTTCTTTGAAAACCAGGAAACTAACTTGATTCCCATGAACTGACAATATCCTAGATTTGATTTTCTATCAACCTAATCGCCAGCTAAGTCTGCATCGAGTAGCCTGTCAGTTCGATGTTATCATCAGTTGGGTACCACAGCCCCATATGAATTGTCCCTTTGAGATACTTGATGATATTCTTCGCTGCTTGCATGTGAGCTTCCCTAGGCTCAACTTGGAATCTTGCACGGACTCCGACTGCGTAGGAGATGTCTGGTCGACTAGCAATCAGGTATAGCAGTGAACCAATGATCCCTCTGTACTTCTTTGTATCGACAAGCTTTCCTTCCTGGCCAGGGTCAATTTTCCAGTTGGTGTTCATAGGAATCTTCGTTGTTCTGCTTGTATTAGTTTCCAAACTTGGAAATCAGTTCCTTTGTATACTTGGACTGATTGATGAAGATTCCTTCTGGCGACTTCTTGACTTGCAGCCCAAGGAAATAGTTCATCTCTCCATCATGGACATGTTGAACTTTTTCTTCATGAGTTGGGAGAATTTCTCGTACAGAGCTTCGGACTTGGATCCAAAGATGATATCGTCGACATAGATTTGTACCACCAGGATGTCTTCTCCAACTTTGATGGTAAAGAGGGTTTTATCGACTGAGCCTCGGATGAATCCAGAAATCTAGTAGAAACCCGCACAAGGTGTCATACCATGCACGCGGAACCTATTTCAGTCTGTAAATGGCTTTCTTCAACTTGTAGACTCTACCATCACTGGTCTCAAAACCAGGAGGTTGTTCCACATAAACGTCTTCTTTGATGTCGCCATTGAGAAATGCGCACTTCACATCCATTTGATAAACTTTGAATTTGTGGTAAGCAACAGGCTAGAAAGATCCGAATTGCTTCAAGACGAGCAACTGGAGCGAAGGAGTCTTCAAAATCTATTCCTTCTTGTTGGCAGTATCCTTGAGCTACCAAGCTAGCCTTGTTTCTCACAATATATCCAATGACATCTTGTTTATTCTTAATATCCACTTCAGACCTATCACCTTTACTCTTTTAGGTCTCTCAACAAGTTACCCCACACAGTTTCGGAGGAACTCATTTAACTCATCTTGCATTGCCTGAGTCCAGTGGATGCAACCTAAAGCTTCCAGGATGTCTTTAGGTTCGGGCACGTCAGCTACGTAGCATGTTGTCATTGTAACACCCCGCGTTTTAATAGGCTTTAAATTTATTTTATCACTTATATGGATTATTATTGCTTCTATTATGTGAAATATTTCAACTTTTATAAGCTAGAATATTTTAGTTCGGACTTGAGGGAGTCCGGAGTTGCGCTCCGAGTTAGAAGAAATATGCTTAAATATATACACGTAGCTTAAGCGTATACATTGGAATTTTATTTATTTGTCTTCTTGCACTAAATTAATAAGTTAAAACCTTAATAATAATAATAATAATAATAATAATAATAATAAATTATTATTATTATTATTATCATTATTATTATTATAATTATTATTATTATTATTACTATTATTATTATTTTTTATTATTATTTTTATTACTCTTAAGTTGGGCTGATAGTTTTGGGCTAATTGAAAAATCTGATTTTTTTTGTGTATGAATTAAAAGGGCACGTACAAGATGTTGGGTTAGGAAATTAGGACTTTCAAAATAAATTTTGTTCTTCTTAAATGAGATTAGAGATAAGGTTTATCTTCCCATGTCTCCTAGTGTCTACTCCAAATCAAATTCCTCTAGGTTTGAACTATTATATATATACTATAATCCTCTCTATATCGGTTGACACGCAAATCTTTCTTTTAAATAAACCCTCACAACACATCTGGTTTGGATCGGCAACGTTTCTCAAAGGGAAAAGTTTCTCTTGCTAGCCTAAGTTTTCCTTTCAAATCTGTCAGCGGTGAGTTTTCTTTTATAAATTTTAATCGCAGATTTCTTTTAGAATGCAAGTTCCAAAGTTAATTTCTTATACAGATATGTTTACGAATTTTCTGCACTAAATTATTGAGAAAACGATCGATTGTCAGTGGTTTAAATAAAGAAAGAAAGAAGTAAATAAAAGCTTTTGAATGTTGTTGATTCTATTTTTTTTTTCTGAGTCGGTTTTGCCGACCCCTTTTGGGTGTAAAGATCACAATTTAAAATTTTGCAATCATCACTTTTGATTTACTCAAAATTCCTTGTGATAGACGTATTGGAACATTATGTATATAATAATATGGATCATTGTCTTTTTCTTTGCAAAGGTAAATACTTGTCCAGATACTTCAATTTGTTTAATAATTTAAAATTTGGGACAAATGCTTTGTGCATGTAGACGAGAGAGAGATTAAAGATAGAGAGATAAAGTTCTATTAATAGTATGTGTTGCGGGTGCATGCGTGTGCAGGTGAAATTTATAGAATGGAAAGAAAGAATGTGAATTTTGTAGTAGACAGAGAATGGGGTTTGGGAGGTTGTAATCTGCGAGAAAAAAAAAAGTCGAGAGAGAGTTTGAGAATAATTTTGGAGTAATTTATGGTGTATTTTTTTTATATTATGTTTAAATAGGTGCGGCGCAACTAGGGCCCTCGTCTGCTACTTGATTTGTTTGGATCGTGTGTGCTCAAATTTAAGGTGTAGGATCTTTACTTAAACTTTATACCGTTGACTTATTTTGTCCTTTTTAATACGATGTGATTTGCAGTATGTGATTATTTGACTTTTAAGTGTTGAGCGGACCGTGTTAAGTTGTCCATTGACTTGCTCTCACTTGCGTACAATACATTTGATATCACTTGATGAGCAGGACCTGTTGAGTTGTCCATTGACTTTGCTCTTACTTATTGACGCCTTGTACGTTGACATTTAGTGTTGAGTGGACATGTTGAGTTGTCCATTGACTTTGCTCTCACTCCTTGTTGGGTATTACTTGACTTTAATTTTCACTACGTGCATCTGTTTTATTAAATTGGACAATATCTGGTATAACTGCCCACACTAAGTATATTCGCGTATACTTATCCCAAAACTTAAACTTTTCAGGTATTTGAAGTTGGAGGCGTGGAGGTGTCGAATGACGAGTCAAAATGAATAGAAATTTTATTTTATTTTCCTAAGACATTAGAATTCTATATTCTGAATTTCTTTATTTCTTTCCGTACTTGTTGCATGCGATTTGTTGAGATTTTCGCCATCTTTTGGTTAAATAAAATATTTCGTCTTCTTTCAACTAAGTTAATTATTATCCTTTATTCAAGGGAAAAAAATATTCAGTTTTCCGTTGTAAATATTTTTTAAAATATTAAATATTCTTTTAAATATTATTTTAATGTCTTAATTAGATTAGGGTGTTATAGTCATGGCCACCTCTCCTACTTGTTCAAACTTCCCTAGTACCCTGAGTTCATCAGCGTACTGTGCCAGCAAAGTTGGCTCTTCATCAGCTGGAGTTCCTGACTGAGTGGACTGAGTCGGAACATATGTTGTGGGGTCAACAACTTGAGCTGATCTTCTGGTTCGAACACCTGCTTCCAGATTTCCTATTACTGCATCTTTGACATAGCTTTCATACCATCGTTTGTTCTTCCTTGCTTGCTTGGCTGCTTCAAGCATTGTGATGGAATAATCTGGTCTTGGAGAAGCTGAAGGTGTCGGGCTTGGGGGTCTGGCTTCTGGTGCAGTTTTGTCCTCAGTTGGAGATGGAGGATGAACTGGGGAGCTGTCTAGTCTTGGACTTGGGAGTCCTGGACTGGGATGCTAGTCAGTTGTTGGTACGGTCTGCGTATCAACTGGACTTGGCACTTGATCTATCGCCTCTGAAGTTCCCCCTTGATTGAAGACGGGATCTTAAATCTCATCTTCAGAAGAATATACTTCTTCTTCTTCAGCTAACCAAATGAGTGGCTCTGTCAAGTTCTTCAATCGCTGAGCTTGAGATCTTGTCTGAACTGGCTGTGCCGATGTGCTTCTTTCAACTGCCTGCATTTAGCATGTTCCATGCACTCAAAAGTAGATTCGTCAAACATAACATGAGGTGTTACATCCATAATTTTGGTATTGGAGTTGAAAACTCTGTAAGCCTTAATCTTCGCAGCATATCCTAAGAATTTGCCTTTGACAGCTTTAGGCTCGAAGGTTTTCAACTGAGTTTACCCATTGTTATGGATATAACACTTAGAACCGAAAACACGAAGATAAGAGATATTAGGGTTTCTATTTTTCCACACTTCGTATGAAGTTTTCCATTGTCTCTTCATTAGGAGGGAACAGTTCTGTGTGTAGCACGCAGTATTGACTGCCTCAGCCCAGAAACGTTTTGGCAAGGCTGAGCTTGTCATGGATGTTGCGTTCTTCAGCGTTCGATTTCTCCTCTCAGTTACTCCGTTCTGCTGTGGAGTCCTTGCAGCTGAAGTTGGTGAGTTATGTCATTCTTCTCGCAATACTCAATGACGGTCTCATTGAGGAACTCAGTTCCGCAATCAGATCTGATGGATACAATGGATTTTCCTTGTTGATTCGCAAGTCTATCCATTAGCTTAGGCAATTTTTCTCTCGTCTTGTTCTTATGCGCCATGAAGATCACCCAGGTGTATTTCGAATAGTCATCAGTGACTACGAGAGTGTATTCATTTCCACTCAAACTCTTGAGGGTGATCGGACCGAAGTGATCCATGTGGATCAATTTCAGAACACGATCCGTGGATGGTGTCAACTTAAGATGGAACGATGCTCTAGCCAATTTTTCAAGTTGACATGCACTGTAAAGATGCGTCGGATTGTATTTCAAGTCTGGTATTCCACCTGTGTGTTGTTGGCGAGCTAACTTGTTCATGGTTTTGAAGTTGAGGTGGTTGAGTTTTTTGTGTCACAGCCAACTTGTCTCTGGGCTGCTTTTGGTAGGGCTGTAAACGAATCAAGCTACTCGTGAGCTACTCGGCGTTCGACTCGATAGAAGCTCGATCGATAATTAAATGAGCAACTCGTTTAGCTAAACGAGTCAAGCTTGAGCATGACGATACTTGACTCGTTAGCTCGTGAGTAAGCTCGTTAAGTGATTTCTCTTTAAAATATACGATTATTAATTAAATGTCTTATATTTTATACTATAATTAGTAATATTTGGATTAAGTATCTAGTTAACTTCATTTATTTACAAAAAAAATTGTACATATATTACATTATTATGGAATAAAATTACTTATATTTTTTAAAAATAACTAAAATTTTAAATGAAAGTCTAAATTTAAAAAGCTCGATTAGGCTTGGCTCTGCACTCGACTTGATTAAAGCTCGTTCGATAATTAAATGAGAAGCTCGATTAGCTAAATGAGTCAATCTTGAGCAAAGCACTATTCGACTCGACTCGACTCGATTACACCCCTAGCTTTTGAAAACTAGGCACGTTTCTGGTGAACTGCTCGACCAGTCTGTATAGTACATCCCACCTGATTAAAATCATCTACTAAATAAGAGAATTTTCTTAGTCTTGACATCTTTCACCCAGCAACCCTATGCACCAAACTTCACAGAAAAACCATTATCATAAAGTTGGCCTATGGAGAGCAGATTATGCTTCAATCCATTGATTAAGGAAACAATTTTGATATGCACTGAATCAGTTTCGAATGTACCAATCCCTTTAGTTTTACCCTAGGAGTCGTCACCAAAAGTAATAATCCCTCCTCGAAACTTGATATTTTTCAGAAGATTCTTCTAGTGTGTCATATGTTTGGAGCATCCGCTATGTAGCACCCAGACTGACATTCTTTTCCTCAATTCATCTTGGTCCTGCAAAACACAAGAAGAACTTTAGGCACCCACACTTAGTTGGGTCCTGACAGGTTAGTGACTTGGTTTCCATGAAGACCTGAACTATGTGATCAGTTTGAATCACTTTTCCTTCTTCATCCATGTAGACTACTGATTTAAATTGCCTTGGAGCTTGAGCAGTTCAATTCCTTGGTGGATATCCTTGTCTTTGAGGAGCTTGGTGTCGACTTGGTAGATTTGGTCAATTTTTTCGAGGTGTCATAAAAAAGTTATCAAATGCATATACATTTATGTTCTTTGTGTGTGTGTGTGTGTAATAGTATGGTTAATACTCGGGCCAAAGGTCATGGGTTCGAGTCCACCGTCACACGGTATTTAAATTTCTTTGTAATGTTGTTAAAAAAATGAGGGACAAAAAAAGGATAATTCTAAATGTAGCCCCCAAATTGCTCTTCATAGCCCCCTTATTAAAAATAATAATTAAAATTAAGGTCATTTTACTAATATAACCTCATAGCCCTCAAAAATTATATAATTAACCAATGATATTGTAAAATATAAGACCCCAAACAGATACAAAATCTTTCTGCATCACATAACCCCCTTCCCCCGACCCCTGACCAGAAATTACGATGGAAGAGTGGCTGCCAGAGAATTGGAGGCACGTCAACAGGGAAAAGTAGGACGATACTGTTTACTTTTCCAACGAGGGTTTTTCAATTCTCGATTCTTCTTCGTTGTATGAGATCCCTCTTATTTCCAACCGACGACTAAGAGAAAAAAAGAAGAGGCATCTTTCATGTTTGTTCGTGAACGTAATGTTCATGACATACACCATTTATAGAGAAATTTGTGATTTTCATTGTTAATTCTCTTCATTTCTGGAGTCAATATATATTAGATTCACACACAAACTCGTGATATGTCTTTTCAATTTAATAAGACTCTCAGCTTCAATTCGAAAGAGATGGGGTTCGGGCAGATCCTGAGGCCGTGCAGAAGAAATGATCTCTGCAACTCCAATTGTAGTGTTGTATTTTTTGACTTTTGTGTATGTGTGTATGATCTCCTCATTTCCTTTTGCTATTCTCAGTAATTTTTTTTGCTATGGTTACATAATACCAAATGAATTTTCTTTTTCATCATGCCACCACTTGTTTTACTTTAGCTCTTGGTAGAAATCTGTTATTTTCGAAGTTGAATTTCTTTTTGTTCTTCAAGTAGATATTATGATCAAGATTGTTCCCCGAGTTTTGGCCCTTGTGAGTTTATTTTGGCCTTCTATATCCCTTTAGATGGTATTCCTATAGTTTTTGTTTTTCCCAATTCTTTGTTCTATTTGCATTTTGATAAACATATGAATGATAAATAGTGAAAGTGACTTTTCTTTCATGATAATGTGATAACAAATGTTAGATTGAGTACAAATATGTCATCGATCACCACTCCTTCTTGCATTTTGATATTTAGCAGATCAAATAATGTTTGCATAGACTAGTTTTGTTTGCATTATCTTTACCTTCTTTTTTCCCCCATAAATTCCTTACCAATATTTGGACTTATTAGATCTCTGCTGCAGCGTGTCTTTCTCCCACTTTTTATATGACTAGCCTAATCAACCTGCGTTGCATGTTTAAACTCTTGTTTGATGTGATTAACTTCATCAAAGACAATATATTAGAAAATTCAAAAACCTTTGAAAAGTATTGTTATTAAGAGTGAAATTTAATTTAATAATTTTTTTATAAATTGCACGTGAATCTTGAACTTATTTAAATTAAATATATTTTTTATCATTATTTTGGATCATATCAATTGCCACACCATCCATACATTCATATTACAAATTGTTCAAATTATTATTCAAAGTGCCAACGTGTTTTTGGCATACGAATTAATGAATTATTCAATGAAAATGAAAATATATGTTTCTAGAAATTAATCTTAATAGTCAAAACACATATGTGACTCTAAGACTATAAAATACGAAAATAGTAAAATATAATATATATTATTAGTTAAATATACGTATCATCATCATTAACTAATCAAACTTGTGAAAACTCCACTGTCTTCATTTCTTCTTCAACAAAAACAAAGCAAATACCCAACCACGCCATACTAAGAGCATGTACTACGGGGTCTAGTTAGACCTAGGTTGAAGCACTGAAAAGCGTGATTTTAATGATTGGTGGTGTTGAGTTAGACATAGGTTGATTTTTCCACTACAATGGGGTTGAGTAAGACCTAGGTCTAAGCACTGGGAAGCGTGATTCTAATGATTGAATAGATTTTATTTTGTTGTTTTTTTTATTTGTAATAAATATTATAAAAAATAACTTAATTAAATTCAGAAATTAATAAATGACAATTTTATTGAATTTAAAAAAAGGACAATAACTAAAAAAAATACAATAATTAGGAAATAAATGAAAACACAACAACTACTCGCGGAGTGGACCAAAACGTGCCCAAATCTCTTCAATCATATCCTCCATAAGGCGGCCGTGGGCATGAGCATCCTGAATCTGAGCTGTTCTCTCAATAACTTGGCGGAGTGGCATTGGCGCCCTTGATGGACTGGTGCCCTGTTCACGTTTGCATCGCCCCTTGCGCTCGATTCAACATGGAATTCAGTTGCCCTCGGTCCTTTATCTTCAATAATCATGTTATGTAGAATGATGCAGGCATACATGACATCACATAAATGCTCCCGAAACCACAAGCGAGCAGGGCCCTTTATGATCGCCCAACGAGCTTGCAGGACGCCGAAAGCCCTTTCAACGTCTTTACGCGCAGCTTCTTGCATCCGAGTTAATCGTTGTCTCTTCGGATCTGTTGGCGCATTGAGCGTCTTCACGAAAGAGGCCCACTTCGGATAGATGCCGTCAGCGAAATAATATCCCATACGTTGCGGGCGGCCGTTTGCAGTGAAAGCAGTTGACGGCGCTCTACCATTGATGACGTCGACGAAGACAGTGAACTGATTGAGCACGTTGATGTCGTTCAGAGAGCCGGCGACACCAAAAAAAGCATGTCAAATCCACAAATCTTGGGAGGCGACAGCTTCAAGAACGAGGGTTGGAGATTTATTTCGTCCAGTGTACATTCCTCTCCAACCCGTTGAACAATTCTTCCATTGCCAGTGCATACAGTCGATGCTTCCAAGCATTCCGGGAAAGCCGTGCGTCCTCTCGTGCAATGCAGTGATCCGGGCGATGTCAGCCTCGTTTGGCCGCCTCAAATAGTAGTCGTCGAAAGCAGATCTGATGGCCCGACAGAAATTCTTGAGAATGTTATTGCCCGTTGTATTGCCACAGTGCAGATATTCGTCGTACTGATCGGCTGCTCTACCATTGGCTAGTTGCCTCAGAGCAACGGTGCACTTGACACAGGGGTGGAACCCCAATCTTCCAGTGGCATCCGGGTGTTGTTGAAAAAAATGCTCTCGATCCTCAAGAGTTTGAGCAATTCTCAAGAATAGGCGCTTGCTCATTCAAAACCGCCGGCAGAAGACATCATCACCCCATATAGGGTGGTCGACAAAATAATCTCGTCGGAGGCGTTGTTCGGCCTCCTCACGATTCCGGTGCAGGTACGTCCTCGTATCCTGGTCGTCGTCGTCTGACGAATCAGACTCGGACACTATTTGGTAAAGCTTCCTAGCTCGCTGCATACGTTGGCGGCGGCGCGCCTCCACCTCTTCAGGATTGTAGCTCGCACTCGGCCAACTCATAATTTTTTATTTTTTTTTAAAACGAGTGAATTTGTATGATGAATGAATTAGATGAATTGATGTGGTGGTGTGGTATGGATGAATTGATGTGGTGGTGTGGTGGGATATATATATGAAAAAATTGGAGATATTACCGTTGCTCCTTCACATATACGTTGGATACAAAAAAATATACTCGTTGCTTTCTTTATTTTTTAATCAGAAAATGAAAATAAAAATAAAAATAGGAGAGGACCAATGGGGACAAGCCACGTGTCCCCATATTTCAGCCGTGTGGAGTCGAAGGCTGGGTTGAAGTCTCGACACCGGCCTCGCCACCGCCATCGACACAGGGGGGTGTCGATCCCCCACTGTGGACTCGACACAGGGTGTATCGAGTGGGGGGGTGTGTCGAAGGCTTCGACACCGCCGATCGACACCCCCCTTCGAAGCTTGTTGTATATGCTCTAAAAGTCCTCTTCTTTTACATCAAACATCTCCTAATTATCCTCTCCCACCAAAAACCCATCTCGCAATTACCAAACTGAAAGCAGAAAGCTCAAATGCAACGACATGAACAACCAGTTCTAAAATCTCTGGCGCAAAAATCAACCATGGAACAAATTACGTGCCCACAATGTCTGAAATCATGGAATCATCCACATCTTACTAGACTTCAGTGACCAGCGGCACGTCTTCTCACTCTTCCGGAAAGCACCGCAGCATCTGAACGCCGAAACCTAGGTGAAGATGGCTCGACCGCCAGCGACACCTTCTCCGTACAGAATCCCCTCCCACTGTTGGATCGGCTCCTCTCGATCCTCAATCCGGTAGGCAGCGGCGATTCTTCTCGGCGGTGGCTGTCGGATCCTCGTTATTCTCCTTGATGTTGCTCTCTCCTCCTTCCGCTCATTCACGAGCTTATTGAACTCGTCGACGAGGAATTTGTCGTCCCACACGAATTCCGACGATCGATTTGGGCAGTTTTTCAGGATTATGGCGAAAGAGCTTGGAATCGGGAAAGGAACATGGAAGGGCGAAGGGAGTAATTAGGGTGTGGAAACGAGAGGGAGAGAGAGAGAGGGGGAAATAATTGAGTTGTCTTAATTAAATAAGAGATGGGGTTAATAAGGGTATTTTTGTCCCAAATTTAAAAGAATGGCCATAATTTATATTTATGAAGAGGGTGGGCTATAATTTATATTTCAATGGTCATATTGGCTATATCACATGGTATCTTTGCATGAGAAATTGCATGGATGCCTAAATTTTAGACGGGAAAATGTAAGAGATTATTCTACTTTAATATAGTATAGAATATAGATTTGAGCAAGATTAATTAGTTCGGTCATGAATATGTAGTTGATCTAAGAAGGTCAAACGATCACATATTGTCATAGCTTTGCTTTGTATATGTTTTTGTAGATCATAAAGCATAAAAAAAAAGTGTACATATTATAAAATTGTGTACTTATTACAAGAAGGAAAAATTGAAGTACACATACTAAAATTTACTTATTAAGAATAATCTTTTTAATGATATTTGTTTAAATTGTTTAAAATAGGCAAAAAGAGTCGGATGAAGCAAAAAAATTTGTGTGTTTTTGAAAACGAATCTAAAAACTATACTTTTATAAGCTTAAGAACTAACATTATGTATATTATATATCTTTTTCTAGGATGCTTTCTATCACGATATATATAGTAGCACGTGCACTCTAATATGTATATACATATATATACACTTTTTCTTTTTAGATATCAATTTCAATTTACACTATAATCTTTGACCTACTATAAGTGCACTTTTTCTAAGTGGCACATTACCCAAAATGAAATCTCTATCCTTTATAATCACGTGGGCCACCACAGTTTATACACAGTTCTTTAGAATTGTGCCAAATAAATATTGTTTGGAACGGAAGGAATACTATTTAAGATACATAAGACCATTTAAAATTGAGTAACATAATGAAATAACTTGATAATGTAATAAATAAACATTCTAATGCATCATAAAATTTTACTGTTTTCAAATGACACAAAAACTATACAAATGAATTAGTAATAGTAAACATTAGTTACAACGTTCTCTACTTACAATACTAAATTAATGTAATTAATTAAGGGTTATAAAAAAATAAAAAATAAAAAGAGTGCTCACAATTAAATATATTGACCACTCTTTGCAAAATGTTAAATCAAAATGCATAATAAAATTCAAAATATTTGTTCAAAAATAAATTGAACTACAAAATGTAGTTATAAAAATTTATTCGTTTGAATAATTATGTTTACGTGCGAATTCACGTTGGTTATGCTAGTAGGGTATAAATAGATATATTGTGCTATATATAACAATCTATTAACTACCTCTAAAAAATATTGCATTGCCTTAATTCGGTTGGAATGAAGGACTTTTAGGCATGGGAAACACTTAGACAAGAAATAATAACAATCCTAGGAGCGAATTCATAAACAAGTAGTTAGGGCAGCCACCTTTATGGAGCTTTACAAAAAATCTGCCTTATCATAGAACACATATAAAAGCAGTACATGTTATTTGTTGTCTATGCGGATCATAAGACAACAAACCAACAAATAACATGCAAATATAGTTCAAGTTCAATTGTAACACCCCGATTTTTATAAGCATAATTAGACTTTAATTTAATAGGTTAAGTTGGACCACATTCATTTTTGGGACATAATGTAATTAATCTAAGGGTAATTTTAAACATAGCCCTCTTTTCTTTCTTTGTAGCCCCTTTATAAAAAAAAAATAATAAAAATAATTATAAATATACTATTCTATCCATAACACACAGTCTGTGATTATACAAGAACCTAAAAAAAATCACAGCCCCTTGCTGCCATTAACAATCAGCAAAGATAGAAAGCAGCCAATGATGATGGCACGACAACAATTTGGGTAGTTTTTTTTAAGATAATAATTGGGGTAGTGATACGCTCCTTGCCAGAGTTGTAGATGCCGACGTGAATAGTATACACCCAAGATTAAATCTGAACCGAACCAGATAAGAAGGAATATCCCAAACCTCTAAATCTAACCCACGAAATGAAATAGGCGAATGGAATTCCCTATAACCCAACATGATGTTGACGCAACAACTCGGGGACGATGAATGACGCCACAAACGGGGATGGTGATTCATTTGATAAGTCGATAAGAACATCACGGTGGCATGCCGACAGTCCGCTAGTTTGGTGAACGAACTGAAGGAGAGATAAACTCACAAAATATTATTCATCAAATCGCTATTTAATCTATGCCTTACTAGACCTATTTATAGGGATGGAATACAATATAATCCTACTCTAATAAGGAAAAATAATTCCTTGAATGAAAAGAAACATAATCCTAATCTAGTATGGAAACAATTCATTGAACAATACGGAAACAAATCTTAATCTAATAAGGAAACTAATCCTTATCCTAATCAAATATAAAATTACCAAAATAATTAAAATAAAGCCTTATTTTTAGCCTACAATAATAAAAAACGAAAATTAAAAATAAAAACAAATAAAATCTTCAAATCTTCAATCTTGGATTGCATCAGGTAGTTGATTTGCAACGCCATTTTTTGGTTATCTAGTGTTGTTGTTCGTGTGATTTGTCAGGGAGAAGTTCTTGTGAACATGTCTCAGTGAAATTGTTGGATGATCGACACATCCTCACCAAAGGCGGAAATGATCTCCCGGAGCACACGGTCAACCATTACACAAAATTCCTTGTCAAAGCCTTCATTCATATTCACAAAGTGAAATCGAACATGTCGGTCAAAGTGAAATCTTCAATACAAGTGCACTGGTATATTTCTTGGAAAAAAATTATCACAAATTCCATGTGTTCTATCGTGAAATGCATGGCACAACAAATCGAACTCCTCTCTATTTTTAATTATCATTTAGTTTTAGGAAAAAAAAATGATTCTACTATATTCAAGTAGAGAATTCTCAAAGGGTAATCTTAATAGTTGGAGGTTTCTACTAGGGATGTCAATCGGTTAACCCGTTCGGTTTTCGGGTTAACCCTATCGATCTCGAGCTAAAATCGGTTCGGGTCAATCAGGCTAAATTTTTTTCGGGCTAAAAATTGTTGACCATAACCCTGACCCTTCAGTTTTCGGGCTAACCCGTCGGGCCAAGAGATTCATAGTAAAATAAATAAACGTATAAATATTCTTGATAACCATATGTTTATAACAAAAGAAATATAGAGTGTTTTTTATAAAAAAAAAAAAAAAAAAATTGGATCATATAAAATGCATATATAATAGTAATTTCATAATTTGGTACAATTTTTTTTATTGAAATATTATTATTTTATAATTTTGAAAACATAATATATATGATGAGTACAAATTACAAATAAAAAAATCAAAATAATATTTGAAAAAACATAAGTTACTATTGAATTTATAAACAAAGTAATAAATGTAACAATTAATAATGAAGAATTTCAGTTATCGGGTCAACCCACTCGATTTTCGAGCCCTATCGTGCTCGGGCTAATTTCGATCCGGTCCAATCAGGCTAAAAATATCTCGGGCTCAAAAATTTCGGCCCTAACTCTCCTCGGATTCGGTTCGGTTCAGGCCAACCCGCGGGCTTCGGGTTAAATTGACATCCATAGTTTCTACACAGAAAGGGGGTTATGGATTTTCTCATTTTGTGAATTGGGAGTTATAGGGCAGAATAGCATATTCATAATTAGTTTTATTATTTTTTTAAAAGAGAGGGCTACAAAGAAATAAACGGGGGTTATGTTTAAAATTACCCTTAATATCAAGCCCGAAACAAATTTCTAGTTAAAAGACATTGTTTTCTTAGCCCAATGTTTAGATTTTTCATTAAGAGATTTTCTTATTATTATTATTATTATTATTATTATTATTATTATTATAGAACAAGCAAAATAATTTAAAAGTTAAAAGAGTGATTTTCGTCTCTGACATTGTGTACAATATAAGGGCTCTTAGAAAGCTATTTAACATACTCAAATCCTATCATTTGTTAGCTTAACAAATTGGATATATGTCTCTACACAAACTCCAAACATAAATAGGACATATAGAGAAATATTCAAATAATTATGATTCATACAGTTAAATATATTAAAATAATCAAAATTTGACTATCTTATTATCTTTCAAAGTTCCGTGTGAAGATATGTAACCAAGTGCATGAAACTAATACTGAGCCATGTAATTAATTATTCAATTAATTAAGAGTGATAGTACGTAATGACCCTAATGACAAATCATTGACCAATTCATGCTAATTTATCGTCTTAATGAATAGATATCAATTTGCGAAATAATTAGTAGATTGAACAATCTAAGATAGGATGATTAGTTAGGGTGAGTGATGTGGTAGCTGAGATATTTTGTCCTTTACCGGGACAGTGTATTTCATTTCACTCGCACGAGTCCACGACTACTAACCCGGCAGCTGTATAATTTTCCCAACCCCCAATCCATATATATTTATATTATTATATTCTTTCATACTTGCAGGAACAATGAAAAATAAAATAAATAAAAGTTACGATATTGAAAATAGTGGCAAAACACAAAATAATAAAATACATAAATAAAATAGAGGGTGATTATGGCGGGCAGCAAGAACGATGCCGTAAACAAAGGTTCATGGAGTGCCGATGAAGACAGGATTCTCGTTCAATACGTCGCCGTTCACGGCCCCAAGAGATGGAAATCTGTGGCCACCAATTCAGGTTTCTTTTCGTTTTACTACACTACACACACACGGAGTCACTTAGTTCAAAATAATTGAGATGGTTGTTTTTTTTTTGTTTTTTTTGCAGGACTTAACAGGTGTGGTAAGAGTTGCAGATTGAGATGGCTCAACTATCTAAAACCTGATATCAAGAGAGGCAACTTTTCTGATGCTGAAGATGACTTGATTCTTAGGTTTCATAGGCTCCTAGGAAATAGGTTCATATATTCATTCACCCCTTTCTACAAAAGTGATGCATGATGAGAGTCGTTTTAACATTGTAACTACGTATATGCATGTGTATAGGTGGTCGTTGGTCGCCAAGAGAATCCCCGGGCGGACTGATAACGAGATCAAGAACTACTGGAACGCTCATTTGAGGAAGAAAGCCACATTGATGGCGAAGTTGCCCGCAATGTCAACAGCAGCGATGAAGCAAATCTTTTGGAATGAGGGGAGCAGTAGCAGAACAGAGATCGAAGAAACAGAGAATGGAGATGGAACGGGCAATGATGATAGATTGAGCTGCGACGACGATGAATCCTTCGATTTCTCAGCTCAAGGAACCTGTGGATTAGATTGGGTTAAAAGTTTTCTTGAACTTGAGGAAGATGTAGGAATTATACTTTAATACATGACCACCTGCAGTTTGTAGACAATGAATTTTAGCACATCGTAGAATATGAACCAATTCTTGTTGTTTTTAATACTAGATATTCAAATGATAGAACTCTTCCCTCGCGTTGTTAAATGATGAAAAATATCAACTTTACGTCAAACTTTGGGATAATTCTCCTGCTCAACTGTAAAATCAAAATTTCTGGAACAAAATTATTTCCAAAACAAAAGTTTTTTATACAATCATGCACTCTTTTGAGTATTTGCTTTCAGCTTCACTAATACTGCATTATATATACCAACCTTTCTACAGAGCAACAGCTCTTTTTAATAGATTGAACATGACAAAGACGACGACCATGGCGACAACCCTCTTCTAAGCTAGCATCCTCAGATTTATCCTCAAACCATGTCTTCTCATTAGTTGCACTCCAGCCTCACCCAACCACAAAACCCATGAAAGAAACGAACACAGCACTACTTTCAGGGTTTCCTTAGTTCCATGCACGCTTTTTACGTCGCTTAGAACCTCCAAATACGACCAACCAGTAGCTCCTTGGTTGGGGTCGACCCGGTCTAGACCAACCTTCCTGTTCAGCCAATCCGATATATTGACTAGAACGTAAGCTAGCCATGCAATCTCATCGCTGGAGGTGGGCCGCTTCATCTAGTCACCCTTGTATTTTATCTCAGTCCCTGTTTGCTTGCCGATACTTCTAGGCTTGAATATTTCTTCACGTGATTGATGTTGGTGTCTGGACTGGGGTGTTCCTGAGGGAGATTCTGAGATAGGACCATCAAACAATTGGGTTAACTGGCCTTTAAGAGAATCCAGACATTGCAGATTCTGAGAGAGATTGTTTCCAGATATTGATTGAAGCTCGGACTCAGCACGCAACAAAAAGAGTTGCAAAGCAAAGATCCATCCAAATTATTAAACCCCACATAAAGATGTGGAAATCATCACGAAGCCTACATGTTTATGCATGAACTCAAACCTGAAGCAGTTGTTGTCCGCCATCTTCACCATCAGCAAAAAGTTGTAAATCTTTGTTCCAGTTCTCATGCAAAAAGGATCCATCTGCATCACTCTCACACAGGCCACCCTCCCAATCCTAAAATGATTAGAAATTAACCAATTTAGGAAATAATTAAAAGACCAAGTCCGAACATACCCCAGAAATAGCATATAACAGTCGGGCACCAAAACAAAAGTGTTTTATATTTTATCAGGGACCAAAATGTAGGAGACAATCTATAATATATCACTTGTAATTATAGTTCAACAATTCACTTTCTTCACTATTATCAGAGAAACTGGACATTTAAAAAAAATCAGAATATATGGACATCATGCATGTTCAATAGATGCAGTTCCCACAATGATGAAAATGGAGCTGGGGTTGTCAAGACCCTGATAAAGCTTTTATGGTCCAGAAGCCTATTCTTCTATTTTTTGACAATAATATCTTAATCTCTCTAAATAAATTTCGCTAAATATAAAACAAATATGATCAAGAATCAAGAGGGTGGAGACAACGAAGCGCAGCTCAGGTGGTAAGAAGCTTCCCCTCCAACCAAGAGGTCGGGGGTTCAAGTCATGTGTTTGTGTGTAAACTCAAAAAAAAAAAAAAAAAAAAAAAAAAAAAAAAAACAAGAATCAAGAGGGTGAAGCTATGGGCTCAGGTAAAACCATTTAAAAACTTCCATCCAGAACATAACAAGAAGTGCACAGGACAAGTTGGAAACTCAAGCCCCATTACTATCCCTAAACAAGAATTTAACAATTAGCAGGCAAAAGTAAGAAAGTTGCAATTGCTAAATGGTTGGCCTTTTCAGCAGAATGAATTTCAGAACATGATTGGACTTTCTGCAGGATGAGTTTCAAAATGTGAAGAAATGGGCAGAATAGTCGAAATATTTACAGCATCCTAGGCAGAGTTTTTTCTATATTATTAGGTACAACTACAATTGCAGTGAGATACTTTCTGGGAGATGATATAGCAACTTAGAGAAGAAAGAACCCACCCCCCCCCCCCCCCCCCCCACATTTTTTTGAGGGAAGAAAAAGGAATACCATATGAAACAGTCAATGATAAACAAATGGAATACCTGCAACTGTTGGCGTATGGTTGGAGTATATTTGTTCATTCCAGTAAACATCGATTTAGAGGGTTCAGCAGCAGCTTTCGAATGGAAAACAGTGTCGACATTCTTTATCAGATCCATAAGCTCAACAGATGAAGTTAAGATGTTGATGACCTGCATTAATTCACCATAAAGGATGGTAAGCACGCCAAGACATAAGTTCATTAACCTTTACCTCGACTGTTGAATTAGTTTCTTCAACAGTTAAAAAAGTTAATAATACATAAATACTTATTCAAAGGTAAGGCGGCATTTATGATATAACAAATAAATAGAAAAAGATACTAGGTTTTTCCTAAATAGAAAAACATTAACATTTCGAAATTAGTAATTGAATGATTTTTTAACAAAAATGATTTAGAGTGAAAAGCACCAAGTTCAGCATTTTGAACTTCTTTATTTTAGTACATTTGTTTTGCCAAAAAAGGTGGCACTACATGGATGGGAACACTTGCTCACTCCAAGCCATTTATCCATTCTACAATGGGGACTCATTCAGCAGATGATTGTCACGCATCAACTTAATTGAGTGTATATGTGCATGGAAAATGCAGGCAATGCCAGGATTATGTCGATAGCACAAAACTCGTACTGCACTGAAGGTCAACCTCACTCAGTCTCATGCTAGAGGGTGTCCTGATCAAAAAGTGCATTGAAGTTCACATTTACAGACACGGTGTCCTGTCAATTATGTAATAAGGTGCATATGCAAGCATACAGACAAATGTCAGCAGCAGCACAGAGAAAGAGTAACGAAATCAGTGAAATAGAAAGAATCCCAAAATAAATTCTTCCAAATAGTACTTATTTAGGATTTTTGTAGTACTTGTAGTTGAAAGAGATAAGAAGCAACAAAGCATTCATAATTATGCAGCAAGTTTTCTCAAAAAAAATATGTGTCTCAACCTTCTACAGCAAATTAGTCTTATGAATGAACCTATCTTCTACTAAAAGTAAGAAGGTAAGAAATAGTGGCTGAGAAACCCCTCATCAGAAGAAAGAAGGGGTCAACGTTGGTCGAGAAGACTATGGAAAGGAACAAGGGGATATAGCCTCATTTCTTTTTAATTTCAAACACCTTTATCTAATTTTATTGCTATACAACACTTAATACGCGTTCATTTAATTATTTATGCTTTCCCTCCCAAAGTACTCAGTTTCATACACTTTTTAACCCTATAATATCAGTACAATTTATATTATAGTTACAGTGGGACTCACCACCTAAATAAAATTATCTGATGATATCCAAATTAACATAAAAAAATACAATCAACCAAACATATTTTCATTTCAAAACCTATCACACCAAAATATCAAACTGTAGACGGACTTGTGCAATAATAATAATGCTCACATATATGCACAACAGTTCATTAAGCCATATTGAGTATATACACATCAGAATGTTAAAACCAATGTGCATCTAAACTCAATCAGTATGTGATAATATGGCAGATTCATGGGCACAGATAAAATCCATGAGCACTTAATTAACAAGCATAAAATACAATGTCTATGTATCATGAACATAGCAATTGATAAAATACAAAAACAAAAAACAAGATTTGTATATGTGGCCTCCAAAATATTAGTCTGGCATCACATGAAAATGACAGCTGCAGTATGAGGGCTCATCCAGATAGTTCATGCCTGTAAGCACTGCAACTAGGAACAAGAACTCAAGGTTTACAAGAATTCATACTCCATGCAGCCATTTGCAGAGTATTCTTCGTTATTAATAGATTAAAAAAAAAAAAAAAGAGCCCATCCTAGTTCATCCTAACGGACCTTTTTCATAAAGTGCAACTGCTTTGCCCCAAACAAGGCTCCTTGAAGATTTTATAACAACGTATCCATCCAGACCATCACAGCAGACTAAGGACATGAAGGCAGGCTTCGAAAGCATAAAAATGAAGCCTCCTTTCCTATAAGCTGTCTCTGATTTATATTTCCTAGAAGCGTGCTTAGGCCTCCCTACATACACTTTAAAAGTTTTGGACACTCAAATGAGAAGGGCCTACACATTTATTTTTTGCATTGCACCAGAAAATCGGAACTAATAAGTGTTAGATAACATTGAGGATGAAAAGAAAAAAATATTACAGTAGTTGAAAAACAAAACATTAAGGCAAATAACATTAAGGAGACCAGGTTGTGACAAAATGCCTCTGTCTACTCAAACATTCATCTATTATGATTTGTCAGTTTGCACAGTGAGCACGCATTACGAGAGAGAGAGAGAGAGAGAGAGAGAGAGAGAGAGAGAGAGAGAGAGAGAGAGAGAGAGTAAATATTACTGGTGTCATTTTGTCCTAGTGTGTTTCATTTAGATTTAGATTGAAAGTGTAGCAAGTTGTAACATAACCAGTAAACACAAAGATAAAAGCTGAGAATTTTGAAGTGATAACAGCATTAAAAAGGCAACTGACCTTGGCAACCATCTGAACAATTATTTCTGCATCTGTATGGAGAAATTTGTGAGCAAATCCAATAAAATGCATGACCAATGAACTATAGAATAGGTAGTTGTCCAGTACATTATCCCTGCCAAGAGGACGCATATCTAGAAGTAGATGACATGTTGCTGTTTGCCGAGATTACAGTTGGCAGTCCTAAAGTCTCACTAAGATCAGCAAACTCTTCGAAACTAATTAACCAAGGTTCCATATAATTGACCCAGACGGAAAATGCTTGGGATGCATTTTTTATAGAAGATTCCACAGGACAAAATAGAAATGTTCTCAGTATAAATCTGTATAATGGCCTTTGAATCATCAAGTTCCAAGATCCACTAGAATTTACACTTGGAACAGAATCCCTCGACTTCACAAGATCATGGGAACCAGAAAGTCTCCACCCAGGACTTCTAACTTCAGACTTATCTGGCCCATCCATAGCTACTAATGAACTCAGATTCAAATACTTGATGAAAACATTCATCACATCACCCAGTCCTGATGTAGGTGGGGTCTCCCCAAGAACAGACCTAAAAAGGAAAGTAACACCATTTGCCTTGCACAAGCCTGTAGGCAAGGGTGAAAAGTCACTATCAACCAGCCAAAAATGGATCATTGTACTAACTACAAACTCTGCTCGCTCCATTGCTGAACTATCATAACCAGGTGAATAATGAAGCAGGGAACTACGGTAAGGCTGAACATACAGATCTTGAGAAGGCACGAAAGAACGAAGATACACATATAGTAGCTGTATGTACAATTTACCCTCCGTTTTCTTTTCTGCTTCACGTTTAGTACTTGAAAGGCCAGGGATTGAATAGGACAAATTTTCCAACCTAAACTTTTTTGTCCTCTGAACCTTCACTGTCTCTGAACCTTCACTGTTACCTCTACAAACAGGGTAATAAGAAAACCAGAATAAGTAATATTCGAAAACATTCAGTTGAACCTGATATGCAGTGCCCTTGATTGGATCTTCCTTAATTCTGTTCCTAAACAGAGGGCATAAGTCAGTCAAAACCCGACAATCTTGCTCATTTTGAAGCATGTACCGTACCCACTCTGGTAATCTTTCATTAGGGAAGACATATTTGACTAAAGAAAGCCGATCAACTCCAGAGATTGAAGACAACAGCAATCCATTTGGTGATAGAAGGCTGAAGATTCTAGCTGTAAACAATCAGTGCAAATATAAGTATGTAAGTAATTAAATCAGATGCTGAAATTAACAAACAGATGCTGTTCCTAACAAGTAACAGCTATTTTACTCAGCGTGTGCACGTAGTGTACAAGAATCTTTTCTAACATGAAATTAGACACAAGTTAAAACCACAAACACAGTCTAAAAATACAGAAGAAATTAATTTACTAAATTCTAACGCATTTTGTTTAATAGAAATACAGAGATATACAGGAAAATTAAGAGGAAAAAATGTACAGGCTCATATTTAAAAACTGATTTAAGAAGGGGGAACAAGCTCAATAGAGAATGATACTATGTTCTAATACTTGTACTATCGAGAAAAAGGTAGTTATACAAATCAACAACTCCAGTAGTTTCTGAGACAATGAAAACGGACGAGACATAATTTAGCAACTAAAGCTTGTGCACATTTAGCCCCAACGTATAAGCTCCATGTTTTTGGAAGCAGAAATGTCACAAAATGACTATGTAGCAATTGGACACACATAAAGGTAAGGAAAATCTATTAAATCGAGAAAACGCGACTCCTTCAACAAATTGGAGCGGAAATCCCCGAAATTACTTCTCACAGTAGCCATACCTGAGAGCTCGGAATCGTTCTGTGAAGTAGCGACGTCTATCCATCCGTTGGACGGATGACGTTTCGTTGTTGCAGAAGGTGGCGATGAGTCATCGAAGCCGAATATTCTGCAAATTAGGGCAGGGAAAGTGACGGAGAAGAACCATCGCTGCTGGTCCGGGAAGTGCTTCAGGAGATAAGACTCCGGCGCAGGCGGAGGCGATCTGCGGCTAAGAAACCGCGCCGGCGACGGTGGAGGCGAGCTCGGTGGCCTTGGCCTGAGTGTCCGTAGCGTATGAGTGAGGAATCATTTCGAACAGGTATAGAAGGCTGTGGAGACTGTATATTGGGTGCGACGCGATGTGAGAGAGAGAAATGAGTAGGGCTAGAGAGAGAGGGAGCAAGAGAGGAAGGGGACCAAGGGGTTAATGGAGATTTTGAATGGGAGAAGAGGCAAATGGCGCGTTGCTAAAAGTAGCGTGGGGAGAAATGGAGAATAGCGCGGAGGTAACTACGTGGCGGTGCGGTACGTATGTTTAGTGTGATGTGACGTGCGGGCCCCACTCATAGGATTGGGGTGGAGGAGAAATTCTCGGGTGGAGTCACCAAGAAGCTGAAATTTTAAAGAAAATCTGTACCCACCTTTAACTAGGGGTGAGCAAAAAATCCGAGATTCGAAAATTCAAACCAAACCAAATCGAAATTTGAAATTTGGTTCAGATTTGTTCGGATTTCGGATCAGATTGGATCTAATTTTTCAAGAAATTCGGATTTCGGATTCGGATCGGATCGGATCTTTAAAAATCCGAACAAATCCGAAATCCGAAGTATATATATAATATATTATTATTTATATTATTAATTATTAATAATTATATATATATATATATCAACTAATTTATAAACCCTAAAAGCTAATTGATTTGAGATTGGAGAAGCATTGATTTGAGAACTAAATTGGAGTTGTTTATTTTTATTTTTATGTTGTCGATTTGAGATTTGAGAAGCATTGGTTTGATGGATATTTTGTAACTCTTGTTTATTTTTATGAATGATTAAATATTTATATTTATTTTATTTGACTGTAGTGAATGAAATGAATGGTAATTTAGGATTTTATGAATATTCAATATTGATATTATGATTGGATAAATTACATATTATTTCAATTTTTTGTATTTTTTTTGTAGGATTTCGGATTTTCGGATTGGATCCGAAATTGTGGTTCGGATTTCGAATTTGTTCGGTTCGGATTAGTTCGGATTTCGGATTAGGATCGGATCCAATTTTTTGAAAATTTCGGATTTCGGATTAGGATCGGATTGAGCAAAAATCCGATCCGTAATCTGAATGCTCACCCCTACCTTTAACGCTCCATTTACAATAGTGAGTGCGGTGATGAATATATTTTGTTGGGGTTTTAATGATTAATAGTTTTAAGATAAAAAATTTGGTGAAATTTTTAAATTTAAGGTGATTAAATAGTAATTTGTTATGATTTTATTTTATTTTTAATTTATATTTTATTTACAATAACTAAGAATACTAAATTAATTGTCTAAATATATAGAATTGAAACCGAACAATTTTATTAAATTTAAAAAAGAGGAAATGCACCCATATGTTATTAGCTTAAAGGTAATATCAAAAAAGGTTACCAGTTTAAATTTTATTAAATTTTGTCATTTGTTTACTTTTTGGACATTTATACCCTTATATTTTTATAGTTTATTTCATCCTAGTACATTCTCTCTCTTACTTTTTCACTTTTATTTTTTTCTCTCTTTTTTCTCTTCTTCCCTCACCTTACGTGTTTATCTCTCTTTTTTTTGTCTCTCTCTTCTTCCTCCCTCAGCTTCTCACCGATCGAAGGCTTCAACTCGTTTTTCGTCGTCGTCGTGCTCAATTTTTGTCTGCAAGTTGCTTCATCGTCGTCGTCGTCTCTCTCTCTTGTGATTTTTCTGCGATTTTGCTGCGATTTTGCTGCATTTTTGCTGAATTTTGCTGTTTCTTTTTTCTACAATTTTGCTGCATTTTTGCGCGATTTGTTGCGATTTTGCTGTGATTTATTCTTAGATATTCGTTTAAAAAGTGTTACGTGTGTTCGATTGTAATTTTCCGGCGATGTTTGGTTGTGGCGACAAAGCTATGAAGGTAATTTCCCGGCAGTATGAATTCTGATTTTCAATTTGATTTCTGGTTTGAGTTGGTACGTTTTTGTAATTGCGTACTGGTGCGTACCAAGTGAACTTGGTACGCAGTACGTATTGATAAATACGTACTGCGTATCTTAATTTGTTTTCTTGGTACGCAGTACGTATTTACGAATACGTACCAAGTTTACTTGATACTCAGTACGTATTTACCACTACGTACCAAGTTTACTTGGTACGAAGTACGTATTTAGAAATACGTACTGCGTATCTTAATTTGTTTACTTGGTACGCATTACATATTTACCATTGCGTACCAAGTTTACTGGGTACACAGTACATATTTAGAAATGCGTATTGCGTACCTTAATTTGTTTTCTTGATACGCAGTACATATTTTTAATGTGTACCAAGTTTCATCTATATATTATGATGCAGTTTAATCTTTTGTCGTTCCGATTTTAGATCTGTATTAATTGGTATGTTTTTGTAAATTCGTACTGGATAGCGTACCTGCTTACCATGTTCTGTTGTGCAAACTCGATACGCAGTTACAATTGCGTACCAGGTGTACTACAACAGAATTTGGTAAGCAAGTACAAAATGGTCAATGCGTACCTGCATATCAAGTTCTGATGTGGTACACTTGGTATGCAGTTACAATTGCGTACCAAGTTTGCACAATAGAACTTGGTAAGCACGTACACATTGACCAATGCGTACCTGGTTACCAGTTCTGATGTGGTACACTTGGTACGCAGTTACGATTGCATACCAAATATGCTTTCGACGAAGTATTAATTTATTAGGCATTTTCAGGTTTAAGAAGGAATCCTCTTTATCATATGTGCATCAATATTATTCTACTGCGACGTGGCGCGAGATTTATGTTGCTGATGTGATGCTTATTCAGGATAAAGATTCGTGGTGTGTGTCGGTCATACTCGTCTTACATGTCAAGATCCACATAGATTTGGTTGATAATTTTTGTGTTATGGACATGTATTGAATTTGATTATAAACTTACTGTTTGTTACTGTTTTTATTTTAAATGTTTAATTGTTTTTAATTGTGCTATTGATTGGTATGTTTTTATGCATTTCGTACTAAATATTATTGTAAAGATTGGTACAATTTTACATATATTGTACATGATATATTAGTAAATATTAGTGCGTTTTTCAGAATTGCTTACCTTGCGTACTGAAACAATTGTAACGAATTGACATTTTCGTACCAAAATACAAATTCATAATAAAATTATTAGTCATCCAAAATATACAGATTACGAGTAACACATGCTAATAGTCATCCAAACTACAGATTCACAAAATATCAATATTCAACCATTCACAATATACTAATATTCATAAAAAACTAACTATCCTTCATCATTCATTCATTCCCTGCATCCACATCTATAAGGATTGCCAGCGTGTGTTCCTCCATGATGTAGGCATAAATTGACTCATAACCATAAGTCATTACATTGGATATCAATGTACTGAGGTCAAGCCTCTTGTATGTCTAGTTATGCTGCAATAAGAGAAACAACAAATCAATAACAAAATCATATTCACTGTTTAGTCATACACTGCTTGGTACAAGTGGTACGCTTTTACAAATACGTACTAACTTTACTTGTAAAGTAGGTACGCATTTGCAAATACGTACTAGCAAAAATCATATTACTGGTACACTCGGTACATATTTTTCAATGCGAACCGAGTGTACTTGTAAAGTAGGTATGCATTTGCAATTACATACTAGCAAACAAAAATATTACAGGTACACTTGATACGTATTTGTCAATGCGTACCGAGTGTACTTGTAAAGTATGTATGCATTTGCAATGACGTACTAGCAAACAAACATATTACTGGTACACTTGGTACGTATTTGAAAAAATGTACCAATTTTACCAGCAATGCACTAGTGAAGTTGGTACGTATTTGCAAATACGTACCGAGTGTACCAGTAAAGTAGTTACGCATTGGCAAAGAAGTAGTAGCAAAAAATGAAATTACTGGTACAGTAGGTACGCATTTGCTTGTGCGTACCAAGTGTACTTGTAGTGTAGGTACGCATTTGCAGATATGTGCTAGCAAACAATCATATTACTAGTACACCCAGTACGTTTTTGACAATGCGTACCAAGTGCACCGGTAAAGTAGTTACGCTTTGCAATTTTGTACTAGCAAAAAATCAAATTACTGGTACACCCGGTACGTATTTGCAAATGCGTACCGAGTTTACCAGATACACACTAGTTATGTTGATACGTATTTGCAAATGCTTACCAAGTTGCAACTTATATGCTTTAGAACTGGGTACACATTTACAAAATCATACCAATTTTAATCATACAATGTCATATTCACATCAACCGAATGCAAAATTCATCATGCATAATTTCAGAAAATTCATAACAAACTATCCTCAATTCAAGAAATTACATATCTATGTGTACCGGTACGTATTGCACAAAGCGTACCGGTACACCTAGTACAATTTATCCCCAAATTTGTGTGTACCCTAATTCGCATTCTACTCAACAAACTGGGTACGCAATCAACATTCAAAACATAGTAAACCCGTGAAATCGAAGAAATCAAGTGGTAATCAAACATAGTACCTGTAGTTTACTTGATAACTCGGCATGTATTTACAAAAACGTAACAAGATTATTAGGTACGCAGTATGCATTTACAAATACGTACTGCGTAGCGACGGGTTTTACAGCAACAACAGTTTTGCAGCAACAAAAAGAAACCAGAAATCTACCCAAATACATTAAAATCGTTCGGAATTCAACTCAAATACACTAGAAATTATCAGAAACTCAACGAAAAATCTATAAATGAGTAAAAACAAGGCTAAAAAAATTCAAATAAACTCATTACCCCAATTTTAGATTTATGATTTTCCGACGAGATCTATGGATTTCCGGCAATAATAGTTGGTGTAGTGGTTCTGAATGTTGTAGACGGCAGCGGAAATGAGTGGGGATGAACAAAGAACGGAAGAGAAGAGAAGAGAGAAGAAGAGAGAGACATACGTTGCGCTGGTGGTTTTTCGTTTTTTTTGTTCGCGATGGCATCGTTACAGTGGAAGGATAGGCGGCAGAATGGTTGAGGATGTTTTTCTGGTCAGCGGCGGCGGAATGGTTGAGGCGGAGAGAGTCGGAGAAGAAGAAGAGGAAGAGAGAGACGAGAGGGAAGAGAGAAAAAGAGGGAAGAGAGAGAATGTGAAAAATAATAAATGAGGGAATAACCCTACATAACATCCATTAAGGGTATTTCAGTCAAATAGGGTACAATTTTACCCAATTTTTGTTAAAAGTGAACTTTTGACAAAATTTGATAAAAACATGTACCCTAATGCTATATTACGATTTGTCTGTTTAAAAAATAGATAAGAGAAATACAATAATATTGAAATACAAAACTAGAGCTAGTTGGGCGGACCAAAACGCATCTAAATTTCTTCAATCAAATCGTCCGTAAAGACGGGCTTGAGCTCTTGCATCATGATCGCGAACTCGTCTCTCAATATATTGTGTGAATGCACGTATTCCACCCATAATTACTGGTGTCATATTAATATTGGTGTTGCCTTGTGTGCTCAATCCAGGGTAAAAATGATCATTATGTATAATGATGCAAGCGTACATGATGTCGCTTAAGTGTTTTCGAAAATGAAAGTGAGCAGAGCCCTTTATCATTATCCAACGAGCATGGAAGACACCGAAAGCCCTTTCAACATCCTTTCGTGTAGCTTCTTGCATCTGAGCAAATCAACATCTATTTGGATCTGTTGGAGCTCGTACTATCTTCACGAATGTAGCCCACTTCGGATAGATGCCAGCGAGATAGTAGCCCATTAAATGCTCGCGCCCATTTGCGACGAAGGTGATTTTTTAGGGGCTTTCCCATGGAGAACGTCGGCGAAGACGTCAAACTGATTGAGCACATTGACGTCGTTGTTGTTGCCGACGACACCGAAAAAATTATGTAAAATCTACAAATCTTGGGAGACAACCGCTTAAAGAATTAGCGTAGGATGACCCTTTCGTTGGTTTGTGTGCTCACCTCGCCAAGCCGTTAGACAATTTTTCCATGCCGAGTACATACAGTCGATGCTTACAAGTAGCCTTGTCAACGGGTGGACTTTATCCGGACCGGACCGGAACCTGTAGCAATCCATTACCTTACAGAAATTAGGTTCCGGTTCCGATCCGGTTCTAGAACCATTAGGACCCGGACCACACTATGTTAATTCGGACCGGTCCATTGGATCCGGTTCCGGTTCCAGAACCGCTCCACTTTTTTTTTTTTTTTTTAATAATATATAGTATATATATGTATATTTATTTATTTATTATTTTTGGAACCGGATGAACCGGTTCTACCCGGAAATAGTAATCGAACAAGTCTAACCCAAACTGACCCGCTAGATCTGATTCTGGTCCAAATCCGTCTAGGATTTTTTTTTTAATTACATGTTTGTCATTTTTTATATGTTATTCTTGGAACTAAATCAACCGGTTGGACCCAAAAGCGAACAAGTGGTGACCCGTTGGATCCGGTTCTGGTTGAGATCCGTCACGTATTTTTTTTAATTGTTTGTCAATTCTTATATGTTATTTTTGGAACCGGACTAACAGATTCTACCCGAAATCGAACAATTCTAACCAAAACCAACCCGCTGGATCTGCTTCTAGTCCAGATCGTCTCATTTTTTTTACATGCTTGTCATTTTTTATATGTTATTCTTGAAACTGGACAAATCGGTTGGACCCAAAAATCGATCAAGTATAACAAACGACCGAGTACCGACCCACTGGATCCGGTTCTGGTCCAGACCCGTCTCATTTTTTTTAACCTGTTTGTCAATGCATATTAACATAAAAAAGAAAAGAAGTAAAAAGCCTCAAGTAACCTCAAGTATTTACATCATATAATATCGGAAGAAAACAAGATAACACCTTTAATTAAAACACTTAAAAGTCAAATACCCATTTAGCTACAATTAGTGTATATATAAGTCGAAATAATTGAAATGAAAATTAATGGACCACCAACTGAAGTTTTTCCGCCCGAACAAGTAGATGCAAACCAACCTATTGTTGCAATAGAAAATAAATTAATATAAGATGGAAAATTATTCATGTATTAAGATTAAAAGTAAATTCAAGGGCATACAGTTTATAGAAACTTACAGTGGATCACCATTTCACGACTCATTTAGGTCGCCTTCGCTGATTGTATCCAGAGTTTCATCACGACGGATCCTTTGGTGCACTACAAACACAAACAAAAATAATTGTACAATTACATTGAAATATATGTGATCAATTAATTAAATGATATAATGGTAAATAAAAATATACCTTTCTCTTTAAGCGGTGAAATCCAATCATTTGTAACAACCAATGCCTCAACAGCACTTGGGCTCAACTTAGAACGAGCCTCGTCTATGATACGACCACCTAAACTGAATGCAGACTCTGAGGCGACTGTGGTGGCTAGAACGGCTAATATGTCGCGAGCTATCTTCTGTAGAATGGGCAATCGAGTAGCATTAATGCTCCACCAACTTAAGATATTGAACTTGTCATCTTGAGGAAGTTTAGGCTCATTAAGGTAGATTTCTAACTCCGACTGCCGCAAAAGTGAAGCATTAGCTTGATCATACCACCGATCAAACCTCTGAGGAACTACCAGAACTAACCCCACAAGACGCTGCAGAAGTACCACCATATAAAACATACAAGTCTTCCAACACCTTCTGAACCCTACTTATGTGCTCAACTGCATCATCCTCCCCATAGATGAGTGTGTAAAAGTACCTAACAATGTGCATCTTACACCTAGGATCAAATACAACAGCAACGGCCAACACCAAATTGCATTCCTCCCAATACTTATCAAATTTTTTCTTCATAGGAATGCACATTTTCTTAAGGCACTCATGTTCACTTCTTTCCCATTGGACCAACTTCAGATGGATATCACAGACACACGGGAAAAACACATTTGAAGTTGGATACTTACTACCACTGAACAGATTGGTAGCTTCATAAAATGTCCTCAAACACTCAACAACAATTACTGCAATATCCCATTGTTCAACAGAAGGGTTGTAAAAATAGGACTGATCAAGCTCTACTAGTCGGGAAAATGCTTCCCTCAAAGGAGTGCCGTCTCGAGTAACTCAAAGGTTGAGATCCATCTCGTTGGTACATCGCACATGCATTAAATCTCCTGACAAAGGAAGCGATGAACCAGAAACAAGCCACCTCTTAAGCTTATGAATCATAACAGCATTAGCACTACTATTGTCAACAACAACTGAACTCACCTTCTTATCTAAATTCCACTCAAGAATCATGTCCTTCATAAAGTTAAACAACCTATCTCCATCGTGTGGATACTCAAGTAATTTGAATGCAATGATTTTTTTATGCAATTCCCAAGACTCGTTAATGAAATGAGCACTCACACAACAATAAACTTTGTTAGAATGATCTGAAGTCCAAATATCTGTAGTCAAAGAAACTTTGCAGCTGAGCTTATCTAATAAACTGTAGATTTTTACCTTTTCTTCCTCAAAGACACTAATCACATCAGCCCTAATGGTATTCCTGGAGGGTAACTTAAAATCAGAATTCAAACCATTCAAAAATGCTTCAAAGTAGTCATGTTCACCCATATTGAATGGGTAATTGTGTTTAATACATGCTACCGCGAAATCCCTTCTACTTTTCAGCTGATCAAAATTATATTCACTTCTAGGACTTCGATGACAACTTGTAGAAGAATATTTAAGAGTGCACTTAGGGCAAGGGCCTCTAAGGTGCTTTCCTAGGCTAGACGTCCCCGTGTTGCTTTTCCAATTCATCTTCTTTTACAATAATTGCAATTTGCATCTTCAAACACACCAGGACTTATTTCAATTTTAGTGAAATGTTGCCAAACAACTGAAGGTTTTCTTTTTGTGCCACTAGATTTCTTCGATGTTGTTGTAGTACCGAGACTCTCTGCTACACCTTCTTGATTAACAACAGGTTCTTTAGGAGTTTCCATAGGATTTATAGGTTGAGAACTTTCACTTCTTTGAGACATTTTACTAGCAAATCCAACAAAATAACAATGCATAAAAAAACAATATTTATACCACCAAATTACAAAACCATGAACAATGAGCAAATTCATAGAAAAATCGGCCCATTACTATTTGAAACAGTAACATTAAATCAAGCAAGAACTATCAAAACCACCAAAAAAGATCCAAAACTTAAACCAAAATCACAATAATCCATCACCATCAACGTGCAGAACCACAACAACTACTAAAGTTCATCACAAATTTACCAACTACCAAAAATTCAAGAAAACATAGAAAAAAATAAAAGAGAAGTAATTGAACTGTGCAGGAGCATGAAAAATATTGAAATACAAGGAATAATCACCAAATTAAAAAATCCATGCAATTCTGAGGAAATTCACACGACAAATTAAAGTGGGACTATTTTGATTATACTAACTATGATTTCAAAAGCCTAGGATTATTCGCAGCAAAATCATACAATAGGAAAAAAAAAACCCATTTAATTCTAACAAATAAACGGTAAAATCAAGTTAACATAAATAATCATGAAATCAATTGAAAAAAAGGGGGGAAATAGAGTACTTGAAGTCTTGAAGTTGAAGAGCAGAGATGGAGTGCCACGACAACAAGGGAAGGATAGAATCGTCGTTAAGGATGTTCTGGCGCAGAGAGAGCTGCGAGAGACGGGGGTCTAACGCCGTCAGCCGGTTCGCCGTCAGGTCTACTTCGACGAGAGTGGACGGCAGGTCGACGGAAGTCACGGAACTGAGATCGCGAAGCTGCTCAGATCAAGGAGTATCGGTGCGACGTCGTCCTTCAGCGCCGCATCGTGGTTGTCAGGTTGGCGGAGAGCGGAGAGTGGAGGCGGCGAAGGAGATGAGGAGGAGGGAGGGGCGAAGGAGAGGCGGTGGAACCTAGGGTTGGAACTTGGAAGTTTTAGAGATAAGAGGAATGCGATTTTAATTTTACTTTAAGGTTATGTTCTCACCCATGGACAAGGAACCAGAACCACCCATTGCATTTTTAATTTTTCGGTCCGGTTCCGGTCCGGTTCTAAACAGTAATGGGCTGGATATAGAACCTGAAGTAGTGGGTTTTTCATGGTTCTGGGCCGATTTTACCCGGCCCATTGACAAGCCTACTTACAAGCATACCCGAAAAGTTGTGTCTCGCCTCGTGTGTTGATATGAGTCTGGCGACGTCAACAATATTTGGCCTTCTCAAATATACATCACCGTAAGCAATTCTGATGGCCTTACAA
Organism: Schizonepeta tenuifolia; assembly: GCA_029490685.1. Lineage (NCBI taxonomy): Eukaryota > Viridiplantae > Streptophyta > Magnoliopsida > Lamiales > Lamiaceae > Schizonepeta > Schizonepeta tenuifolia. The sequence goes on from CM055960.1 coordinate 31,174,726, forward strand.
AAATTCTAGAGAATTTCAAAAATTTTTGTGCTCATTGTCAGTCCAATGTATAGATATCGTATTGATCATAGCTCCACTATACATTGTTACAGAATTTTTTTTGTAATTGTAATATTAAATTTAAAGACTTTAAAAGTCCAACACATGCACACATTTATTATGGTCGTTTGTTTATGGTAATTGTCATTTAATTAGAACATGAAACTACAAAAAAAAAAAAAAAAAAAAACTCTAAAAAGTACAAAACCACATTTATGCAAAAAAAAATTAGAAATATGCAGAAAATGAACTGTAGGATCATAATTCCCAACTTACAAGCTTACAAATCTGAGAATAATAGAAAATGTGAATTTTAACTTCTCCAGCTCATTCATATCTCCAGCTCATTCATATCTAGGCAAAACAGAAACTAACAATCAACTAAAACCAGCTCTTCTCATATACATCAGTTGTAACACAATCCTCTTTTGCTCTGAGGAGATTAAACCACTATTAACATTAATGAATACATGTTATCCAATGTGATGACACGACAACATCAGCAGCTTAAGCAAGGTGCGCTCTCACCCGAGTTTATAGACATACCTATCCAAGAAGGCCTGAGCGAGATTGTTAAAGCCCACATTGACTGCACCGGCTTCTGCAAATCTTTTGATAGCATCCACTACCTCTGGTTTCAAAATTTCATCCTCGGTGCTTGCACTACATAAATAGTACAGAGACCCAATAGCGTAATTCACCTGCATGCAAAACTTCAGCGTTTTTAACATGATTGGGAACAATAGAATTGTATTGAGAGCTCAAAGCATATACTAAAAGTCAAAAAGTAATTCGGATGCCATGTTATTGCCTTTACCGTGTTCCTAACTGGACTTGATAAGCATTGGATGATGAGAGGAAGGCCACAACATTGAACGACTTCTGAAGCATTTGTTGGATCTAAATGTTGGAAAAGAAATCTAAATGAAACAAAAGCCGCTAGAGAAAAACAATAACTACATATTCTGATACATAGCAACTAATCATACCTGCACAAGCATTGCATATTCCTCCAACTGCAAACTCGACAAGCCTTTCATTGGGCTCGGTTAGGCAGTCCAGAAAAAGTTCCATAATATTTAGCTGCTCGTGAAAAAAGAGTTATTGTTCATGTCACCAAAACCTGAGCTGTTTTAATCACCTAACAACATACGAGAATAGCACAAACCTGATGGAAGAAGGTATAATTGTACGGATCATAAGCGAAGTTTCCCAGACTAGCAACAATTTTCTCTTTTGTTTCTGCAACATCATCAAGTCATCACATCTGTAATGCCCAAAAGTATAAAATACAAAAAACACATCCTACGTACAACATAAAAGATAGATTTAAGGAATTCAAGTTAAACACCATAAACACAGCATGTTCGAGCATGTATCATAATGTCCGTCTACGATAAATGCATTTGGAGGAAAGGATGGAAGCAACACGCATATGCACAGATACAGAGCTCTTTATGCCAAATTTGTGAAGACATTGCACAAGCTTAATGAGCAGCTGCCCCTATCAGAGCTAGAAAGATTTCATAAATATTAATGCACAAGATATAAGTCATAGCTTTAAGAGCACGACATAGTTTCGAGCAAGCATGCATAAAAGGACATCATTGCATTGTATCTCAGCTGAATTTTGCAGGCTGCTCCACCCAAATGTATGTGTTAAAGATATTGACACCGTATGAAACAACTGCTAAAGTTATATAAAGCAACCACATACTGTGTAACCAGATCAAGAAATAGACCTCGGAAACCAGAAAGACGAAAAAATGAATATTAAAAAAAGGAAACAAAGAATTCAAAACATTCCCAAAAAAAGAGCTAGTTTCAGAATCATTTACTAATACTAAATTTTTCAAGATTAAAGTACCTTTCTATATAAACCATTCATTCCACCTAGTTGTTTAAGGTCTCCAAGATGTGCAGTGACAATAACAATCTTAAGTAATTTTTCATGAATGTTCAAGCAGCTGATAAGGTATTTCAATTAAAAAGGAGAACAGAGACCCATCCAATAACATTCCATAAAATAATCAAAATACATAACATACAAAAAAAGTAAGTACCCGTCTCCGAACATACCTCATGCAAAACAACAAAGGGAGACTAACATTTTTAAATTAAGTAACATAAGCTCCCATGAGCTTTAATTGCTCTATAACATAGAATATCACTTAATAGTATAATCTAAAACTGAAATGAAAACCAATAGTCAAAGTACTGCTAATTCGGACCCTCATCCATGAAAGAATCATCAACAACATAAGTGAGTTTTCCTATGCAAACTAAAAATGTATTCGATTCAGTGTTCACTCAAACTTAAATGCTAATTCTTGTAAACCAAGTAGTTATTAACTTGTACCTTCATCTGATGCAGTTTGAAATTGTGCGACAAGTTCCTGAGATGCAGAAATGGATTAAATAAAGCATCAATTAAACACATAAGAGTAAGGCACCAATAACAAGGACTCAAGGAGCAAATATCGCCATCACTTAATAATTATTACTAAAAGACATGATAAAGTAAATAAATGGAAAATTGGAAAGCGAAGTTTAGATTATGAATGATCATGGTAAGTGAGCAGTAGCACCTGGAGGTATTGAAATCTTGGACTTCCATATTTGCCAGTACGCTCCTTTTGTCTCTTATCATTGGTAAACATGTAACCGAGCAAGAAAAATATAGCATCCAACTGTTTGAGAAAGTGCAAACAAATTGTGATATTCTGCATTGTCATTAACATGAAAAATTACATCATTGAGTATTGCATCAATCAATTTTTTTTAAATAAAATCAAATCAAGTTTTAACTGCCATCATGTAGCTGGATTTTTGGTTGTGATGGTCAGTTGACCAAAATAGCTCTCAATAATTCAGATAAAATAAATATATATCTCGGTTCGAATAGAATAAAACAGAAAATAAAATAAAAAATTAAACAAAAATACAAAATTACTTCGTACACACTTCACATTTATTTTATCATGAAAAAGCCTGAATTCATGATCACAAAGAAATCATATTTATTATCCTCAAATAAATTTGGTTTCTCATGGTCGAACTCAATATATGCAGAGATTTATACTCTTTATTGTCAAGCAAAAGAAGTGCCGGAGTTTCGGACTTCTAGAAGTAGCACAAATTGTAATACCCCGTTTTTCCTAAATCATTATATTAGAATTAAAGAAAGTGGAAAAAAAAAAGGAATTTAAAATTGAACTCTTAACTTTGAAGACCAAAATAAATTATTATGAGTGGATCGAACCCAAATACATATAATTTTTCTTAGAAACCTTCAAACTATTTATATTTTCTTTTAGAGCAGGCCATTATCATTTCATCACTAGAACCCATTTCTTTTTGTTGTCCGATTTAGATCAATTGTTGATTAAAAGTAATAGCAATAGAAATAATAATTATTATTATAAATCGACAAATTTGCCTACTAGCCCACTTGCTAAATACAAAAATAATTGGAAATGAAATTTCAACCGTAGCACCCAAGACTCTTTCTCTATTTAAGAGATCTTCCTTTACCTCTTTCACCACACCAAAATACAATACTGAATAGACAATAGTTCAGAAGTCGACATCCAAGAAGTAAATCTGAGGTACTATTCAATCCATTTTAAATTCATTTCTTTCTATTCAATCATATTCTGATTTCTTTAATCAATTAGATTAAAAAGCTTAAAGGAAATCAGTACAAGTAAATATAATTGATTAGCACTGTACTAAGAGAAATCGATTATTCAGAAATTAAATAGCAATAGAGCTTATGCTGAGTTTTCTCCGCTCCTAATTCCATACACATAGGAACAGAATTCATAGGAACAGAAATTGAAACTGAATTGAACTAATATTGAAAAAGGAAGTATCTAATTTTATTCATTATATAACTGAGATAAGGAAACCTCTACACCAATGTCTATGCTCAAAACATGAATCCGTAACTAAGTTCATCATCCTCTGATTGAAATCTTTATGCACACAAACTGAAATAGAAACCAATAAAAAATATAGACTTCTCGGATGCCTTGAGCAATAAAATGAGAGAACAACTTTAGTATACCTAGCCTCATCTGTTTATACCTTTAATTGAGTAGAAATTGAAATTTGACTGGAAGAGGGAGACGTGATAGAGACCGCGGGTGATTACTGAGCGGTGGCGAGAAGAGAGAGTGTGAGCTTGGGAGGGTTATATAGAATGGCGGTGGCGGCATCGCCCTAATGCCGAGCTGTTGCTGTCGGTTGGTGAGATCGACCGGAATAATCTAAAAAGGGAATATAGGAGAATTAGGGTGGGATGCTGATAATAACAATATTATAAATCAAAAATATAAGAAAAAAGGGAAAGACTTACAGAGGCGAGCCGTCACGGCAGCGGTGGCGCCGGCGGCGCGAGGCGAGACTAGCGAATAGCTGAGTGCGGCGGCGGCCTTTTCTCTGGCTGCTGCTGTAAGCCGACCGAATAAGAGGGGCGAGCGACGGTGGTGTTCACTTCTCTGCCGCTGCCGTGCGCTGCTAATAATCGGCGGTGGTGGCGAATCAGACGGCGGCGTTGTCAACTGGAATAGGGCCCGTCGCCAGATTTGCAGAGAGAATAAATGGATTTTCTATTTTGGAGTCTAGGGTTTCGAATTGGGGATTTTGTGAAATTGCAAAGGATTAGAGAGAATAGAAGGTCGAGCTGAGAGGAGGAGTGAGCAGAGACAACGGCGGGTTGGTATCGCCGGAGAAGGAAGAGAGAGAGAGAGAGAGAGAGAGAGAGAGAGAGAGAGAGCGGTGCTGCTGCGTTTTAGGGAAGCATTCAGGGAAGGGAAATGGGAAGAAGGGGTAGAGATTGAGAGTGAGGCGAGATGGACGGTGATGGCGGCGGTGACCGGCAAAGAGAAGGAAGAAGAAGAGAGGGGGGTGGAGCCTCTGCTGCTCTGTTGTTACTTGTTAGGATCAAGAGAGAGTGGGAGAAACATGAATTTTGTGTTGCAGACGAGTGGTAGAGAGAGAGGGGTTTAGTAGATGTTATTTTATTTATTTAAAAGGGGACCTTGGGCTTGTTTGTAGTTTGGGCTGGACTTGATTAATTAGATGAATAACTAATTGGGTTAGAATTAAATATATTGATAGGCTCCCGATTTACTTATAACGTGGCTGATCCGATTAAACAAATAGATGGGCCTGACTTAGTTAATTAAACCTATTGGGCTTAATTAACAATCGAAAATAATAAGACAAGCACAATCTTGTTAAAAGATTTAATAACAAATTGAATTATGGGTCGTATTATTAGGGATATATAATGATAATGTAGACTTCAACTAATTGATTAATTGAACTCCCAAGAATTTAGAATGGTGTTATTCGTTCGTACGGTCAACACAATAACTTTGATTAATTGTTAAAGTCTAAAGGACAATTAAAATGAGAAATGAGTCTTCCAGAATTCCCTTATGTTCGAATTATTTTTATAAATCCTTAAATACTTAAAGTATCGTTAATTAAATATTCAGGAATGGAACGAGGAGAACGTTGACTGTGTTATTCTATTTCTCAAGACATATTTAATGTTATCATTTAGGTGGGCTATATCTTTTCAAAAACTATGTTTGAGTTATTAAGCTCCATAAAATGCTTGTTATCCATAAAAACTGTTTTAATGTATGCTCTACATGTTTAATGCTCTGAAGTTAATCGATCGAGATTTTCGGCTGGCCTAACACGTTAGTCGAAAATTGTGTACACCTTTTTAGTAGTGCAATGGGTTGATCTCCATTGTGTGCTAACCTTATAAATGGGATTCTCTGGGTCTCGACCCAAAATTCAACTTTAGACCGAGGCTCTCTGGGTTTCGACCAGAAGCCTGAATGAATGAATGAATGAATGAGAATGGACTCGCCAGTGGCTAGAGGTCCGGGGTCACAGTAAGAGTAACATTGTAGAGTGTGACAAGCGTGCACGTAAAAGGTAAAATGTTTTGTATGTTTAGAAGTGGCTTTTGGTTTTGAAACCTTCCAAATCATACTGCTATGGATGAATAACAATGCTTTATAAAAATATTTATGAAATGCACTGCCCACTGAGTACACTAGTACTCAGCCCAAATGTTTTCAAATGTTTTCAGGTTGATCGGTGGGTGATGGCGAACATCATTGAGGGTAGGACTGTCTTTTTTTAAGCTTCTGCCGATTGTCGATTCTTTAAATTTCTAAACTTGAGAATCTTATACTCTGAATTCTAATGTGTCTATTTTCGAGAATTCGTTCTCGTTTCCCTAAAGCATAAATTAATGGAATGTCCTTTGTTGATTCATTGAGCCATTGAATCTTAAGCGATCCTTAAATGATAAATGAATTTGACTGTTGGGTTGTTTGTCGTCTTTATAAATTTCGGCACCCTTCCATTGCAAAAAGAAGATGCCGCTCAACCCTTTTGGGGCGTATGTCTCATTATATATGATAAATGAACCCTCCCCCCCCCATCTTCTATCCCCGCTTCTTAATGATAACCCTGAGTCACGCCCTTGGCACGTGTGCCTTCCCTCGGGAATTGGGGTGTGACACAAATTGTAGGCTGCACGGAGGGATCGTTGTGAATTTCAGGAATTAGGGGGGAGGCAATAACAGTCATTAGAGGTAGGGGGAGACAATATCGAGATAAGACAAACAATAAAAATTGTAAGGAAAAAATTTGTCGCTTACAGAAGTTGAAATGATCTATCATGGCAAAGAAACCGAACTGAATCCGAACCAAAAACTTTCAGATTTGTTGGTTGTTTCTGGTTTGTGTTCATATCGAACTATTATTTCGGAACTTAACTTAGATTTGTAAGCTTGAAAAAGTTTTAAGTTCTTATGACATGCAAAAAAATGAATAATTAAATAAGGTACTACCACTTTTTTTTTTTTTTTTTTTGAGAAGATACTATCGCTATTGTTTATAGGAGACAAAGTGCAAGCCAAATCCACTCAATTGCCTATTTGTATTTCATCATCTACTACATTATGGATGAACAACATGTGGCAATCTTGAGATTAAAATTTAACAGTGTAACCTAACGGTAAGAGAGAATGCATAAGAAAAGTCTTAATTTACCAAATTGAATTAGTGTAGGGAATGGAAAAGTTTTCCAAAAGAAAGTAATTCTCAATAAATGCTCATTTCTTTCAACCACGATGTATAATAATTTAACGATGAAGAATCATGACAGAGGTTATAAGTTTTAGCGTTTGTTCGCATAAAATGAGGAACAATTAACAAATAAACCTCCCAAGTTTCGCTAACTTTGTTAGATGAACTCAGATGAAAAGCCTTTTCTTATTTGCCTTTACATCGAAAAGATTGCCTCTTTACTACTGTCTTGATTAATTATGGCCTTTTTTTCTTTTTTTTTTTTAATTCAAAACGTAATAGCACCCAAAATGTTCTGCAGACAATATAATTTAACAAACAAGATTTAATTCTATGTTACATCCTAGCAATTTTAGGGTAGACTTTTCTTCTACCGGTAACATTAACGTCAAACTTTTACAGATAGTTACTTCTCTCTAATGAGTTTATATAGATTCGATTTAATTTGCTCACTTGAAGTTGAACACACTAAAATCAGTAATTTCAACAGACAATCACCACAATCCACTACACAAAACCAAGAATTGCACGAATAATTTCCCAAAAAAACAAAACAAAAGAGAGAAAGAGAGACCGACGTACCTGGGGGCTAGGTCGACGGAGAAGGTCGGATCGTCGCAGCGGGCCAGCAGTGATAGAGGAATCGGTTCGTTAGGATAGGTGTTGTTCTCTGGAGGGAAACTTGTTATCTGGAGTGAAGATATGAAGCATAGATACACACCAAATACATATTAAAATCATATTTTTAATTTATTTTATTTTTATTATTTATTTTAATTAAATACGAAAAAAAGACGGTCAAAATACGTGTTATTAGAAGTCAAAATACATATTTCAATAGAAATGGTAATATGTCACAATTGTTTTTACAAAATCTCATAGTTTTCTGCTAAATTCACGGTACCTCTACATCCATCGCCGCCTCAAGCTGCTTGCCGTCGTCGTCACTGTTCAGCCCAGGCACCGCCAGCCGCTTGCACTGGATCTCTTCTTCTCTGAAAATAGGGTAGATTTGAGATGCGATTTAGGGTTCAATTTTGGGTTGCGATTATCAGATTGAAGTATAAATGGGTTTGATTTGATTTGATTTTTCAATTGAAGAAAGAACGAGTTTGATTTCAATTGAACAATAATTTGATTTTGTAATTGGAAATTGGGAGGAAGCGCCGAGGCGGTGGGAATTGGGAGGTAGCGGTGGTGGGTTGAATAGATGGTTTAGAATTGACTGTTGATGTCAGTGGGTTTTTTAATTTATGGGTGGCTAAATATATTTAACTTTAAATATATTAATGACATTTGATTGTAATAGACTAATAGACCAATACAAAATCTCTAGGCATGCTAATTAACGAGTTAGTTGGTTATACATTTATATACTATATGTTAATTAAAGTGTTTATATGAGTTATAATATTATTAATTATTATTAAAATATAAAATATTATAAATAATATAAATGTATTTTTAACGTATTTATATTTAGATTATTTGAAAATTAACGTATTTTTGTATCGTATATTCGAATTTTTTGTATTCATGATTAGAGTTTTTAAAGCATGAAGTTTTTAACTTTGTCAAAAAAAAAGTGTTACAAAGTTTTAACATCACAAAGTTTGTAATTCAATAGTCATTCTTTCAATTTCTTTACATTAAAATTTAATCAAATTTCTCAACCATTTGAACTCTCAAATTCTCATCGTTTTAAAAGTTGTATTTTGACGGGCTCGACGAGAAAACCATCAAAGTAGTATAATACTTAGTGACGCCAAAATCAATTTCTGTTAGACGTTGAATTTGTCGTTGCTTCCACGTATTAGACATTGACACATATGCCAGAATATGCCTCTCGTCACGTCCGTTTATTTTTTTCAAGTTAGTGGTTCAAACAATTAAAATTTGAAAGCTTACGGTCGGAAAAAAAAAATCCCAACACTTACCTATAAATATTCACTTACCTCAATCATGTCACTTTCTCCAATTATATAAAATATTTTAACATGCTCTCTAATATGTAGCGTGAACTATGTCACCGGTTGACAACGGCATTGGAGGACGGGGGGACATAATTGGATTAAGTTGTGACTCTAATACTATATTAAAAATAGATATTGAGCATAATTCCCCACACAAAACTAGCTCGTAAAGGAAGGGATACCTCACTAAAACCATGACCAGTAGTGATCACTTTGCTTTTCCAAAACAAAATGATAGTCGCTTCCATTGATGAACGTGGAGATCACGGTAAGGTGATAGCATTTGCGATCTGTTAGAAATGAGTGCCCGAGATTACAACAAAAACAACAATTTATGTTCAAAACAGAAAACGTTAAATCACATGTTAACAACAATTGATTTAACACATAGCGGAAATTAAAGAACACATGAGAAATACTTTGTGCAGGTTATTTAGACCTACGATTGCCTTACAACAAACACATATATTGAAACCAAGGATTACAATACAGAAACAATAAAAATAACTTTCGAACTTTGCAGCCTACAAGACTTCAAGTATCGAATGGGTTAGAAGATTAAATCTAAACAAACCTAATCTCTAACATACCATGTTCAAAACTTTACAGCCTATGAATGTGCCCAAGTACAAGAACATTAAAACAAAGACTAATCTAATACAAAACTAATCCGAATAAGACTACCTAATTTTTTGTTTTGTTCCTTCGCACTTCACCAAGTTTCACAATTGGAAGATTTCACAATCTTCACTTGTGTGATGAACTGCTTGCGATGTTACTAACACCGGGTAGGTGGAATGACAACAACTGAAATTGAAATTTTACAGAGAGAATTCTTGAATCAAAAAGTGCATTCAATTAACGTATTTCGAGCATTCGAGCAGTTATATATTTCTCATTAGTGCTCATATTTTCGAGCATTTGAGTAATTATATAATTCTCACTAATGCTTGAATGCTCGAGTGTCATATTTTCGAGCATTCGAGTAATTATATAATTATCGTTAATGCTCGAATGTACGAGTGTCATATTTTCGAACATTACAGTAACACATTTTTAAGCACTCGAGTAACTTGTTTTCGAGCATTCAGGTAACTTTATATTTCTTAATAATGCTCGAATGCTCGAGTGTCATATATTTCAACATTCGAATAATTATATAATTCTCACTAATGCTCGAATACATGAATAACTTATTTTCAAGCATTTGAGTAACCAATAGTTTTTAGCATTCGAATAATGTATTTTCAATTATTCAAGCATTCGAGTGGACCATCGAGTGATCCATCGAGCGGGCTAATATGTTGAATTCGATGATACCATCGAGTGATCCACCATTGGTGGTGATTTTACCAGATTAATCTCATTCTCTCCCACCTCATGTCAATCCAGCGCAACAACCTATTTTCTAGCGTAACAATAAAATTTTCAGTGTAACACCAAATGATCCAGTGTAAACAACATTGTAGCAAGGTTTAATTCTATTTAACTAATACAATTTGTTGAATAATATATGCATTATTTTTAATTAACAATCAAACTAATTACAAACACAATGATGGTATTACACTTACTAGTCACAACTAATTAAAATTTGAGCTCTCACTTATACATCATACTAATATAGCAAATTAAATACAAACAAAATAATGTCAAACTAGTATAACAAGTCATAACTTATTTATCGTTCAATTTCATTATAATTCATTAACTTTTGCATATTATGAGCTACATAAAATCTCTATATAGTATTATTTAGTGCTTGCTTGAATAAGATTATATCTTTTATTAGTGATCAAGTTATGTTTATTGATAATAAAAATATAGACTTATATTATATATATATATATATTTACGTTGAAAATATATATAGGCACGATAATAACTCTACAAAAGAAAAGATTTTGCTAATCAAGATGATCAATTGAGCTTTGGAAGCCAATTACGGTAGGCAAAGAAGTGGTCATGCTGTTCTTCGTCCCTTGTTACGCTGCAAAAAGAAATTATTAAGGTTTTAGCCGTTTTGATAAATAAATGAGCTTCAGTTTCCCATTTGTTTTTTTTTTGTTTAAGCGAGTTTATTTTGGAGGAATTATTTTTTGGTAAGGAAGAGAAATAGTGAAAAGTTTTTGGAGGGATTATTTTTTAGTCGGTTAGAGAAGATGAAATTTTGAACTTTAAATTGTTGTCCATATAGTTTCTGTTTAAATACTAGTTTATTTTGGAGGAATTAGGTTTGCGTAATTTCTCTTTTCTTTTTTTATTTAATCGGATTTTATCTATTTATTTTTCTACCAATTGTTTTGATTGTTTTATATTTTGTATGTTATTATTTCAAATATTTAATATTAATGCTCAAATATCGTATTTTTGAATATTAAAGATGTTCGACTGTTGTATTTTTGAGTAATTGAGTAATTTATATTTTATCTGAATGCTCGAATGTCATTTTTTCGAGCATTTCATATAAATAAATATTTAACAGTAATTCTTAAAATACGACATAATTATGCAGTATATTTTTTATTTTTGAGACCACATAATTTGATTTCTTCTCTTTTTCTTTGTTTGCTAAAATTTGATTTCTTCTTTTAAGAAATATATACTTTTAACGTATTTCAAATAAAGCAAAAAAAAAATGACACATATAGGAAGCCAAAAAAAAGAACTGATGTATCAAATGAATATATATATTAGATATATTATTTATATTATTTAATATGTTTCTTTTTTTTGAGATATATTTAATATGTATCTTCAAATCATCATAACTTGTTTATTTTTAATTCAATTTTTACAAATCATATATCAATTAAAGATCTTTTCGTACCCTTTAATTCAAGATCCATATTGAATATATTATATTTAGTAAATTTGTACCAAATTTATAAAAATAAAAAATGTGTGAAGTGGAGATTTGAGAAAGAGAGGCCAAGAAAAAAGTGACCTCTCACTTCCCACCTCTCAAAACAAAAACCACCAAGAAAAAGTGCAAAACCACCTATAGTATAAGGTAATGCAAAAGTATTTCCTTTTCCACATGGACGGTTGGATTAGAGGGTTTGCAATACAAATGTTTGTAGCATCCTATGTTGTGACACTTACTCTGCACTATCACGCGCCAAAACCGCCAATCCAACTATGAATCTGTTGTGAAGTTATAGTGCAAGGAGGATTACTTGTGATTGTCCTATGTTCAATTCCACACTTGAGCTCAAAATACATTGATTTATCATTCATGTTCATTGCTTGCTTTCAAGTTTCACGTATCCACCAAGTCGAGATATCCTTTCAGCTTTGGTATTTATCCTCATTTTTTATTTTTTATTTTTTAATTGTAACATTAAATTTAAAGATCGCGTCGTGTTGAACTCCAACTTGAAAACTTTTAGCCTCAAGCATTAATCTAACTACTGATAACCAACACATGTATACGTTAATTATGGTAATTTGTTTATGGTCATTGTCATTTAATTAGAACATGAAACTACAAAATCTCTCAAAAGTACAAAACCACATTTATGCAAAAAAAAAAAAAAAACAATAGAAATATGCAGAAAATGAACTATAGGATCATAATTCCCAACTTACAAGCTTACAAATCTGAGAATAATAGAAGATGTGAATTTTAACTTCTCCAGCTCATTGATGTCTAGGCAAAATAGAAACTAACAATCAACTAAAATCAGCTTTTCTCATATACATCAGCTGTAACACAATCCTCTTTTGCTCTGAGGAGATTGATCCACTATTAACATTAATGAATACTACATGTTATCCAATGTGATGACACGACAATATCAGCAACTTACAAGCAAGGTGCGCTCTCAGTCGAGTTTATAGACATACCTATCCAAGAAGGCCTGAGCGAGATTGCTAAAGCCCACATTGACTGCACCGGCTTCTGCAAATCTTTTGATAGCATGCACTACCTCTGGTTTCAAAATTTCATCCTCGGTGCTTGCACTACATAGATAGTATAGAGACCAAATAGCGTAATTCACCTGCATGCAGAACTTCACTGTTTTTAACATGATTGGAAACAATAGAATTGTATTGAGAGCTCAAAGCATATACTAAAAGTCAAAAAGTAATTCAGATGCCATGTTATTGCCTTTACCGTGTTCCTAACCGGACTTGATAAGCACTGGATGGTGAGAGGAAGGCCACTACATTGAACGACTTCTATAGCATTTGTTGGATCTAAATGTTGTAAAATAAATCTAAATGAAACAAAAGCCGTAAGAGAAAAACAATAACTACATATTCTGATAACATAGCAACTAATCATACCTGCACAAGCATTGCATATTCCTCCAACTGCAAACTCGACAAGCCTTTCATTAGGCTCCGTTAGGCAGTCCAGAAAAAGTTCCATATTATTTAGCTACTCGTGAAAAAAGAGTTATTGTTCATGTCACCAAAACCTGAGCTGTTTTAATTACCTAACAACATATGAGAATAGCACAAACCTGATGGAAGAAGGTATAATTGTACGGATCATAAGCGAAGTTTCCCAAACTAGCAACAATTTTCTCTTTTGTTTCTGCAACATCATCAAGTCATCACATCTGTAATGCCCAAAAGTATAAAATACAAAAAATACATCCTACGTACAACATAAAAGATAGATTTAAGGAATTCAAGTTAAACACCATAAACACAGCATGTTCGAGCATGTATCATAATGTCCGTCTACGATAAATGCATTTGGAGGAAAGGATGGAAGCAACACGCATATGCACACACATACAGAGCTCTTTATGCCAAATTTGTGAAGACATTGCACAAGCTCAATAAGCAGCTGCCCCTATCAGAGCTAGAAAGATTTCATAAATATTAATGCATAAGATATAAGTCATAGCTCTAAGAGCACGACATAGTTTCGAGCAAGCATGCATAAAAGGACATCATTACATTGTATCTCAACTGAATTTTGCAGGCTGCTCCACCCAAGTGTATGTGTTAAAGATATTGACACCGTATGAAACAACTTCTAAAATTATATAAAGCAACCACATACTGTAACCAGATCAAGAAATAGACCTCGGAAACTAGAAAGACGAAAAAAATTAATATTAAAAAAAAAGAAAATGAAGAATTCAAAACATTTCCAAAAACAAAGCTAGTTTCAGAATCATTTACTAATACTAATTTTTTCAAGATTAAAGTACCTTTCTATATAAACCATTCACTCCACCTAGTTGTTTAAGGTCTCCAATATGCTCAGTGACAATAATAATCTTAAGTAATTTTTCATGAATGTTCAAGCAGCTGATAAGGTTTTTCCTTGTTAGTCAATTAAAAAGGAGAGCAAAGACCCATCCAATAACATTCAAGAAATTAATCAAAATACATAACATACAAAAAAAGGTGAGTACCCGTCTCAGAACCTACCTCATGCAAAACAACAAAGGGAGAATATCATTTTTAAATTAAGTAACATAAGCTCCCATGAGCTTTAATTGCTCTATAACATAAAATATCACTTAACAGTATAATCTAAAACTGAAATGAAAACCAACAGTCAAAGTACTTGTCACGCCCCGACTCTCGAGGTGCGACTTACGAACAACAACAAACCTAAACAACTAATAACTAACTCAAATAAAGGGAACATGCTCGGGGAAAACAAAGATGAAATATAAGGCAATCGAATTTGGATTTCAAAAGCATAATGAAATAGTAACCGAGCATCTTAACTTCACTTTTAACAGGAATTCAAACAAGTAATTCATGCTGATGGGAAAGGAATTCCAACAAAAGGAGAAATCATACGAATATATACATCAAGATAAGGGATCATGTTCAACAACAAACCAAGTTACGAGCCCATCGCTCGGGATTACAAGTTAAAGGGTTACGAATTCAACAAGCATTCAAAGTCTTCGAGCACAACGCTCGGAATCAAAAACATGAATATTAAAGTATTAACATCAACAGACATTAGTTCAAAAGGATTGCAGCGGAATTTAGCATCAATACCCAACACTTGCACGTATGAAGACATACAAATGCCAGTCCGAAATTCTACTAAACTTAACCAACAAAACCAAACCACACCACCAAGTATCCACGCCATCGCCATCAAGTCGACCTGCATGTTTAGAAACACACACAGGGCTGAGTACGAATGAACACAAGCCAAAACATTTGAATAAAGGTGCTTCTTAAAGCTATATTAATTGAATTTGCCTTGCCAAACATCACAAGTATATAAGCAGTTTTAAAAACGGTTTTACTTGTGCATGTCAAAACATTTTTCTTTTTAAAACAGACTGCGCAGTCAAATAGCATAATATAATAGCATGTATCATCTATCACCAATAACTTCACTGTGCCGAGAAGTAGGCCTCCTTCTCAAACATTATGACCGGCCTAACCGAAGCAAGGCTCACAGTTACCTCAACATATACCACACGTGGGTTCCTGTTTTCACAGGATAATCACATCTTCATATAAATAGATGATAACACATACTAACTTCAATAAAATGGCAAGTCAATCACATTTGAAAATCATATCATAATATTCAATAGCATAACTAATTTTCATCGATAGTTTTGGTTCAGAAAAGTCCACCTGACTTCCGAAGAACTAGCTAGGTGGTCTAGGGCTATTTGTCCTCGCTTAACGATCCGTCCGGCTCGATCCTTCATAGTTCGACATCGATAGGTAAGATATATGAAAGACGGACACAAAGGCGTTGGACTTAAACTGACGGACTTCTATTTGAGTTGTCTCTCTCTTCGCTCTAACTTTTCTAAAGGATCTCACGTTCTCGTCTTTAATTTATTAACTCTATTCGAATTGGTTAACTTTACTACTCAATATCGTACACTTTTCTCGTTTTAATTTATAACTTCATTGTTATCATTCTATTACTTGAGTTTTCTTTCAAAGGGTTTAATTATTCTCAACTTAACAACCAATTATCTCGCATATAATAGATCAATCATTTTTCACATTATAATACAATCATGCATTTAAACACTTATTCAAACACATAATGAATTCATATAAATCAAACATACTTCAAGACACATTAACATGCATTCAATTTGGATCTTAAAATCTAACTCGATTATGCATTTCTTTTTATGAAGGCTTAAACTATTAATTCTAGCTTTCTTAGTTATAGACAATGCTTTACTTTACATCCGTTATCTTATAAGATATTTTATAACTTTTATTCAATTAACAAGATTTCTCTTTAATCGTTATTAACTCTTATAAAATTTGGATTTCTTATTCATCTTTAATTCGATCCTCTTTTTTTTATCTCGACTATTGTTCATCTAATTATTATCTCGGTTTATCTTTTTATTCGCTTGGTTAGAAATAATGTACTCAATTAATTATTTAATTAATTTTCTTTTCATTTAATTCTTGACATCTTATTTTATTCTCATTTTCTCGATCAACTTATACGAGTATCTATCTTAACTCGTCTAGCATCTTTTCTTTACTCAATTTAACTTTTTTTTTTATTTCTTATCGATTAATTCTTCTTAAACTCGGTTTTCTCTATTTTTGTTTATTTCTTTAATAATTTTAATTTAAGCCATTTCTTACTAAACAATTTCTTTATCTTTTGATACATATTTTTATGAATTAACTCACTTTATTATAAAAGATCTTTTTGTTGTAGTTTTAGTAAAATTTCAAGTCTTTAAATTTTAATGTAGGACATTAATATATATTTTCATACATATTTTCATCTTTTATTTAATTAAAAGCTTTTCAACTTTAAGTCTTTTTATCCAAACTTTTATTTTTATTCCATATTCAAATTAACATTAATACATACTTAAACATCCAATCCTTTTTTTTTATTTCTACAATTAATTTCTTTCAAAACATCAACATGCAAACTTATTTTCTTATTTTACACACATGTATAATCATATTAACATAACATATAATCCTTCCATTGATCAAAACAACACTCAATTTATCAACAAAATCAACAAAATAAAACCTCTATTTTTCCTCAAAAGTCACGGCACACACATACACATTTTGTGCATTTTATTTCTCAATTTTTCATGCAATTAATCTCATTACTAACATGATAAAAATAACAAATCAAGCATCAAAATAACAATAACTCAAAGATTCACATTTTTCCTATTTTTCTTATAATTTTTGGTATTCATTTTAGTTTTAGGGTTTTAATTTCTTTTTCTTCTCTTTATTCACCGATTAATATCTAATGCTCGATTCTCCTAACGAATTCTTCTCACTCGATTAGCACATGCATATCCTAAGTTTGCCTAAACATAAATTAAATAACATGCATGCATAGATCTTTCTTTTAGGACTTATAGACATACATTTTTACAACTAATCAAATGAATTCATACTTAATTAAATGGGAATCCTTCTCTTGGCTCTTGGGATTGAAATGGATGGGAATGGTAGCTTCAAAGCTTGAACTTGAAAGGAAGAAAGATGTCTTCTTGAATCCTCAAAGAAAAAGAAATAATATGAGATTAATCATCCATAGGTTTTAGGAATCAAAATAAAGAAAAGTGTTGGATAATTCTTGAATTCAACTTCAAGAACTTGGAAGATTCTTACCTTTCTTTGAAAATATGGATGAAATGGATGGAGATTGATAACTTCTACTTCATTTTCATGGATGGAGAGCTTGAATCCATGGTTGCATGTGAAGAAAAATCAAGTATGAGGGAGAGAGAGGTATTGCCGAGAGAGAGAGAGCTTGGGAGAGTTTGAGAGATTGATTTCTTTCTTGCTAGAGAGAGAGATCGAAATAGAGAGAGAGATGGAGTGTGATGAATGAATTGTTGTCTTCTTTTCTTGTCTTAGATGAATAAAATTGAAATTCAACAAAGGGAAAAGGTGTACTTGTTGGAAGTTGTAAAAGACAAGACTTGATAGGTGATGTGATTTTAACTTGCATGTACACTTTAGGTAATCCATGCATAAGATATAATCATGATGTCTTAGCCTTGGAAATTGAAGGATGATGGTAGAGGAGGTGTGAGGTGGCGTGAGAGGGAGAGAGGTGGGTGACACGTGTCGTTACGGGTATTAATTATCCGGTCGTAAAGGTTTTCCGGGTAAAACGATTCGTATTAATTCCGTTTTGTTCTATTAACGGGTCTAACCTTTTCTCGTTTCACTTTTGACACTAACTCATCCCAATCCTATTTCACGTCTCAAATTAAAAGATTAAAGGTTTCGATCATTTTAGTCCTTTAATTCTTAAAAGAATTTAATCGGCTTATTAATCCGTTTATTAATCCTTGTCAAGACTAATGCCTCATTTCTCTTCTCAATTCTCGGATAAGTTCTTACCCTATCTCAGTGATCTTAAAAGAAATTCTAGGTTCGAAGGTTCTAATTCAATTCTATTTTAGTCTCGTTGGCGTAAACATATTTCTCGGCGATTTACGTTATGTTATTTCAATCAAACAAACTTCTCGGGATTTTTCCGGAATTTAAATTCATACTCATTTTCATATAAACAACTCAACAAGTATATCACATCATCATCATCTCAGATAAATAGAACAGATAAATTCACACAAGATTCACAAGACAATTTAAACGTTTTATTCAAATCTCTTCAATTAGAAAAGAAAAATTTTACTCCTAAATTTCATCTTTGAATCTTACTCGGTTAATTAGATGCTTTCTAAAGGGATAAAAACTCGGGGTATCACAGTAATGCTAATTCGGACCCTCATCCATGAAAGAATCATCAACAACGTAAGTGAGTTTTCCTATGCAAACTAAAAATGTATTCGATTCAGTGTTCACTCAAACTTAAATGCTGACTCTTGTAAACCAAGTAGTAATTAACTTATACCTTCATCTGATGCATTTTGAAATTGTGCGACCAGTTCCTGAGATGCAGAAATGGATTAAATAAAGCAACAATTAAACACATAAGAGAAAGACACCAATAATAAGGACACAAGGAGTAAATATCGCCATCACTTAATAATTATTACTAAAAGAAGCAGTAACTACACGATAAATTAAATAAATGGAAAATTGGGAAGCGAAGTTTAGATTATGACTGATCATGGTAAGTGAGCAGTAGCACTTGGAGATATTGCAATCTTAGACATCCATATTTTCCAGTATGCTCCTTTTGTCTCTTATCATTGGTAAACATGTTATCGAGCAAGAAAAATATAGCATCCAAACTGTTTGAGAAAGTGCAAACAAGTTTTGATATTCTGCATTGTCATTAACATGAAAAATTACATCGCTGAGTATTGCATCAATCAATTTTTTAAAATCAAATCAAATCAAGTTTTAACTGCCATCATGTAGCTGGATTTTAGGTTGATGGTCAGTTGACCAAAATAGCTCTCAATAATTCAGATAAAATAAATATATATCTCGGTTCGAAGAGAATAAAACAAAAAATAAAAATAAAAATTAAACAAAAATACAAAATTACTTCGTACACACTTTATTTTATCATGAAAAAGCCCGAATTCATGATCACTAAGAAATCATATTTATGATCCTCAAATAAATTTGGTTTCTCATGGTCGAACTCAATATATGCAGAGATTTATACTCTACTGTCAAGCAAAAGAAGTGCCAGACTACCCGGAGTTTCGGACTTCTAGAAGTAGCACAAATCGTGGCTGCACGGAGGGATCGTTGTGAATTTCAGGAATTAGGGGGGAGACAATGACAATGATTAGAGGTAGGGGGAGACAACAAGTGCCACAAATACAATCGGGAAAGCCAACTAGGATTGAACTGAAAAAACAGAATACATAAATTTAGTGTTTCCTCAAATTACTGATCTGACTAACAAAAATAAGGCAGCTATCTATTTCAAGTGAGGGAAACAGATTCACAGGGCATAAATTAATTTAACTTTTTCAGATTTGATTAATTAGAGCTAATTCATAACAAAAACGTCAGAAAATCAAAACTCAAAAGCGTAAGACAATGTACAGAGCTATAAGGCGAAATGGCGAATCATTAGTTGATTTTAATCATTTTACTGATTTAAGAAAAAAAGATTAAACTACATCAATTATACTAAAATTCACTGACTTGTTGAGTTCAGTTGTGGCTTGGCTTGAACTTGAGCCTTGAATTGGGTTGAGCGAGCGAGGCAAATCCTGAAATCCAGCTGCAGAAGTGGGCGGCGGGGCGGCGGTCGACGGTGGTTGGAGAGAGAGGAGCAGAGCACGGTGACCGGCTGCAGAAGTGGGCGGAGCGCCGGCGATGACCGGCGTGATGGCGAGACAGAGAGAGAGGAGCGACAGCGTGAATCTCAAAATCTGGGTGCGTTCGTGTGTGTTTGAGCGAGAGAGGAGCGGTAGCGGCGCACAATGAATAGAGGTATATTATTTCTCTTATTTTAATTTCTTTATTGTAATTATAATTATAATATATTAATATTTGAATCATTGGGTTATTTGAAGTAACGGATACCCGAAACTACAAATAACCCGAATTTCCAGAGATAAGGTAACCGACCCCGACTCCAAAACTGAAAATTTCGGGTAGCAGTCATTAGAGGAAGGAGGAGACAATATCGAGACAAGACAAACAATAAAAATTGTAAGGAAAAAATTTGTCGGTTACAGAAGTTGAAATGATCTATCATGGCAAAGAAACCGAACTGAATCCGAACCAAAAACTTTCAGATTTGTTAGTTGTTTCTGGTTTGTGTTCATATCGAACTATTATTTCGGAAACTTGACTTAGTTTTGTAAGCTTGAAAAAGCTTTAAGTTCTGACATGAAAAAATAAAATAAAAATGAATGATTAAATAAGGTACTATCATTTTTTTTTAGAAGATACTATCGCTATTGTTTATAGGAGATGAACAATATGTGGCAATGTTGAGATTAAAATTTAATGGTGTCAACTAAACGGTATGAGAGAATGTATAAGAAAAGTCTTAATTTACCAAAATGAATTAGTGTAGAGAATGGAAAAGTTTTCCAAAAGAAAGTAATTCTCAATAAATGCTCATTTCTTTCAACCACGATGTATAATAATTCAACGATGAAGAATCATGACAGAGGATACAAGTTTCAGTGTTTGTTCGCAGAAAATGAGGAACAATTAACAAATAAACCTCTCAAGTTTCGCTAACTTTGTTAGATGAACTCAGATGAAAAGCCTTTTCTTATTTGCCTTTACATCGAAAAGATTGCCTCTTTACCACTGTCTTGATTAACTATGGCCTTTTTTTCTTTTTTTAATTCAAAACGTAATAGCACCCAAAATGTTCTGCAGACAATATAATTTAACAAACAAGATTTAATTCTATGTTACATCCTAGAAATTTTAGGGCAGACTTTTCTTCTACCGGTAACATTAACGTCAAACATTTACAGATAGTTACTTCTCTCTAATGAGTTTATATAGATTCGATTTAATTTGTTCACTTGAAGTTGAACACACTAAAATCAGTAATTTCAACAGACAATCACCACAATCAACTACACAAAACCAAAAAATGCACGAATAATTTCCCAAAAAAACAAAACAAAAGAGAGAAAGAGAGACTGACGTACCTGGGGGCTGGGTCGACGGAGAAGGTCGGATCGTCGCAGCAGGCCAGTAGTGAGAGAGGAATCGGTTCGTTAGGATAGGTGTTGTTCTCTGGAGGGAAACTTGTTCCAATTGTGTGGTACATGGAAAAAGGATACGTAACAGACTTTTATTTCGTTTTCTTATCTAGGACGAGTTATTTGTTAGCTGTGAAAACTTTATTTTCTAAAGATGACGTGGAAGCGTTACCGGAAATGGGATAATCTAATTTGTTTGTATTATCATAACAATGATGTAAAAGTCTCCTTGGTATGGTCTAATGGTAAAAATCGGCGCTTGAGACTGAAAGATCTCAGGTTCAAACTTTATGAAACGTCTTTATAACCCGAGTTTACCACACATGTACTTGAAAAATGTGATTTACATGTCCTGTATGGTTTACAGGCTATTGCACAAGTGACAGAGTTTACCCAGTACGCACCGAAAATAACAGCTACGAGTACCCATGACATAAAAAAATAATGATAATGATGACGTAGAAGCGTTACTAGGGGAATTAGATTATGGTTTGCGTTATCATACTTTAAGATTTTTTTATTTTTATTTTTTGAAAAAAATCATACTTTAAGATTTTAATTTTCGAGAAAATTATGCATTCACACTGAAAGTTTGCTCTAAGTTTTAGATCTACGATAAAGTTTTAATTTTGACAATTTAGTACCCAATGAATGACATTTGGGATTTACGTTATCATATAATTAATTAGTTGTGTCATTTTCTTCTTCCATTTTGATTTATAATATTTTAGAATAATTTTACAAATACAGGGTTCATCCATCAGAATATAATTTAAATATATTTTTTTATATTTAAATTGTATTTTTAAATTTTCAAATGATTATTAGAGTTCATTATTCCAAAAATAGGGTATATAATTTCTATTTTTTTTTATAATAAATGCTAAATAAGACTTATTATATATTATTAAATTTGAATAAATAATTTTAAAATAATAAAATTAATTTAAGAATGAGACTCAAGTTGATACAAAGGATCCAATCTGATGCATATGTCTTCAAGTCTCTTACCTTAGTTCTCGGGCGTGGTTGACAATTTAAACTCCACTATACTATAATGAATTAGATTCTTCTTTGTTCCTACTCAATCAACCTAGATAATTTACATGAAGTGCATTTGCTAGAGAGAGATAGACTAAAATTTGAATTTATACATGGTGGAAAGGAGGCTAAAACTAGAATGAAAAGATGCCAAAAACTATATATCAAATTAGCTCGACTAGTTCTTCGAGAAACAAAAAAAGAGGAAAGAAAAAGAAGAATACAGTTCATGAAAAAAGACAGTTAGCCGTATATATATTATCAATCATATCAACATGTTACTGTATGATTTCTTAAAAAAACGAATGATTTCATAATCAACACTTAGAAAATACTGTAAAAATAAAAAATAAAAATTGAAACCAACCAACTGAAAAACAACATGTCGGACAATCTCCCATGTATGCATAGTAAGCCAATAACTAAATAATAATTCTCCATCCACGATAAGTGTGATATGATTTTATTTTTTTTACTGTCTACGATAAGTATGATTTAACTATAAATGGAAATTACTCCATTTAATATATTACTCTTTTATCCTTTTAACATCTCTTTATTTACCAAAAGTCTACTTAAGTTAATACATCAATTTTCCCACTCTCATCCACTCTTTTCTTCATTCTTCAAATTTGTGTCACTTCCTCTGAACCACACTTATCATAGATGTTGGGAGTAACTATTTTCTTTTAGCCACACAAAAAACAGTAACTCAATACTTATGGAGTGAACTATTGATTAAGTTTTTAGATTCAAATTCACCCCTAATTGTACGTATTGATCCAACTTTTAGCCCCCTCTCCCCCCCACTCTCTCTGCAACACACTCACGTCAATAATCTAGGTGAAGTGAGTGAAAAAAAAAGAAAATTCAACTTAGTGAATAAAGGGATCACATTAATTTGTTAGTGAAAAAAGAAATAAAGTAATAAGATAGTGGGTGAGAGTAATATAATGAGTAGGTCATGTCTTAAAAAGAAAAACATACACTCTTCATAAATAGCTGAAAAAACAAAGATGAACACACTCTTTATAGACGGAGAGAATACATATTTAAATCTATTTTTAGAAATGTACATATACTACTTCCCCTGTTCATATAATTTTTCTTCTCAAATTCATACATACATATTAATAAAAGACACTTGTTTGGGTACAACGGTTGTATACTATACATCCACTTTTTGTCCTATTATAACACACCATGTTTGATTTTTATTCACGACAAATTGTACTTTTAGTAATTCGGTTAAGTAAACATTGTCGTTAAAAAAGATAATTATTCATATGAAGAAATGTAATGTTTCACAATCATTACTTTTCTTAACGACAATGTTTAATTTTATTTACGACAAATTCTACTTTTAGTAATTCGATTAAATAAATATTGTCATAAAAAAAGTAATTATTGATATGAAGAAAAGTAATATTTCACAAATATTACTTTTCTTCACAACAATGTTTACTTTTATTTACGACAACGTGTACTTTAATTAATTCGGTCAAGTAATTATTGTGGTGATGAAAAGTAATTATTGATATGAAGAAATATAATGTTTTACAATCATTACTTTTAGTAATTCGGTCAACTAACTATTATCGTAAGAAAAAATAATTATTCATTAGAAGAAATGAAATGTTTCTTCATGGTAAATGTTTGTTTTTCAAATAAATAAATTAAAAAGAAAAGAATAAGAGAAGAAAGAAGAAAAAAAAAATCTGAAAAAAAAAATGAACATTGAATAGTGAATAGTGCCGCTCGTGGCGCGATGAACAGTAACAACGCATGTGATGAACAATACCATCCGCGTGAACAGTACCATTGAATAGTCAAACATGGTGTGCTATACAACCGACTCACCAAAACACATCTCTTAATAAAAATATTCTGCCCAAATTAACCTTAATTAATTATACTCCCTCTCATTTTAATCACTGATTTGCACATTTATTATTAAAATAAATTTTTAGCCAAATCAACATAATTAATGGTCATTTGTTCATAATGACATAACTGTAATTATTAGGCGTAAACCATAAAAAAGAACTCTACGCTGCTTTGCTGGAGTTCTCAATATCATCCACCAGAAAATTTGATTTGGAGCATGTAGATGTCAAAAATCTTGATAAAATACAAAATTAAATATTGGAATATGCAAAAATAAACAAGTTGCTAGGGAATTCAGTGAGAAGACAAATTCGATACGATGTTGGAGAAGTCCGATGAGGGAAGAATTAGAAACGAGGTGGAAGACATGTAAAGTCAGGAAGACGAATAAAGTACTAGCTCCATCATATTTTGGACTATTAGAAATAAGGGATAGGTAAAGAATTAGAAACGATCCATCATATTTTTCTAAAAAAATGAACGAAATTATCCATCAAAGGAAATAGACATGAAATTGAAATAGACATAAACTAGCATGTAGCCCGCTAAAAATCAATTGGAGACCACATTATGTTTGAACAATTTATAAGTATTTCTAAGTATGCATGTTGGAATTAATGGATTTATCCATTTATTAAATATTTAATTCTTTGCGAATAAAATAATTTCGGATTGGTGTAGAGCAGATTGTAGTGTATTCATGTTCTCAAATCCATTTAATGTCAGTGAGACATGGGGTATGCTAAAATCGTTTATTAATGGACTTTTCATTCAAACTGTAATCCACACTGGTTGCGCTTTGATTCAAAATTCAAAGAGTTGGAGCTCGTCGGAATTGTTGTGCTACATTCATTGAGACGAAACCCTTTTACCTTTGGAGAATTATCGCCAAAATTGAGATCACTAAGGGGACATATGTCTTCTTGTAGGCGGAGATCCAATCTTGATTCATTCAGCTATACTGGTTTTGTCTTTAGTCTTGCATAACAATTTGCATTATCTTGTAATTTATGATAGGCTCTTGTTTTACTTCTATTTCTGTGTGGTTCGATTTAACCTTTGTATAAGTACGAACGTGTTGTACGTGTTCTTACAATAAATCGTAAAAATAATATAATATAATAAAAGTAACAGTATAATATTACATCAAAGTAATATTATTTCAACAGTAATAAGCCTTACAAAATTGATGAAATTATAACAAAAATTGGATCAAGAAGGTATAAATCTACAATTAATCATGACTAAACACATGTGTGTTAATAGGTATACATCTACGTTCGAAAGAAATTATCCTTGATTCTTGCTTATTTTCGTAGCAAAAGCTTAATTGTTATCATCCTATTTGCGCTAAAAAAATCATGGACTAAGAAGCTTGATATTGATTGCAACGTATGTTTTGGGTTAGAACTAGAAAATGTATATACATTGAGACCCTTATGTTGGTGTATGGAGTCTGAAAAAGATTTTTTGGCTCACTAGGTTTCTCTTTTCTTAGCCCACCAGTTTTTTCCTATTTTGACTAGGGCTAGGATTTAATTTGTGCTATTATAAATAGGTGCTCTCCTATTGTAATTTTGTCACAGCCCCAAATCCCGAGGGACGGCAGAAGCCGGGGTGCGACTGGGGTTGGATTAAAGAAGCGGGGAAGGAGGGGGCTAACTGACTAAACATACATGAAAATGCATCGATAAAACATGAACAAGACTTAATTATTAAAAAGAAAGAGTTAACCACAAGTGATTACTCGACAAAAGTACACAGAAGATACTAAGTTCATAATTACAAACTTAAACTACAGTGTATTGTTCAAAAAGTACATCTCAAAAGATATTCAGAGTTTGGCAGCGGAAGGGTTCTAACTAAGCATCCTATCCTTTAACTCAACATCAACCTTCGCCGCTCACCGTCGCTTCAACCTGCACATTTAGAAAACAATGCAGGGCTAAGTACAAACGTACTTAGTGGGCACGATGCCGAAATCATAATCATAAGTATAGATAAATATGGCATTTCATAATTGTAGCACATCGGGGTTTTATTGAAAAGGGGCCCGTGTCTACTAAACATTTTCTGACTCTTTTCTCATAAATCACTCGCGCGAGCATTTTCTGACTAATGTTACGTTCAATCTTGACCAATTCTAATTCACCGTGGCTGGTACCCCTCAACAGGATATCACATACACCACAGGTTATAAAGTGCACTAACTCTGGAAAGCACTTAGCAGCTAACTCAAAGCCGATCGTTAGTTAATCTAGTTAGATTAACTCTAAATCTGGAAAACACGAATGTTGACTCAGATAGGTACAAGAGAACTCACATAAAACATAAAACAATTCATGCCATAATATCACTTTGAAAACACAGATATCAAAGCGATAAAGAAAGATTTTCCGAGCATTGCTCGTTTTATTTTGTATATAAAAGCCCACCTCGATTTACAGAACTTAAAGCACTAGCTTCCAACTTCGGATCTTCCGTCCTGTCTCTACTGCTGGCTTCCTCCTTCATCGTAAAATAATAATACTTTAACACGGGTCGTAAAAGATAATCGATCAAAAGAATCGAAAAAAGTTTTAGTTGTTTCATTCTTTAGGCATTTGCACGCTTACTAGATTCGTTTTACTTAAACGGGAACGAGACTCGTTCAAATCTCGTTAGAACTCGGAAGGTCTCATACTCGACTCTCGGGTCAGTAGAGAGGGTAGTCGATAACTTAATACGACTTTAAAGATTATAAGGAGCTAAGTTGGAAAGAATCAACTTAGGCGATTTACGTTTTAGTTCTTTGAACGATTTATGAAATTTCCCGTTTATTACTTCTTTAATGAAAGGATAAGAGATAAGATCTCGACTGGTTTTCATCACTCAAGGTCCTTTACTTGACTCTAGGGTCAGTAGGGAGATATTCGATAGATAATACGGCTTAAACGATCGAAAGAAACTAAGTTGCGAACTAAACAACTTAGAAGACAAGAAACTGAAATTTCACTGCGCAATCCAGTAACTCTGGAGGCTTCCCAGAACAGAGGATTTGGAAACAGGGGATGAGCCCTGTACCATTGGAAAGATTGGGATGTCTAGTTTACACTCCAATTTACGGATCGCAAATCCGATAAACGAGCTAAAAGTTATTACAGTTTC
This sequence comes from Schizonepeta tenuifolia, assembly GCA_029490685.1. Taxonomy (NCBI): domain Eukaryota; kingdom Viridiplantae; phylum Streptophyta; class Magnoliopsida; order Lamiales; family Lamiaceae; genus Schizonepeta; species Schizonepeta tenuifolia. Next base: position 31,202,525 of record CM055960.1, read on the forward strand.
CGGCGAGGGTCGCAAAACTGTCGCGAAAACCCTAATTGCTCGATAGGTTCGACGTATAACGTCTTAGGTTCGTTCTAAGCTCTCGTATTTGATTTCTTTGGAAACTGGGCCCTCAAGGCAGTCATCACGTACTTCCGTACGTGACGTACTCCTTCTCAAAACTCGCTCAAAAGGACGACGTTCTAAACGTCGGATTTCAACTAACAATTACTAAACCAACAAAATATTTAAAACGCGTTCTAGTTCTCGATTATAACTATAGCTCATATTATAACAACTCGAAAGCTTATAACATCAACTAGAAAGTTGTTCTAAATTCCATCATAAACAATAATATCCAATTAGAATTCCCATCCGACTTCTTGGTTATTAGTTACGACTAAAAGTTCGTCTCTTACGCAATTTTCAAAGATGTCGGATTCCGTTCAAATTTTACGACGTTAAACTACATCTAACGAGAAATCACTTCTATGCATGCAAACATTTCATAACATCATTCTATTTCAACTTATAATATGATCTTCGTCTCTTACGTTACGACAAATATTTTTAGAAAATTCTCAATTTAATTCTATTATCAATTCACATCAATTGCAACTATATTCCATTAACAATTCATCAATTAACATCAACACATGAAAATCCCTAATCACTTAATAAATTTCGGTTTTCTTACATACATTAAGAGGGTGTTTTTCTTCTCCAATTAACAACATTTATTCACTAATCAACCTCTTATATCATCAATTGATCAATTGCAAATCTAAAATCAACTAACATGCATAAACCCCCAAATTCAACATTCAAACCCTAATTGAATTTCACAAAAACATAGGGCTTTCGATTCCTCTTCATTCTAATCACTAATTAAACATCAATTAAGCAAGAATCCATCATCAATTGAAGAAGACTAAAAATCCTACCTAAGCCCTAGAATTTTCGGTAATACTAAGAGAATTAGGGTTCCTAGTTTTGCCAAATTTTAAACCCTAATTAACCTATCTAATACATCTAATTTCATTAATCCAAGATCAAATCATCCATTTCAATACTCTAGATTTTCGATCAAGAAGAAATGAGAAAGAAAAGAAAGATGATTGGATAGGATTATAGAGGAGATAATTACCTTAAGATTTAATGAAAGATGTATGAAGTTTGAATGGAGGGATTGAGACTTGTGATTTTCTTCTTATTCTTGAAGCTTGTCTTCAATGGAGGGTGATGAAATGAAGAAGGAGATGAAATGGTGGTGCTGCTGATTTTGGAGATGAAATGGGAGGGAAGGGGTTGTTTTAATTGTTAAAATATAAGATAAGGTGAAAGGTGGAAAGTGTGAATAGTAACTAGGTAAGGTGTCACTTAATTAGACATTATCAAACATAAATATCCTCTAATTTGAAAGGGGATGTCGGCTGCCATAGAGATTTTAGGAGGGATACGTGTTTTTCCGGCGCGATCCGACGTTACGGAAAACGTTCGACGAAAAACGTCGCTCGGCACAAAATCGTCGCGATCCGATTTGACCTAAAATTCTAACGTACGAAACTTAATCGGAAAATAAATTTACAAAATTTATTTTGACAAAAACTCGGGACGACACAGTCCGAGTTTCGTCCGGAAAATCATAAAAACGAACTTTCTCGGGCGAGTTCGTATCGCGATTTCGTGAATGTAAAAATCAGACGGTTTTCCGTTCTGAGTTTACGAACTAAAAACTTTTCGTACGCACTAACCCTAAATACAGTAGTCGGCTAGCTGACTTCTGTAATTTATTTTCAGAAACGGATTCGACCGTTAGTCTTAGAATTCAAAATCGTAAACTTAGGCGTGCAAAGCCATTTATTTAATTAACTTTAAAATTTTAAGAACATAAGGAATTTACGGGGCATTACAAATTTGTATGCAGAAAAATATAGTGAAATTTGTGGCTTGGCATCGCCCCCAAACGTAGATACACATCGTATCGAACTGGGTCAATAATTCTCTCGTGTTTCTTTTCGTATTTTCTCATGATAGTGTGTGTGGTGGGTATTATTTCCTAACAACTTGTATCAAGAGCCTGGGTTCAAAGGGACCAGTCACGATGAACGACGGAAAGGTGCCGATTGAGAAGTTTGATGGATCTGACTTCAGTTTCTGGAAGATGCAGATTGAGGATTACCTCTATGGTAAAGATCTGTATCAGCCTCTCAAAGCAAAGCCAGAAAAGATGATTGCGAAGGAGTGAGAGCTGCTGGACAGAAAGGCGATGAGCTCGATTCGTTTGTCGTTGTCCAAGGATGTAGCTTATCACACGAGGGCGGCCAAAACCATGAAGGAGATGTTGAAGATCCTGGAGGAGATGTATCACAAGCCATCTACGGTGAACAAGGTACATCTGATTAGGCGTTTGTTCAATCTGAACATTTCATAGGGTACACCGGTGCAACAACATCTCAACGAGTTCAACTTGATCACCTTGCAATTGGACTCGGTTGATATCAAGTTTGATGACGAACTTCGAGCCCTAGTTATGCTATCTTCTCTACCAGAAAGTTGGGTAAACTTAGTGACAGCAGTTAGCGCTCAAGACGCAAAACTGACGTTTGACAGAGTAAGGGATCTGATGATTGGCGAAGAAATTCGCAGGATACAACAATCTGGATCTTCTTCTTCGGGGTCAGCACTGAGCACGGAAAACAGAGGCAGATCGAAGGGAAGGCAAAATCGGGGAAGGTCAAAGTCCAGAGGAAAGAGCCGATCCAGGAAGGATAAGAGTTTAATCCAGTGCTGGAATTGTGAAGAGTTCGGTCACTACCAAAGTCAGTGTGAAGCACCGTCAAAGAATAAGAATAAGGATCAGAAAGATAAGAAGACATCGAATGCAGCCACAACCGAAAATGATGGCTATGCGTTGGTCTTGAGTGTGACCAGTCCGATGGAGTCGTGGGTGCTGGATTCTCGAGCGTCGTTTCATTCATGCAGTAATGTAAGCGTGATGCAAAATTATGTCTCTGGCGATTATGGACAGATGTTTCTCGCAGATGACGAGCCTTTGAAAATTGCGGGAAAAAGGGAGACGTGCAAGTAGCGACATCCAATAGAGGCATCCTAAAGCTGAATGAGGTCAGACATATTCCCGGACTGAAAAGGAATTTGCTTTCGATTGGGCAACTTGACGTTGAAGGATATTCAATGATGTTCAGTGACGGCTGTTGGAAGATCACCAAAGGAGCTATGGTAGTAGCTCGTGGAAAGAAGGAGGGTACCTTGTATATGACAAGTAACTCCATGAAGTGCATTGATCTTGCAAGTGCAACAAACAATGCAGATTTGTGGCACTGTCGGCTTGGCCATATGAGCGAGAAAGGGATGAAGATAATGTGTTCGAAGGGTAGGCCACCTTGCCTAGAAACTGTTGAAGTTGGCCTATGCGAGGATTGCGTGTTCGGGAAGCAGAAAAGGGTGAGCTTCTCGAGAGGCGGCAGAACTTTGAAGACGCAGAAGTTGGAGTTGGTCCATAGCAATCTATGGGGACCAACATCTGTGAAGTCCCTTGGTAGCTCAGAGTTTTACATCACCTTCATCGACGATTGCACTAGAAAGGTATGGATTTATTTTCTTAAGAATAAATCTGATGCGTTTGATGCTTTCAGGAAGTGGAAAGCCCTTGTAGAAACTGAAATAGGACTGAAGGTGAAGTGTTTGAGGCCGACAATGGAGAATAGTATGAACTTGATAAGTTCAAGAATTACTGTGCTGAGAACAGGATTCGCATGGAGAAGACTGTGAAAGGAACCCCTCAACAAAACGGTGTTGCAGAATGCATGAACCGGACACTGAATGAGCGAGCAAGATGCATGAGGTTGAAAAGTGGGTTGCCTAAGATGTTTTGGGCGGATGCAGTCAACACAGCTGCATTCTTAATCAATAGAGGTCCATCAGTTCCGTTGGAGTTTCGGATACCTGAGGAAGAATGGACGGGAAAAGAGGTAAACCTACCTTTCCTATGCATCTTTGGTCGTGTTGCTTATGCTCATGTTGCTAATGTTGAAAGAAGTAAGTTGGATGCTAAGTTTGTTAAGTGTACGTTCATTGGTTATGGTGGAGACGAGTTCGGTTATAGGCTTTGGGATGAGTAGAACCGAAAGGTTATCCGTAGTAGAGATATGGTTTTCAATGAACAGGTATTGTACAAGGACAGATTGAAGGCATCAAGCTCTGACAATCCGAATTCTCAAGTGGTCAAGTTAGACATCTCAAACTCGAGTGGGAGCAAAGAGGGTCAGAATGTTGAAGTGGTTCTTGAGGACGAGCCAAGAACCCCAACACCGAACAATCCGATACCAAGACCGGCTAGAGAGTGACGTGCACCCGAAAGGTACTCGCCCTCTAACTTTTATTTGTTATTTACTGACGGTGGTGAGCCTGAATGCTACGTAGAGACAAGTGTTGGAATTAATAAACGAAGGTGGAGAGTTGCTATGGATGATGAGTTAGCATCTCTTCTCCTAAATGGCACTTGGGAACTTGTGGAGCTCCCAAAGAGCAAGAAAACATTGCACTGCAAGTGGGTCTATCGAATCAAGGTTGAAGCGGATGGTAGCAAGCGCTACAAGGCTAGGCTGGTTGTCAAAGGATTTGAGCAACGATACGGTATTGATTATACTGATGTGTATACACCTATTGTGAAACTAACCACTATTCGTTTGGTGTTTAGTATGGTAGTTGCAGAAAACCTGTTGTTACATCAGATAGATGAAAAAATGGCATTCCTTCATGGTGATTTAGAGGAGGATTTGTACATGACACAACCCGAAGGATTCATAGTGAAAGGAAAAGAACATCTTGTGTGCAAGTTGAAGAAGAGCTTGTATGGATTGAAACAAGCTCTGAAGCAGTGGTACAAGAAGTTTGACAGTTTCATGTTGGAGACTGGCTATACGAGATGTCACGCTGACCATTGTTGCTACTTTAAGAGGTTCGACAAAAGCTATCTCATTCTTTTGTTATATGTTGACGATATGTTGATCGCAGGAGCAGATGCAAAAGAGATGGATAAGTTGATGAGGCAATTGTCCGAACGATTCTCCATGAAGGGCCTTGGAGAAGCAAAACAGATTTTGGGCATGAGAATTGAGCGTGACAAGGCGGCAAGGAAATTGTATCTTTAACATGCCATTTACATTCAAAAGGTCTTAGAAAGATTCAACATGGATGAATCGAAGCCGGTGAGTGTGCCATTAGGCAGTTACTTCAAGCTGTCAAAGAAAGAGTCGCTGAGTACAAATAAGAAACATGCCGAAATGAAGAAAGTTCCCTACGCTTCGGCAATTGGCAGCATCATGTATGCCATGGTGTGTACGAGACCAAATATTGTGCATGCAGTGGGAGTAGTGAGTCGGTTCATGGGTGATCCGGGCAAGCAACATTGGGAAGATGTTAAGTGGATCTTGAGATACTTGAGAGGTACCACGGAGAAGGCCTTATGTTTCGATGGCAAGAGTGTTGAGCTGGTCGGTTATGCTGATGCAGATTTGGCGTCCAATGACCTTGATGGAAGAAGAAGTACAACCGGGTATGTGTTTTCTTATAGTGGTACTGCTATTTCTTCGACTTCTAAGTTGCAGAAGATCATTGCTTTGTCTACCACGGAGGCTGAGTATGTAGTTGTGACGGAGGCAAGTAAAGAGATGGTGTGGTTGTAGAATTTCTTGAGTGAACTTGGGAAGGAACACAAGAATAGTACTCTCTATAGTGATAGTCAAAGTGCTATATTCTTAGCAAAGAATCCGGCGTTTCATTCAAGAACAAAGTACGTGGAGTTGAAGTATCACTACATTTGACACCTATTGGAGAGGAAGATCTAGCAATTTGAGAAGATACTTGGAAGTGAAAATCCAGCCGACATGTTTACTAAGGTGGTGACTTAGAGAAATTGAAGCTATGTAGAGCTTCAATTGGCCTTGGAACTTGAAGATAAGGCTAGGCGATGCTAAACGGAGCAAGGAGGAGGACAAGAAGATATGGTTACTTGTAGGGATGACAATTTACCCACGGATATCCAATCCTAATAGGTGCGGGTTTGAGGGGCATTTGATATCCATGGATAGCTTCATGGTTAGAAAATACTATCCATTTAGTTCGTGGGTATGGGTATGGATAGTTACTATCCGTACCCGCGATACCCATTTTTCCGCTAAAAATACCCGCGAAATATCCACGAAATACCCGATTACTACCTTATTATTATGTAATGTATGTAATATATATTTGGTCCAAATATTATTTAATAGTATAAATTATATAAATTTATCCCAACTCCAGAAAAGCCCAACCAACCTATTATTAACTAATTATTTTATGCCCAACCCATTTTCTTCAATCTTTACAATACTAAACCCTACTACTACCCGCCTACTGCCCAGTGCCCTCCGTCTCTTTTCTCTATTCTCATTTCTCTCCATCGGCCATCCTCCCCATTCCCAATTGCCGTAGCCGCACTAATTCTCGGGCGGCTGCTCGGTATATAAACCAAGGGACGCCTCCTTCCTTCACTCTCTCCGAAATCCGAATTGAGTTTTTATCGCTCTCACATACTCACTCTCTCTCTATCAGCTCTTTACGAGGTTAGATTTTCTTCTACTTTTCTCATAGATTTTATTAGTTATCCTTTTAAATTTTGATTCTCCAGTTTGCATGAATTTCCAGTGAGATTTTTAATCGTTAGTGTGTATTAATCGATAGTTGGTCATGTCATGAACTTTTTGTTATTTAATTATCCAACTGAGATTAATGGTTATTTTTGTTGATGAATGATGAAATGATTGAGTATGTAAAATTCGTGGTGTTAGTGTATGTACAGATTTGAAATGACTGGGACACATTATTCTTGTAATACCCCGAACTTCTATAACATTAGAGAGCGTATTAAATAACCTTATAAGTTTAAATGACGAGATTTAAGGAATAAATATTTTTTCTAAATAAGTAGAGATGAGTAAAATGACTGAAATGCCCTTATGTATTTTTACGTGAGATTATTTGTTCTATTTCTTGAAATGATAATGTGATGCATATATTGAGCTTGTTTATATGAGAATGAGTACGAGTATGATTTTCAGAAAACTCCGAAGATTTTTGATTTGAAGTGAATATTGTTGATAACCGAGAAATCGCTATGCATCGATGAACTTAGAATAGATTTTAATTAAAATCTTTGAACCTAGAATTAATTCTAAGGTCATTGAGATAAGATAGAAGCTTATCCGAGATAATTTGAGAGATTTATGAGAATTTAATCTTTAAAGGATTAATAAGCGGATTGATAAGCCGACTAATTTTTAAGTTTTCTTCGTTATATGGAATTTAGACTTAAAAATTTGCTAATCGGAATCCTTAATTTATTTAATGAGATGTGAGTTAGGTTTGAGATATTTTTAATGTCGGAAACGAGACGAGGAGAGATTAGACCCGTTTTTAGCATAAATGGAATAATACGGACCTTTTATCCGGAAAACTTTTTACGACCGGGTAAGTAATACCCGTAATAAAATATTGAGAAAAATTCCACTCATCTCTCTCCCTCTCCACCGCCATCTCTCTCATCTCTCTCCCTAATCTCTCTCCAAACCTATTAAGTAGACTTCATAATGAAGATTCTTTAGTAATGAACAAAATCTTAGTAAATTGTGATGAAAAGATTACATGCATTTCTCCATCACATCAATCCATTATCAATCCAAGTTCCAACACCAAACATCATCATTTTTATTCTATGTGTTGGTAATCAAGTGCATGCATTCTACAACCTATCTCTCTCTCTTTTTCGATCTCTCTCTCTATGTAACAGAAATTCTTTCATTTCATCTATCACACTCTCTAAAACTCTCCATCAACAACAAAGAAGAAAAATCTCTCTCTCCCTCTCCCCCCATTGCCGAGAATACACACACACATTACATACTTAGAGTTTCTTCCATTAAAGCTAAGCATTCAAGCTCCAATCTCATGAAGATCAAGTGAGGATCAATCCATCATCAAGTTTCCGAAGCCCTAATCTTAAAGGTATTGATCTTCCCCAATTTTTGAGTATTAAACTTCCAAAATCATCCAAATTTCTTCATAATTTCGGCTCTTAAGCCCTAAAAATGGATGATTAATTGTTGTTTCGTATTTCTATGAGGATTCAAGATAAGTTCTTCCAAGAGAAATCCAAGCTAAGAGTTGAGCCCTATTTCCCAATCATTTCGGTTTCAAGAAGATCAAGAGGAGAAGATCCAATTTATTTTCTAAGAGTATGATATTCATTTGATTTCTTGTATATATGTATCTCTAAGCCCTAAAAGAAAGAAAACATGCATGCATGGTATTTATTTTATGTTTAGGCAAATTTAGGTTATCGATGTGAGGATTAAGTGAGGAGAAATCGATAGGAGAATCGAACTCTAGGAATTAATTGATGAATTAAGAGAAGAAAAAGAAGTTAAAACCCTAATTTTTGAATAATACCGAAAATTAGGTAAAAATAAGGAAAAATCGTTTATTATGTTCTATGATGAATTTGATACTTGATATATGTTTTTGAGCATGTTTTGAATGAGTATATGTGCATGAAAAATTGAGAAATAAATTGCCCTAAAAATATTGAAAAATGCCGTGAGTTTTGAGAAAAAAAGAAGAAATTATTTTGTTGATTTTGTTGATTATTTAATTGATGTTTTGAGCATGAGATTATTATAAGATGTGATGATTTAATCTTTTATGTTGTTAAGTGTGAGAAAATCGACATATGTATGAAGTTTTTAAAGAAAATAATTTTATGATGATATGAAAGACTTGATGATCTTAATGTTGTAAAGTTGTTATGTGTATTAGAATGTTAATTTGAATCCTAGATGAAAGAAGAATTTAATGTGATGAAAGAATGAAGTTTTAAGCTTTAAAAATGTTAAGAATTGAAAAATACATAGAAAAGAATATCTAGTAAGTGTTTTAAGTGTTCTAAGCGTTCATAAGATAAATCTTGAAGATTTGAGTTTTGATTAAATTAAATCAAAAAGAAATTTTGTAATCAAATTAATAAAATAATCTAGATTTTTATTGAAATATAAATTAATTGAAGAATAAAGGAAAATATATTAATTAAGAAATTAGTCTTAATTTAATAAATAAAAGAGGAAAAGAAATTAATTAATTAAATAAATAAGAGTCGAGAAAGTCGAATTAAAATAAAGAGAATAAAATGATAAGAAAGTAAAGAGAAGTTTTCATCGAGTCGAAGAAAAGTATTAGACGAGTTAAGTTTACATACTCGTATAGTTTAACCAAGAAAATAACGGAATAAGATATCGAGTAATGATTTTGAAAGTAATTAATTAAAATTAATTAAACAAGTTGTTTTTCAAACCGTGTGGATTAAGAATAAACCGAGAAAAATTGCCGAGATAATAATTAGAAAAGTAATAGTTGAGTTAAAAATGAGAATCGAGTTAGAAATAGAAATGAAATTCCTATTTCATAAGAGTTTAATAAAAATAAAAAGAATTTTCATTAATTGAGTAAAAATTTATATAATAGGTTTCATAAGAAAACGAGTTTGGAAAAGTGTTGTTTATAAGTCGAGAGAGATAAATTATATTGTTTGAGTTTTTATAAAAAAGAATTTTTATTTGAATTAAGTTCTAAAATAAAAATTGAGTAAATGTTAATGTGTTTTGAAATGTGATTGAATATGAAACAATGTGTTCGATTTATTTGGAATTATTATGCAATTGAATTAATATATTTGAGTGAATGATATTATTTGGTGATAACGTGAAGAATTATTGAGTTTGTTCGTATGCAAAATAATTGAGCTATTGAGTTGTTAATTAAATTCAGAATTGATTAAAAATATAAAAGAAAACTCGAGTAATAGAGTTTAGATAGACGACGTTTCATAATTAAAGCGAGAAGTGCTAAGACATTGGTTAGTAGTATTAACCAATCATCAAGTAGAGTTAATGGCTTAAAGACGAGCATGCGAGATTGATTTAGAAAAGAAAAGCTTAGAGAGAAACGACTCAAGTAGAAGTCTTTCAGTCGAGACCAACGTCTAATATCCGTCTTTGCGTAATATCTTATTTTCTTTATCGATGTCGAACTGTGAAGGATCAAACCGGACGGAAAGATAAGCGAGGACAGATAGCCCTTAAACCACCTAGCTAGAACGTCGGAAGTCAGGTGGGCTTTTCTGAACCAAAACTATCGATGAATGTTATTATACTATTGAGTATTATTATGTGATTTTTAAAATGCGATTGACTTGCCGTTTTTATTGAGTTTGGTATGTGTTATCATCTGTTTGTTTGAGATATTATCATCCTGTGAAAAATAGGAAACCCATGTGTGGTATGTTAAATGATGAGGTGACTGTGAGCCTTGCTTCGGTTAGGCCGTTCAAAGTGTTCGAGAAGGAGGCCTACTTCTCGGCACAGTGAGTGAATTTATGACAGATGATGCATACTGTTGAGTATATATTATGTTTTGACTGGGCAGTCTATTTTAAAAAGAAAATGTTTTAGCATGAACAAGTAAAATCGTTTTAAGTTGCTTAAGTACTTGTGATGTTTCGGCAAGGCAAGTTTAATTGATATAGCTTTAAGAGCATCTTTTTCCAAATGTTTTCGGCATATGTTCACTGAGTACGAAGTACTCAGCCTTGCGTGTATTTCTAAACGTGCAGGTTGACATGATGGTGATGGCATGGACGCTTGGTGGTGTGGTGTTTTTGGTTGAGTCGAGTCGGATGTCGGACTGGCATTTGCACGTCTTCATACGTGTGAATGTTGGGAATTGAGTCAAGTTTCCGCTGCAACTCTTTTGAAATGAAAGTTTGTTTATATACACTTTGATATTTGTCTTTGTTCCGAGTTGTATGCTCGATGACTCAAATGTTTTTGTTGAATCTCGTTCTCCATAACTTGAAGTACTTAACACATTCGTGTTGATATATAGTTAAAATGCTCGGTTATTGCTTCATTATGCCTTTGAGAGCCTTATTCGAGTGCTGCTGCTTTTCATTAATGTTTCCCCGAGCATGTTCCCCGTGTTTGAGTTGATTGTTAGTTGGTTAGGTTGTGTTATTATTCGTAAGTCGCACCTCGGGAGTCGGGGTGTGACAATTCTACACTTCGCCTCATAGCTCGTGATATCTTTGCTATCCCAATAACCACAGTGGCCTCAGAATCAGCTTTTAGCACAAGCGGGAGGGTTCTAAGTGAACATCGCAATCGTCTCACACCAAAGCTATTAGAAGCATTAATGTGTTGTCAAGATTGGCTTCGAAATCAACTTGAAGGTAATTTATAATTACTATTAATCTTATTTTTTGTAATATTCAATTTCTAATGTAAATAATAGTTTGTTCGTAGGTTAAGGAAAGAATGGAAGTTTTTGGACATGTCTTGAAGATGAAGAAGAAGAGTTGAAGGAAGATTGCTCTATTTCAACCGTTGAGTTAGAATAATGTAACTTTTTATTTTAAATTTGGACTTTGAATTTTAGTTGATGAATTTGGATATTGGTATGGATTTGAACTTTGTAGATTTGAATTTTATGTTTTGTGGATTTGAACTTTGGTGGTTAATCTTTTATTTGTGTTAAATTATAATTTATTTGATTAAATTTCGGTTCGCGGGTGGCGGGTACCCAACGGGTGGCGGGTTAGTGGATATTTGCGGGTGGCGGGTTGGCGAGTAGGTGGGTACCCGACGGGTGGCGGGTATCCGCGGGTAGCGGGTATGGGTGGAGGAAACTACCCATCGCGTGTATGGATATGGGTATGGGTATGGGTTTGGCTCGTAGGTATAGGTATGGATATCCACTATCCGTGCCTGCCGTACCCGATTGACATCCCTAGTTACTTGGGAGTTTCAGTCTCCAAGTGGGAGATTGTTGGTGTATGGAGCCTGAAAAGGATTCCTTGGCCCACTAGGTTTCTCTTTTCTTAGCTTACAAGTTTTTTCCTATTTTGACTAGGGCTAGGATTTAATTTGTGCTATTTTAAATAGGTGCTCTCCCATTGTAATTTGTAGCCAGAAAAATATAGTGAAATCTCTGGCTTGGCATCGTTCCCAGACGTAGATACGCATCGTATCGAACTGGGTCAACAATTCTCTTGTGTTTCTTTTCGTGTTTTCTCGTGATAGTGTGTGTGGGTATTATTTCCTAACACCTTATATGTTAGTGATAATGGTGTAAGAACCGATTATTGAAAATCAATTCGTTTTCACTCATAGATCAATTATGGATATCTAACGAACACATACAAAATCCACACCTAGCATGCTCCTAGAATTTAATTACAATCGTAGGAAGTTCGTATGGAATACCTGCAAACTTGGCACACAAGGACTGCAGAGTGACCTTCTGAACTGTTCCCAGCTAGAGCTCGTCGATGGATGGAATCGAACTACGAACTCTCTCTCTTACTATAGGCGGCGCCCGCTCTCTCTAGCTCTAGGTTTCTATTGATTAGATTGCAAGTAAGTAATGAATCTTATGAGTCTTATATTTATAGATAAATAACTGTTCATATTCATTGAACCTAGACAACCCTAATGTGCCGTAAGAGAACAGGCGCCTTGCCCACCAAGAAATACAAGCCTTTGTGCCAGTTCAGGGATCTACTAGCTTAAATAAGATTGACCTGATAATATCCAATTTAATCAATTCAGCCCAAAATACAAATCGGATATAAATATTAATTAATACCACTAAAGAATTAATATTGATGATCCCAGTATGGAGTATCTGGTGTATTAGGGGGGAGGGAGGAATACACCAGTAACAATTTTCATTTTGCTATAAAGTCTTTTGACTGAGTTGAACTGCTTAGGTCAGTTTTCTCGACAATTGGGAAAGTCAGTTGGAGCGGCTCTACAACTGAGTTGCTCAGTTGGAGCTGATCACATAGTTGGGTGCACAGCTGGATCCTATGACTGAAGGTCAGCTGAGTCCTTCAACTGAGGTTTTAAATCAGTTTTGCGTTGCAGAAGTTGGTGGAGTTTAGACTCGTTACAAAAACTGAAACCATTGTGAAAACAGGGAAGGTCAAGTTCCCAAAGTTAGTGCAGTTGATAAATATGCAGTTTGTATGCAAGTCAGTTGGTTAAGGAAACTTAATGTAAAATATTGAAAGTAAATACAGAAAGTAAAGTACACAGTATTTTAACGTGGTTTAGAGATTGACCTCCTACATCCACGACTTCCTTTTCAGAGAAGTAATCCACTAGATAAGCTTAAGCGTGCTTACCAAACACCCCACTTGGATTACGGTTTCCAAACAAACCTAACGTTTGATTACGGGTTCGAACAAGACCTTACAACATTTTTCCGGGTAAGTGCACAACCTGGGTCATAGATTCTGGGTTCTAAGGGACGGGACCTGATCTTGGATTCTGGGTTCCAACAGACCTAGTCTTTGATTACGGGTTCAAAGAGACCTAGTGACTTTGATTCCGTGTTCAAAGTCGGACCTAAGGGTTGGGGATTGGGGATTTCTCCAACTAAGAAGCCTTCAACACTGAGGAAAGTGGAGGTTTCAATCTAAGGTGACAGACTCAATCTTTTGGAAGAGAGTCTGAAGGGACACAAATGACGCAAGAACCTAACTCTAGACTCGATCAAAGAACGAGTTTTTTTAGAGGCTAGATGGAAGAACAAGAGGAGGTATGAACACTCTACTTCTATTGAACTCCAGCTGAGGTCTTCTTGCTGAGGAGAAAGGTGGTCTGCCGCTTCACCGTTTTCTTTTCTCTCGACTCTTACGCCTATGCGTATATCCTCAATTGGCTTCTATTGCGTCTATTTGCGTCAATGAGCTTGGATGTGGAGACCTCTATTAATAGAGGGAGATCTAACTAGCCGTTGGAAAGAGCCGTTTGATCTCTGCCAAAAGTATGGCGCTCCACCTGTTTTTTTTGGAAACTTTCTTAAAATGGTAACTGCGACCTTTGCTTTATGCACGTCGCTGTTGTCGGCCCATTTATAGTAAGTTCTCTAGCTGACTTGTGCTTCCTTCAGTTGAGTTGTGCTTCCTTCAACTGACTTATGCTTCCGAGTAGATTTGAATCTGGACGACAACTCTTCTACCTTCAACGTCTTCAAAGTCTTCTCTTCTCCGCTTTGCGACGTCTGACTTCGATATAACTTTTCTTCACGCTTCAGCTAAATGGGTTAGTTGAGGAGTCAACTGAGCTACTGTCCAACTAAGTCCGTACTTCAGTTGAGGCTGAGGTTTCAACTGAGTTTGAGTGTTAGCTGAGTTTAGATCTCAATTGATTCTGGATTTCAGCTGAGTTCTTCACTTTGTTCCTTTTTCAGTCCGGCTGACTTCTTCTGCTTGAAACTTGTTAAGATAAAATTCCTACGCTCAAACAGTGAGCTCTAGCTAAGATCAGATTAAAGACATTCATCTACTCGGTTGGGGTCAATTAGAATTTTGGAATCGTTCGAAACCTTTTACTAATTTTCCCAACATCTCTTTTTTATTTAGTTGAGTCGGGACTAGTATTAGACTTAATTAATCTTCGTGTTTAAGATTATCGAATATCCATTAATTAATTAAAATACTTTTGACAACATTTAATTAATTAATTAATTATTTACTAATAAATAATGATCTCGAGTTCTACCACTTAAACTTATTATTATACTGGAACTAATTCCATCTGCGAGGTTTAGTATAATAAACTTATTAAGTTCATCGAGAGAATATCATCATCCCATTATTCATAGGACACAAATCCATTTTGCAGCTTCATCAAATATCAAATAAGAACTGTCATTGCCCAAAATACGAAATATTCGAACAACTATTAAGTTCTCATTTATGATAGATCAAAGCAATAGTCAGACACTTATTTATATTGATAATTCCAATTAAGATTATAGACTATTTAAGTCACCGAGATATATAATTCTTAATAAGTCAGAACAAAGAATTAATCTCACTGTGATCCTTTCAATACGATTAACGTACTAGCATAAACAAATAGTCAAGATAAACTATTTAATACTGTTATGCGACAATCTAAACCAACAACTCGTCCAAGTTGTTTCGATGTGAATATTAGTTTATATCTCATAAGCTGTCGATTATATAATTTTCTGTGATCTACAACACACTATATAATCTTTAATATTGAGATAATTGGACAGATAATTAATATGAAATAATAAATCATTTTAGATAGAAAAATTATACTCCCTCCGTCCACAAAATGGTTGCCACATTATGGACGACACGAGTTTTAAGAAAATGGTAGGTAGTAGTGAATTATAGTGAGTATTGTTGTGAGTGGAGTAAGGGCCACACAATAAATGTGAGTGGAGTAGCAAAAGTGGCAATCATTTCGTGGACAAACGTAAGTAGCAAAAGTGACAATTATTTTGTGGACGGAGAGAGTAATAAAATAAATATTAATTGTATATAAGCAAAAAATCTTACTTTCGTACAACCCTTCAAATGGGCAGTATGCGATTTATGTAACTGGGAATATAGGAGAAAATTGGGTAATGTTGTTGAATAAAGATGGCAAGACTTTATTGATTTTGGTAGCAAAAAAGTTTATGGCAGTGGTTTAGTCTATATCGAAAGTCTTGTATCTCCGGCGAGGTATGTGGCCCGGCCTCGTAACACATTATTAGAAGGTGCATGAGATGCGAAAATCATCTGGCTAGTTTAGCCTTCTTTATTTAGTTTAGAGTCTATGTTATTCGATACTTGTGACAAGTATTTGTCTTTTTTTTGCCTTTTCTTCCTTTTTTGAATATTGGAAGTGTGTTTATGTTGATACCGAATAAGATGAAACTAATTTTGAGTATTTATTTCGCTTTAATGGTGATGGAGTTTAATTTGTTGCTTTGATACGTACAATGTCTTGTTTGCTTGAAATTATCTAGATGTGTACTATTAATTACTTTTCTATAGCTCCCTCGTCCAAATCAAAAACAAAAGAATGCCGTGACAAATCAAATGTCGTGAATAATTTAAGCTGGACTTTTGTAAAGTAAATTTTTCCTAGATAATTTGAATAAAACTAAGTTGATGAGAAAGAATAAATTAAATGCATTAGTTTTGAAATGCATCCACTCCGCCACCAAGTGAATTACTTGAGAGTTAATATGCGCTTACTTGGCCTCTGCAGATAATGATACAATCCTAAATCAGTTAGGTAGGAGAGCATGCACTGAAGCAGATAATTATAAAATCATGCATGGTACAAGTTGAAGACTCCACTCTCCAAAAATGAATCAATTAAATTTAAAAATACAAATATAGTATATAACTCCAACACAAGATCGAAAGAAATTAAAACTTTTCTTAATAATAATGTTTACTTTAATTTACGACAATTGGTACTTTTAATTATGTAATCAAGTAATTATTATTATTATGATAAAAAGTAATTATTGATATAAAAGAAGGTAATGTTTCATAATTATTACTTTTTTTAACGACAATGTTTATTTTAATTCATGACACCTTGTAATTTTAGTAATTCGACCAAGTAATTATTGTTGTGATGAAATGTAATTATTGATATGAAGAAAGGTAAAGTTTCATAATTATTATCTTTCTAAACGATAATGTTTACTTTTATTTACTACAACTTATACTTTTAGTTATTTGGCTAAGTAATTATTGTCGTAGGAAAAGTAATTATTGTTATGAAGAAAGATAATTGTTGGGAAAATTAATAAAGGTTTTGATTTATACCAAAATCCAACTGACCACAACCAAGTAGATAAAAGCCATTAGTCTGAACTTAGATAGAACTCACAGTTTAAGCATAGAGATTGTTATCTTTATAGATTTCGAGCAGAAGAAGTCAGCCAGACTGAAGAAGGCAGTTCGAGAGAAACTTGGTCAGTTGGACCACAACTCAGCTGAATCTATAACTGAGCCATGCAGTTCAAGCATGAAGAGAAGTTATGTTGAAGTTAGAGGTCACGATAGGGGTGTGCAGATGATATGAACCTTGTTGACACATGCTAGCGGAAGACTAAAAGACGTAACGATGGAGATCCCAAAACCTCTGGATCCATCTCGCGAAGTGAATTATGTGTACGGATGTTTCCTAAAACCCAATGATAAGATGACACAGCAATTCGGGGACGATGAATGACACACAAAGAGGGATGATTGACTCGCTGATACGCCGATAGATGAACTCGACTTGGAATAACCAAGAAGAACTCGAAACTCTCAAGAGAGAATAAAACTCATGTTTTTGATTAATGAATAAAGTCTGAATTTTCGTTCATGACAAAGCCCCTTATATTAGGGTGCTAATCCTAACCCTACTAGGAAACTAAACATGGAAAATAACTCCTAACCCAATAAGGAAACAAAACCCTAGTCTAAACAAGACTTAAAATCCAAAACTGACTCAACTAAGGCCCAATTTCGGCCACCCTAAATAAACCCACGAAAATAACAATTAAATACTAAAAGTCATTTAACTAAATAAATACAAGTCTTCAAATTTGAGCCCACTCGCACATGATAAGATTAACATAACTTGGGATGTCCAATTCACCAAGTTCAATGTCTCTAATGGGCTTCTTCAACAACTCTTGATCCCAGACTTCTTGGACCAAGCCTGCCAAGTCCTCCTTAAACTTCTTGGCTCGAGCTCGCGTAACTGGACCCACGAGAACACGCACATCTTGCACCAATGATGATTCTTGGGCTTCATCATTCCCCTCCTCTTGAAGAGGATTTGTCCTTAAATCTAAGGCGTCACCTACATCAAAAGGACTCAAATCAGTAACATTAAAAGTAGCACTCACATTATACTCATCGGGTAAGTCCAACTTGTAGGCATTATCATTGATGCGCTCCAAAACTTGGAGTGGTCCATCTCCACGAGGAAGTAGTTTGGACCGCTGCTGCAATGGAAGCCGTTCCTTGCGCATATGCAACCAAACCCAATCACTGAGTTCAAACACCACCTTGCAACGTCCTTTGTTGGCTTGTTTGGCATACTGCTCAGTGCGCTGCTCAATGTTCATCCTCGCCTTCTCATGAATCTGCTTCACAAAATTAGCCCTTTTTCAGCCATCAAGATCAGTGTGTTTATGCGCACGTAAATGAGACAAATCTAACGGAGTCAAAGGATTAAAACCATACACAATCTCAAATGGCGAAAACTAAGTAGCAGAATGAATAGAACGATTATATGCAAACTCAACATGAGGCAAACATGCTTCCCAAGACTTAATGTTCTTCGTAATGATAACTCTAAGTAAAGTAGACAAAGTCCTATTTACTACCTCGGTTTGACCATTAGTTTGTGGATGACAAGTAGTAGAAAACAAAAGCTTAGTACACTTGATCCTTTTTATGTTCGGCCGACTCCTTGGATATCACCTTGTCCGCCTCTTTTTGCAACTACACTTGATCCTCATAAACTTGTTTAGGAGTAAAAGGAACAACTGATACCTTCTTTTGCTTATACTCGAAGGAATATTTGTTGGTGAAGCCATCATGAGTAACTCGCCTATCAAACTACCACAGACGCCCCAACAAGATGTGGCTCACTTGCATTGAAATCACATCACAGAACACCTCATTATCATACTTCCCAATGCGAAAAGGAACCTTCACTTTATTTGTCACTTTGATAACGCTGGACGCAGTCAACCACTGCAATCGGTATGGCTTAAGATGTTTCATCATGGGCAGCCCCAATCTCTCAACCATGTCTGCACAAGCCACATTCGTGCAACTCCCCCCTCCATCAATGATGATGTTGTACACCTTATCTCGAACGTGACACCTCGTGTGAAAGAGGTTCTCTCGCTGCTCTCTCTCATCGGGTTGAGTTTGGGCACTCAAAATCCTTCTAGCTACAAACAGCTTCCCATCAGGAGGTAAAATCTCCTCAGCCTCCTCTTCTTCATCAGACTCCACCAAAGCTGGTATCTCCGGATCGACCACCTCATCATCAGTCACAAGTTCGCCATCATCTCTCAGGATCATAATCTTTCTGTTCGGACACTCACTCATAATATGCCCAAATCCCTAATACTTGAAGCACTTTGATGAGACCAAATTTTGTATGATTTTCGAGTCTTATTTTAGGTCTAGATCGAGTCGTTTTGTATATTTTTGTTTGTCTTTAGTGTCTAGGAGGACACATTGTGAAGGCAGGGACGTACAGGGCAAACCATGACAAAACTGGGTAGAAATGGGAAAGAAATGACCAAATTCCACAAAAGACATTTTGGGCAAAGATACGAAGCACTTTGGGCAAGGAAATGATGCTCGCAGCTTGGCTAAGGAAGCAGACATTCAGAATTAAAGCTGCTCGCTTCACAACCTGACAAAATCAAGTATCGTGCGGGATCAAGTCATTTGGGCAAGAGGAGATGTAAAAAGGCCAAGGCGTAAGGCAGAGCATAGAAGAGAGGCAGGAGTGCACGTCTTGGGCATGGAGATCTGCGACAATCCAGCATATCGAGAAAGAGTGCGGTGCAAGAAAGAGATTAATCTACAAGAGAAGAGTGCGGACCAAGTAAGAGATCAACCTTATCCAAGTAGCCAACAAGGAAGGAATTAATTCCATCTTTATCCATGAAGATTCGTTCAAAATCAAATCTGCTAAATAAGAAAAGTCTCTTGGTCAACAGAAGTTGCTGGAAGGATTGACAGCTGACACACAGCGCGCCCAAACCTAGTTGCAACCGACTTACTTAATGGGCTGATCCTCCAAGACCCATGAATTTCACCTCTATAAATACTCCTAGATAGCAAGCCATATGTATCTTCTTAATCTTCGAATCTTTTAGTTTCTTATCTTACTTAGTCTAGGGTTTTCTTTCTTTTGTTCGAGAGTTTGCCCCTTCGGGGGCAAACTAACTTTTATACTTTGTTGCCGGCGATTTGGTGTCGTCCGCATTTATTTTAATCATAGTTCTTTTTCTATTTTGTTCTTTCTTTTCTTGTTCTTTACATTATGCCTTGGTAGTTATACAAATCTGCATTTGGGCAAGATGACGCTGCTGAAACATTAAATCGTGATGTTGATTTGGGCAAGGGGAAAGCTATATATATGTGTGTTCCCGAGGCGTGAGGCAATAATTTGAAAGTAGTCTATTTGTGCCAAGAGTTCATGTGGCCAGTGGGCAATTGGAGGGCGGCAGATTCCTTAAAAGGGAGGTAGCTTAGACCAACAGGGACCGAGAGAGGTTTGCTTCACGCTCCTTGAGGGCAGCAAATCTCAGGTTGAACTTGGGCGGAGCCGAAAGTACGCTGATGCTGGTGAAAAGTCGGAGCGGGATCCTCGTATCTCATAAGGTCGAAACGGGTTCGTCTAGTGCCCAAAGCTGCTTGTTTCAATCTTTGCCCCTTGAGGAATGCTCGGGGGTGAGTTGGGTAAGTTAGGAAGCCTGGGCTGGGAATGCCACGCAGGATTCACAAGTAAGAACGAATTGGACAGATCGTGGCTGTAGGCGTGACAACGTGATAGTAGGACTATGACGCAGTTTGCCTATAACTGTTGACACACATACGTACCATATATCCTTGCATCGATGGCGACGTCTTGTTTATGCAATTGACTCAACACCTTAACTCAGGTTTATCTTTATCTTTAATTTATGCTTTAGTTTAGTTTTATTTACCTGTTTGGCCAAGCCGAGTCTGTGCAGAACCCTAAACCTTTGGATGACCCGTGACCAAAGAGAAAGCTACACCAACTCCTCGTAAGATCGACTCTATACTTGCTGCTAGTTGATCCTAGTAGTGGGAAATAGTTGAATTATAAATGTATTTTGTACATGACTAAACGACGGTCACGTCACACTTCCTATCTCGATTTTGGCTATCAGGAGTTACTGGCTTGGCCTGATTTGCTGAAGTCGAAGTCTCTACTCGGGGCTTAAAGAATGGCTTATTCCCATCTCTCGGCGCTGCCTCCTTCTTCCATTGGTTTTCTTTTGCCGAGAAACTACTGGAAGGTGACTGGGATTGCCTCCAGTTCGTCGGACTCTATATCTGACTGCAGCTGTTGTTGCCCCTCCTCTTGAGTTGACTCTCTATCTTTATGGCCATGTGAACCATATCCTCTAGCTCAACATAATGCTGCAACTCTACCTTATCTCGAATATCCCACTGCAAACCAGCTAGAAATCTCGCCATAGTCACTTCTCGCTCATCCACAACATTAGCTCGAATCATGGCGATCTCCATCTCCTTAAAGTACTCATCCACACTCCTACTCCCTTGCTTCAAATTCTGCAACTTGTTGTAGAGCTCTCGTTAGTAATGATTAGGCACAAATCATTTCCTCATCACAACCTTCATCTCAAGCCAAGTATCAATAGGTTGCTCTTCGTTTCTCCTCCGACTGGTCTCCAACTGATCCCACCAAACAAGTGCATAGTCTGAAAACTCCACCGCTGCCAACTTCACCTTCTTGAGCTCAGAATAATTATGGCAGTCGAACATGAGCTCCACCTTTCTCTCCCATTCAAGGTATAACTCTGGATCGTTTTTCCCTTAAAAAGAGGGAATGTTCATCTTGATGTTGCCCATATAGTTATCCTGAGCACCACCTCTATGCCAGCTGCCCTCATCATCTTCCTCGAACTCTGTATCCTCGACATAATCCTCATACATAGCACGTCCACCTCTGCCTCCACGTCCTCTACCACCACGTCCTCCTCTACCACCACGTCCTCCTCTACCGACTCACCCTTGAGTGGAACCGGTCTCTCTAACCTGAGACTGCTCGATCTGGTCAAGTCTATCATATACCCCCTCCATTTCGGATTTTAACATCTTCCCCAATTCTAAAGTAAGTGCCTCCATGATGAACTTAATCTTTGGATCAACAGTAAGCTGATCCTCCGAACCTGAAACTTGTTTACCATCTTTTGATATATTGACACAGAAACAAAGGTTAGTGAAAAACAAAATTCTCACCACCTCACAAACACTCGTGTATCACTCAATAATGAATCACTCAGCTATCGTGTATCACTCAATTATGGCTTTTTTCACTCTAACAATCTCACTTTCTCTTGCCTTTTTCCACTCAAATTCTCTCTCAAGGAATCGAATCCTCTCAATCTACCACTTGAATTCAACACCAACAATATCAACGAATCAACCAAAAAAACACAGAAACTGGAAACAAAAACAGAAACCAAAGAAAATAGAAACTGGAGACCCAAAAATATGTTGCACAGAAATTGTCCCAAACGACTCTACATGACCCAAGGAACCCGAAAAACATTACGAGACTCAACCAAAAAGTCAAAAAAAGTGCACGTAGAAACTGCTACAAACGACTCTACACGACCCAAGGAACCAAATGGAAAAAATTGCCCATAATGAATTTCGAAAAATTTTGTACTCATTTTTTGTTTTTTTTTTTTGTACCTTCTCGGAACATAGATTCCAAAAAACTCAAGAACGAGACCAAATTTTGAATGATACGCCTTTGACGACCACTTTTAGTTGGAAACGAATTTTGGATATGTATGAGCGTGGGCAATAAGTATTATGATGTATTAGGGTTATATGATATGGTACGTAAGAGTCGGATGGAAATTTGGAGTAATTAGGGTAGATGTCGTAAGATATGAGAGATATGGACGTATATATGGTAAGTGTATAGAAGGTATGGAAAAATGTGAAATATATGGTAAGATATGATAAGATATATATAGATATGGTAAGATATGATAAGATATATATAGATATGGTAAGATATGGATGGAATATATGGTATGGAAGGTATGGGGAGTATATATGGAAAGTATATAAAGATAGGGACGGATATGGACGCAGTTTTCTCTTCCCTTTATTTTTATTTTTATTTTTATTTTTTGACACAGACGACGAACACGAAGAACACGAAGAACGAGAAAGATGCAAAAGATGAAAACACAAACTGAAATAGAAAGACGCGACGATACGGAATAGAAAAACAAAACCTAAAACTCTACCCTTGACACGAATACAGAATTAAGAAACCTATATACGAACGTGGCTCCTGATGCCAAAATGATATGAACCTCGCCGACACATGCTAGTGGAAGACTCGAAAATGTAATGATGGAGATTCCAAAACCTCTGGATCTATCTAGCAAAGTGAATTAGGCTACGGATGTTTCCTAAAACCCAACGATAATATGACACAGCAACTCGGGGACGATGAATGACACACAAAGAGGGATGATTGACTCGCTGATATGCTGATAGATGAACTCGACTTGGAATAACCAAGAAGAACTCGAAACTCTCAATAGAGAATAAAACTCACATTTTTTATTAATGAATAAAGTCTGAATTTTCTTTCATGAAAAAGGCCCTATATATAGGTGCTAATCCTAACCCTACTAAGAAACTAAAGATGGAAAATAACTCCTAACCCAATAAGGAAACAAAGCCCTAGGCTAAACAAGAATTAAAATCCAAAACTGACTCAACTAAGGCCCAATTTCGGCCACCCTAAATAAACCCACGAAAATAACAATTAAATACTAAAAGTTATTTAACTAAATAAATACAAGTCTTCAAACATGAACCCACTCGCACATGATAAGATTAACATAACTTGGGCTGTCCAATTCACCAAGTCCAATGTCTCTAATGGGCTTCTTCAACAACTCTTGATCCCAGACTTCCTGAACCAAGCCTGCCAAGTCCTCCTTAAACTTCTTGGCTCAAGCTCGCGTAACTGGACCCACATGAACACGCACCGGATCTTGCACCAACGATGATCTTTAAGCTTCATCATTAAATGAAATGAACCTCGGCAACACACGCTAGCGGAAGACTCGAAAACATAACGATGGAGATCCTTGGGCTTCATCATTAAATGATATAAACCTCTTCGACATACGCTAGTGGAAGACTCAAAAACTTAACTATGGAAATCCCAAAACCTCAGGATCTATCTAACGAAGTGAATTAAGCGTACGGATGTTTCCTAAAACCCAACGATAAGATGACACAACAACTTCGGGACAATGAATGACACACAACGAAGGATGATTGACACGCTGATACGCCGATAGATAAACTCTACTTGGAATAAGCAAGAAGAACTCGAAACTCTCAAGAGAGAATAAAACTCACGTTTTTTATTAATGAATAAAGTCCGAATGTTCGTTTATGACAAAGGCCCCTATATATAGAGTGCTAATCCTAACCCTACTAGGAAACTAAACATGGAAAATAATTTCTAACCCAATAAGGAAACAAAGCCCTAGTCTAAACAAGACTTAAAATCTAAAACTGACTCAACTAAGGCCCAATTTGGCCCACCCTAAATAAACCCATTAAAATAACAATTAAATACTAAAAGTCATTTAACTAAATAAATACAAGTCTTCAAACTTGAGCCCACTCGCACATGATAAGATTAACATAACTTGGGAAGTCCAATTCATCATGTCCAATGTCTCCAATGGGCTTCTTCAACAACTCTTGATTCGAGACTTCTTGGATCAAGCCTGCCAAGTCCTCCTTAAACTTCTTGGCTCGAGCTCGCATAACTAGACCCACGCGAATACGCAGCGGATCTTGCACCAACAATGATCCTTGGGCTTCATCATTAAATAATATGAACCTCGCCAACACACGCTAGCGGAAGACTCGAAAACGTAATGATGGAGATCCCAAAATCTCTGGATCTATCTCACGAAGTGAATTAGACGTACGGATGTTTCCTAAAACCCAATGATAAGATGACACAACAACTCGGAGACGATGAACGACACACAACGAGGGATGATTGACTCATTGATACGCTAATAGATAAACTCTACTTGGAATAACCAAGAAGAACTCGAAACGCTCAAGAGAGAATAAAACTCACATTTTTTATTAATGAATAACTTCCGAATGTTCATTCATGACAAAGGCCCATATATATAGGGTGCTAATCCTAACCCTACTAGGAAATTAATCATGGAAAATAACTCCTAAACCAATAAGGAAACAAAGCCCTAGTTTAAACAAGACTCAAAATCCAAAATTGACTCAACTAAGGCCCAATTTCGGCCACCCTAAATAAACCCACGAAAATTACAATTAAATACTAAAAGTTATTTAACTAAAAAAATACAAGTGTTCAAACTTGAGCCCACTCGCACATGATAAGATTAAGATAACTTGGGTTGTCCAATTTACTAAGTCCAATGTCTTCAATGTGCTTCTTCAACAACTCTTGATCCCAGATTTCTTGGACCAAGCCTGCCAAGTCCTCCTTAAATTTCTTGGCTCGAGATCGCATAACTGGACCTAAGGGAACACGCATCTGATCTTGCACCAACGACGATCCTTGGGCTTCATCATTAAATGATATGAACCTCGCCGACACACGCTAGCGGAAGACTCGAAAATGTAACGATGGAGATCCCAAATCCTCTGATCTATCTCGCGAAGTGAATTAGGCGTACGGATGTTTCCTAAAACCCAGCGATAAGATGACACAACAACTCAAGGACGATGAATAACATACAAAGAGGGATGATTGACTCGCTGATACACCGTTAGATGAACTCGACTTGGAATAACCAACAAGAACTCGAAACTCTCAAGAGATAATAAAACTCACGTTTTTTATTAATGAATAAAGTCTGAATTTTCGTTCATGACAAAGGCCCCTATATATCGGGTGCTAATCCTAACCCTACTAGGAAACTAAACATGGAAAATAACTCCTAACCCAATAAGGAAACAAAATCCTAGTCTAAACAAGACTTAAAATCCAAAACTGACTTAACTAAGGCCCAATTTCAGCCACCCTAAATAAACCCACGAAAATAATAATTAAATACTAAAAGTCATTTAACTAAATAAATACAAGTCTTCAAATTTGAGCCCACTCGCACATGAAAAGATTAACATAACTTGGGTTGTTCAATTCACTAAGTCCAATGTCTCCAATGGGCTTCTTCAACAACTCTTGATCTCAGACTTCTTGGACCAAGTCTGCCAAGTCCTCTTTAAACTTCTTGGCTCGAGCTCACGTAACTGGACCCATGGGAACACGCACCGAATCTTGCACCAACGATGATCCTTAGGCTTCATCAGCAGACCTAACCCGAACCCGCTAAACCGACCCGGACCATTAGGTCTGGGCCAGGTTGGAACCGACCTGAGGGGGTAATGGTTCGAGTTGGGCAGGTTTTTTAAGATCGAAGATTTTCCGGATTGGTCTGGGTTCAAACCCGTTCGAACCCGCTGGACCCGGGCCTAGACCGAAAGATAATATAATATTAATTTTTAATTTTTATAATAGAAAATATGTATAGTTTTTTAGAATTTTTATCATTCATTTGCCAAACCCTACTCCCATTCTCGTTTCTTTGTGCCGCAAATGAACCAACAATTCTCCCATTCTCATTCTCACTCAATCGACGAACCTGTCTCTTGAGTCCGCCGCCGCCGCTCTTCTCACCGCCTCACCGGAGTCCGCCGCTCACCAGAAACGTTTCCAATTTTCTTTTCCTAAATTTCTCGATTGCAAGCCAACAACTTCAAATCCTCGATGAGTTCTCGGCCCCAAACATTCGTTAGTTTTGAATTCATGTTGTTTTATGAAAATCTATTCACAAATCAGCCAAAAAGATTTCTTATTAATATACAAACCTGTTCTGCAGAACCGGTATTTTCCCTTCGATCATCGTTACGGCAATCGAAAAACCTTGAGCAGTGATATAGTTGGTAAACTTTTATTTTCCTAAACTAATCTGCCAGCTTCTTTTAACAAACCCCTATTATTGTGTGTATTTATGTTTAAAAAGAGATTACGATGATTAAAACAAAAAGAATAGACTTCCTTCTCATATTAATCTTATCTGGGTCTAACAAGTAGAGGTGGGTAGTTATGCAGGGAAGTTAAGTTGATGGTTAATAATAATATTGTAATATACAATTTTTCATTATTTACTATTATATATGCATAGCTTGTGTATTATATGTTTGATTAACTTGAAATTTTGAATCTTATTGTGTAGGTTTGATGAACCTTTTCATCAATGACAAGAGTGAGGAGAGTGTGACCCAAACTCACAGAAAGAGTGCCCAAACTCAACAAAGCAAAGCGGAAATGATGGACACCAATAGAAGTTTGGGTTGATCGAATTTGATGTTTTTACATTAGTTTTTATGAATTTGTAGTTTAATTAATGGATGATTATGTAATGGATTTATTTTAGCTTATGTTTTTTTTGTGGATTGAGAATATTTGAGACTAACACTTGTTTTATTAAGGATGTTATTGCTGAAAATTAGTGTTGAACATTGAAAAAAATAGGTGAAAGAGTACTGTACAATCTGCAGGAATTTTTTTTATTATTGTACGGGTTGGACCCGGCCCGGGTTTGGGTTGGGTCAGGATCGGTCCTAAGACCTTGTTCAGTCTGGGTCGGGTCACTTTTTAAAAAATGTCCGGGTCGTCCAGATTGGGCCGGGTCTGACTCGATGCACAGCCTTACGTCACGAAGCTGATAAGAGAAGACTTTGAAGACGTTGAAGGCAGAAGAGTTGAAGTCCAAGTTTAAATTTACTCGGAAGCACAATACAGCCTGGAAACCACTATACATGAACCGACCACAGAGACGAGCAAAAAGCGAAGGGTCGCAGTTACCATTTTAGAAAAGTTTGCAGTGGAGCAGGTGGAGTACCATAGTTTTGGCAGAGATCAAACGAATCTTTCCAACGGCTAATTAGATCTCTCTCTCTCTATAAATAAAGGTCTCCCCATTGAAGAAAGTAGAGAGATTATAAGAGAGATTACAAGAGAGAAAAACATGCGAGCTCATACGCGCAAAGTAGCAGACATCCAAATTAAGCAGAATCTCTCCAGAGCAAGAACAACCAAGTTGAAGATCTAGTAGAAGTCGAGTGTTCACACCTCCTCCTGTTCTTCCATCTAGCCTCTCAAAAAGCCCCTTCTTTGATTGAGTCTAGAATCTGGATTCTTGCTTATTTCTGAGCATACTCTCTCCCAAAAGATCGAGTCTCTAAGCCTTAGGAAGAAGCCTCCACTCCTCTCAGTGTAGAAGGTTTCATAGTTAGAAAAACTCCCAACCCCAAAAGCTCAGGTCTGTCTTTGAACCCGCAATCAAAGACACTAGATTCCTTAGAACTCGCAATCTAAGACTAGGTCCCTTAGTTACAGCAATCTAAGACTAGGTTGTACACTTGCCCGCAAAAGAGTTGTAAGGTTTGGTTCGAACCCGTAATCAAATTGGTTAGGTTGCTTGGTACCCATAAACTAATTGGAATGTTTTATAAGCATGCATAAACTTATCTAGTGGATTACTTCCCCGAAAAGGAAGTCATGGACGTAGGAGGTTGATCTCTGAACTACGTTAAAATACTGTGTTATTTACTTTCAGTATTTTATATTTCAGTTATCTTACCAACTGACTCTGCATACAAACTGCATTCATATAAACTGCACTAAATTTTGAAAACTTGACCTTTCCCCATTTTCATAAGGTTTCAGTTTAAGTAACGAGTTTTAATTTTCATCAATTTTTGCATAGCTTAACTCTTTGAAATCTCAGTTAGAATACACAGCTGAACCTCAGTCAAAAAAGTCAGTTGTGCACTAACGCAACCATCGTTTAAGCTGCAACAAAATACAATTTGTATTTCACTCCTATGCCCAGCCCTAGGAACAGCTAGTTGGAAAGTATATGGCCGATCCCACACGGAGTTGCTCGCGATAATCTCTGGTTGGGGCACACAAAGGTTGTGTTGAGTATCTATCTACTATAGCCTTGGGCAACTGTCACTATCACCTTTGGCAAACTGCTGAAAGTAAATAACTGTAACTTGACAAGCAAAAAGATTAGTAATAAAAACAATCCATATTTAGGTTTCGAATCAATGAGTATAACTTTAACTCAATCATTGGTTCAAAGATATTTTTTGCGTAAGTGTGTTAGTGGTTATAGGCTAAAACTATGCAGGGTCCCCATTGTCACGTCGCCACGTACGCTACATAGCCCGCCCAGCTCCATCGTTATGTTTAGGTCTTGACAGGGACACCCTAGCCAATCCTCTTGCTTTCCCAAAAGTCCCGGGCATAACACCTTATCGAGCGCATGCTAGTCAAGCAGCATTTGATTCTAGATGGGCCCACTCCGGCACAGGTGAGATATCGAGGATCTCTATCCAACATTCACCAGCATTGACACATCTTTACAGGTCTAGGCCAAGGCTAACAACTCGTTCTTGCCGCTCTCAAGGAACGTAAGGCAAGCATGAAAACTTCTTGATAACCCTCCTGAGATGTAGGAATCTGTATGTGCCTAGGGCTCGTTGGCCTTCCAAGTTACATGTGACCACTTAACTTCTTTGGAATCGTTGCCCAATACCTCGGAACACACTTATATACAACTATCAAGAACACTTAGACCTCACGAGATTTACAAGTTATACATCATATCATCTATCATAAACCTGGATTTAAAGGCTTAGCTAGACATAAAGTAAATAACGAAAGCAAAAGAGATAAAGAAAAGCATACTTGAATTAATAACGATAAGCAAAAGATGTTTTTTTCCTAGATGGGACTTTAACAATAAACGTAAATTGTATCTAAGAACATAAATATAAATTGTTTGCTGGGAAAAACTAAAGAAGTAAAAGCTGTAAAAGTGTATCTTGTGCCTTGCATGCATGGATGTACTTATAAAGTACAAAAACTAGGGAAAACCCACAAACGGACCTTCTAGAAGATCTGCCGGCTGCTTCCATGTAAGGATCAATGGATAAGGTTGGAAAGATCTCCTTCCTTATCGCTAAAATCGTGCTACTGTTGTATTAGGAAACCTCGATCTAATTCTTGTACCGCAAGGAATTTGTTTCTTGTAGGTTTCTAACAGCTGCATCTTCACGCGCCAACACTGTTGCCCAAGCTCTGCACTCTACCTTCCTCAATCTCTCTGCCATCTCTTGCCGATGACTAGCTTGTACCTTGCCTTCTGGAGCGAAACATACAATCGTCTAGATTGACCATACAACTGAAAGTGGAGCAACTCTTCATCTTGATTTGGACTTATGCTCTCGGTAGTTTGAGCCACGAGCATGGCTACTATGGTCATTGTATCGTATCTCCAGTTCTCACTCTTTTTGCATGTTTTGACTCCAGACTTGCCCAATTCCTGGCTTTCCTTGCCCTGCCAACTCAATTGTCCTTCTGGACACAAAACAAACACAAAAGACTCTAAAATAGACTCGATCTAGGCCTAAAATCTTGAGCAAAGCTCATTCAGAAATCTTGCACACTTGGACATGTTGTAGTGCTACGAGGAGGGGCAGGTTGATCTCCACTTTTTGAAAGATCTTGAACATCTCGGACAACTCTTCATCCTTCTTATTCCTTCTCAACCTAGTAGGAAAAAGAACACGAACAACAGGATTAGGTTTGACATAAACAGATTTTGGAGCTTCTTCCTCTTCATCCTTCTCCTCATATACTTCATTCTCCTTCTCCTCATCTACTTCCTTATCCTTGCCCTCTACCTCTTTCTTTTTTTCCTTGGGCAACACAGTGTCAGAATCCGGCATCTGCACTCTATCGGGCAACGTCTTTCCTCCTCTTAGCGTGACTGCATTGACTTGGGCCTTAGGGGGCACTTCAGGTTAGGCAGGCAGTTCACCTTGCCTCTTCTCAAATCTCGACATAGCATTGACCAAATTAGTTAGTTGATTGGTCATGCTCTGAATGGCTTCCTTGTCTCCGTCCTAAACTTCTCAAGTGCCTACTGCACTCTGATATTATCCTTGGCCAAGGAAGTCACTTGGTCCGCTAGGCTTGGCCTATTCTGATCTCTAGGAGGATACTGCTGCTGTTACTGAGGTTGTACTTGTTGTTGTTGCCCAAACCCTTGGTAATTATTGTTTCCATACCTCAAGTTCTCATTATTCCTCCATCCTGGGTTATAGAATTGAGAGTTTGGATCATATGGCCTCCCTTGGTTGTTATTATTGAACCCAATTGCATTGACATTCTCTTCCAAGTTTGGGCATTGATCCGTTGCATACGTGATCGCCATACAATTTCCACAAGCTCTCACTGCCTTCTTGTTGTTGCCTGATAAAATGGTTACCATGGCATCCATCTTGTTGAACATCTGGTCAAGCTTATCCTCCATACCAGTTGAAGTCGGTGGTGCTTTGGCTACAGTTGTTGATAGCTTGGGCAATTCTCTCCTATCGTCCCTCAGCCATCTCAGCAATCATCTTGAACACGACACTTGGCTGCTTTCTCATAACTGACCCTCCACAAGCTGCATTGACCAATGCCATGTCACTCGTTCTTAGTCCAGCTACGAAACATTGGATCAAGTCATGTTCCGCAATATGATGATGTGGACACTTTGCTAGCATCTGCTTGAATCTGTGGAAGTACGAATAAAAATCCTCTCCAATGCCCATCTTAATACTTGTAATCATCTTCCTCATCTTCTGAATTCGGGCGGCTGGAAAGCATTTTTCTAAGAATTTCTGCTGCAACTCTTGCCAAGTGGTAACACATCCTGTGGGCAATGAATAAAACCACTCCCTTGCATTGTCTTGCAACAAGAATGGGAGGACAATGAGCATTACATATTCGCTCAGATTTCCATCAGTATGGATGGTTCCACAAGCCATCTCGAAATTTTGTAAGTGTCTTTGAGGGTCTTCGCCTGGGTGATCGCTGAACTTGGGCAAGATCTGAATAAAGTGGGACTTCAATTCCCATGCTCGCGTGGGTGCAGGAAAAGTTATGCATGAAGGCCTCAGGTTCATGGTGTTGGGAAACACCATCTCCCTTAAGGTTTTCTCCTCCTCCACTGGGTTCTGTATTGACGCTTCGCTTTGATTATTCTCTTCTGCGTCGCTTGACAAGGAAAGTTCTCCATCGTCAGAGGTTTCCTCCGGAATTACTTCTAATGCCTCTTCCTTCTTCTTCTCTGCTCGAATATTCCTTAAGGTCAGGTTGATGTTATCGTCGTACCATGTTTCTCCTTCCTTTCCTGTAAGGTTAGTTTCTTGCATAAAATAAGAATAAAGAAATTAGCACAACAGAAATTACCACTGTAATTAGCTCCCCGACAACGGCGCCAATTTTGATGCAGCCATCGTTTAAGCTGCGACAACTCAAGTGTCCTCCCAGTTACAAAACAGACACAAAAGACTCTAAAATAGACTCAATCTATACCTAAAACACACATGACAAGAGCACAAATTATGGGCTCGTCATGCACCTAACTATGTGATCAGCTCCAACTGCCTCTCTCAGTTGTTGAGTGAACTGACTTGAGTAGTTTCCTCAGTGAATCGATTTTAAGTTTGAAAAATCGCTACTGGTGTATTCCGCCCCTATACACCAATTACTCATTACCGGGACAATCAAGTGGTATCAGAGTAGTGGTTCAAAAAACTGTTGACTCTGGTTCACAAGGTGTGAGTCGAGTAAATTTTTAGTGGTCAACTGAACATATCTTTTGTGCACCTTGCTGCATATTTGTTTGTCTCTTTCTGTTGGTGTGCATGTATCATGAATCCTACTCTACTTGGAAGCTTGCCAGACTTCTCCTTGGATGATTATTCCACGTGGAGATTTAGATTGCAGATGGCTCTTATAGCCAGACATCACAGGATGTGGGAGACCATATCAAATGGTACCATCCGTGTGACTCAGTCCATCACAACTCCTTCCACAGATCCAGGAGATAGAGATGTCACCACGAAGATCGAGCTGAAGGAACCTGAGTCCTACACCAAGGAAGAAAGAGATATCATGCAGTTAGATGGCATTGCAAAGAGTGTCATCTCATCCACAGTCGGCAAAGCCTACCTACTGAAGATCATCTATTGCCGCACATCACAAGAGAACTTCACTCAGCTCACCAACGAGTCCATCGACAAAATGGAGCTGAGATTTACAAAGGTTATAATGGACATTGAGAGTATTAGAAAGGGCAAATACTCTCAGCGTGAGATGAACTTGAAAGTTCTCTCCGCGCTAGGCGAAGAGTGGGCTGTGTACAGAGTCGTACATCAAAATCAGAGTGACCTCAGTTCGATGAATACTGAGAAGATGTTCTCCGTACTCAAGGGAACGAGTATGACATCCTCTGAAATGAAGTAAGCCAAGCTTCAGAAACCAGAACAGACCAAGCAAAGCTCAACGACCAAGCCAGTGGCGCTTCGAGCTGACTCCGGAAGAGCTAAGTTTGCTAGACCCTCAGGGCCCACTAACTCCTCAATTAGGGATCGACCGAGCAGATCAGAACTTCAAAAGAAGGTCGAAGAAATGACCAAGCAACTCGAGAAGATGAACTCCAAGATCGAGAAGTATAGGAGGATTAATAGGAGCAGGAGGAGCTCAACTGAAACATCCTCAAAGAATCAAAGCGAAGAATGCTTTGAATGCGGAAAGCCAGGACACTTCAAGATCGACTGTCCTGATCTCTCCAAGAAGAAGAGAGATGCCCTGCGAGCAAAGACCAAGGAGAAGACCAAGGCCATGATCATAGAGGATGACATCGATGACACCGATGTGTTTACTGAATCAGAAGGAGAGGAAGCTGATTCACCATCCAGCTCAGGAGGAAAAGACCAATGCTTCATAGCACCGGTAGAAGAGTCAATTGGCGAGGTAAACTCTTCTTTCCATCACTCTCATGATATTCCTTCTACTAACCAATGTGCAGGAGAATTAGACGAAGATATTCAACCATCTTGGGATGAGGTCGAACATCTAAGCAAATTGTGCACTACTCAAGTTAAACAATGCAAAGAGCTCCATGCAGAATTCGACAACATGAGCAACTTGCTGATCATGAAGGATCAAGATAAGAAAAGCTCGTGGAGGAAAATCGAAGACTCCATGAAAAAGTTGCTCAGTCGACGACCAGCCGGGTCATCAACTTGATCAATATGATAAGGACACAGGTCGAATACATCTCTCAGTTGCAAATGGAGCTGAAGTATGTAAATAAGAAGATAGTGTCTGATGCGTCTTCGACTTTTGGGCCATTTGGCCCTATTTTTCCTGTCTTTTTGTATCTGTAGTGTCTGTATAGGGAAGAAATCAATTGTTCATGGGAAGGAAGGTTAATCCAAGGCAAATGGAGACAAGATGGTCAGAATGGGAAATATTGGAGCAATTCTTCCCCACTGCATGAATCTGATTTCCCCCAGGAGAAGGACAGTACCCTGGTGTGAGGCTAACCAACACATGCAGCTAGTATGACCACGATCGATATCAGCAGCCAGCCGCCGAAGCCAAATAAGAAAAGACGCGTGGAAGAGATTTGCACGATATTCTGTTGAGCTCATGTATGAAGAAGGATCTGGAAGCCAGTCAATCACCCCAATCAATCCACCAGCGATTGCCAATTATCAATCTAGTCAATCAAGGATAAATCAAGATCGAGCTAAATATGGAAGCAATCAATCATGCCCATATGGTCTGCCAGAGAAGGGTGTTGACGGCTATCATCCCAGCTATAAAAGTCCAGCAAGTGTGGCTGGCAAAACATTGGTTACCCCTAGTATTCGATAGCATTCAACTCAAGATACAATTTACTTTCAGTTCATTTTACATTTCCGCACCAAAACAATTTACTAGCTTTTATTTCAATTCCTATCGTGAACAAATCCAAGGCAGATTGCCTTAGGTATTATCTTAATTCAAGTATTTCCTATTTTATGTTATTTATGTGTTTATTTACCTTCGTTATTATGTATTTCATTATGTGTGAGTAGTTCCCCTGGTGAGATTTGGGTGGGGAAAATGATTATGTGTTGATATGTGAAATATTCGAGAGGCATTTGTGCCTTCGGTTGGATCCAGTGATTTCGGAGAGATCTAAGCAGAATTCATGCAGTCTTGACCCAGCGGGTTATCTCCGCTCGGTTAAGGCTGTACCATACCAAGCAAAGGCCAGGGCATGATAGACAACAATGTTCAGTATGTCCATGACCGAGTAGCTGATCAGCGCCTTCAATGGAGTTGTAGATCTGGATGACGAGGAACGAGCAAGGGGATAATGTGTCCTTCCTCGGCCTTGGGCTTCTCTAATGGCTATCCATCAACTGTGACGAGGCATCAAGCCATTGTTATTGACCAAGGGACTCACCTCACGCATCATAGATATATCGATGACCGGTTGGATGTGTTACCGAAAATGGATATCCGGCGAGTTATGTCTACTTTGTAGGTGCGGAGCCGGGAAGCTTAGAAGAGAAGGTTGGTGAGGGTCATACTTGGAGGGATCGAGTATGACTACTATCTAAGGAGAAGTGCAGCACGGCCTTGTGACTGGGGTGAAAAGTGTGACCTTCGGACCAAGTGACCACAAGGGATTCAACCATCCTAAGTGTGGAGTATAAACTCTTGAAACGCCCCAATGTCTTTGGGCCACGCCTTGAGTTTATGCAAAACATGGACAGATCTTCAGTATGCCCATGACTGAATACACATATCAACAATAATCATGACCTAATCCTAAATCTTACCCCTTATATATTTGATTGTTTTCAAGTTAATTTGTGCAGTTAAACAGGATTGAATCGTGACAACCAAACTTGTGCACCTGAAGAGTAAAGTAGTTCCTCACTCTCCGTGGGATCAACCCTAGCTTACCGCTAAGACTAACCAGTCCAGTTGTGGGCATAGGAGCGTGTATTGTCCGTCTGGGGCATACACAAATATTTTGATCGTATCATACAACGGGTGCGTGTCAGTGTCCTTTCATGCCTCAAGCGCAACTCTAGAGAGCATGATTAGCAACCAAAAACCTCCCAACTACGTAGAAGGTCTTGGATACAACCCTGAGATGGACACTGGATCTAAACCAGGTCATTTCGTTAAGGCAAGCCAAACACCGACTGTGACACATCAAGTCCAACCAGACTAAGTCGAAGTCACAGTTCTTGAGACTCCAGTCATTCCTCAAACTGTTGAGACTCATGTAATTGATAAGGGTAAGAAGGTTCAACTTGAAGAACCTAAAGAGCATGAAGCTGGTACATCAAGAAAAGCTGAGAAATCCTCGAAGAAGTCTAGATCCTGAAGTCGCAGAGCGAGGGAGAACAGACTAGATAGACCTTCGTAGTCGAGGCAGAAACAGCCTAAACGCAGGTCACACAACCACTCAGCTCAGCATCAACAACAAAGGCGCAGAAACTAGGACAATCTAAACTTCTACCATCAGACATTCCCAATTCAACATCAATACCAACAAGCATATCAAGGATGTGGAAACTATGGTGAGCAGTATCATGGTCCCAGTTATCCACAATACAAATATGCTCAAGGAGCTAGACAGTTTGGGTCATCTCCCAGACAGTTCACATGTCTCTGCGGCCGGTCCATAAAAGGAAATTTAAAGGTTGTCTTGTACTTTGGAGCAGATTTGAATTTAAATTCAAGTTCTTCTTCTTCCTTCGTCTTCCAAGTCTTCTTCTTCTGACTTGTAGACGTGTGACTTCGATAGAACTGATCAATATGCATGAATTGCATGATTCAGTCCCGAAGTCGACTGAAGAATAATCTGACAAATTTCGAAGTTGAACTGCCTTTCAGTCTTTAGCTGACTTCTTTAGTTTGAACCTGTATAGATAAAATCCCTACACTCAAACATTGAGCTCTAACTATATTCAGACTGATGGCTCATCTACTCAGTTGGGGTTAGTTAGCTTTTGGTAGAAATCAAAACCTTTACTAATTTTCTCAACACACATTGGTTGGTGTCAATAACTGGAGCAACAAGAATAAATGCATTAGGATCCTCAAGCTCTTCGACAACAATTGAAGCAACCTTGCCAAAAATCTGGCAAAAATCTGGGGAACAATCGTCTTATAATCAATATCTTTCTCTCTATTAGGTAGAATCTCCAATTGTGCCGCAAAATCCCAACTTTGGACCGACACGTGACATAAGGCCTTCCTCTGCATTTATTCCAAAAGCTTACCCAACTTAGTTCTGTAAACGCTAAGGTGGGCTTTTATATATGAAACAAAACGAGCAATGCTCTAAAACCTTTCTTTATAGCTTTGATAATCGTGTTTTCAAAGTGACAATCATGGCATAAACTGTTTAAATATTTTATGTGAGTTCTCTTGTGCCTATCCGAGTTAACCTTCGTATTTTCCAGATTTATTAGTTAACGATCGGCTCTGAGTTAGCTATTAAGTGCTTTCCAGAGTTAGTGCACTTTGTAACCTGTGGTGTATGTGGTATCCTGTTGAGGGGTAACCAGCCACGGTGAATGAGAATTGGTCAAGATTTGAACGTAACATACCAGAAAAATGCTTGTACAAGCTAATTTATATAATGAGTTAGAAAAATGTTTAGTAGACACGGGTCAGTTTCAATAAAACCTCGATGTGCTAAGATTATGAGATGCCTGATTATTTATACTTATGATTATGTTTTCGGCAACGTGCCCACTAAGTACTTTTGTACTTAGCCCTGCATATGTTTTCTAAATGTGCAGGTTGAAGCGATGGAAGCGGCGAGGGTTGAATAAAGTTGTCTTAGGAAGACTTTAGTTAGTATGAATCACATTTCCGCTGCAAAACTTTAGTATTTTGATGAACATATATGTAATCGTTGTAGACTAAGATCTGTCTTATAACTTAAGTTTATCTACCGTGCACTTTCAGTCGTGTAATCCTTTGAGTTTAACTCTTCCTTTATGTAAATAAAGCCTTGTTCATAGTATGTATGATGTCTCTTATGTATGATTAGTTCAGTCAGTCCCCTTCTTCCCCACTTCTTTAATCCAATTCCAGTCGCACTCCGGTTTCTGCCGTCCCTCGGGATTTGGGGCTGTGACAATCTGTCTCTTTTATAAGTTTTCTACGTAATATAATAAATCATAGGAAGAATTAATATGTGAAAATCAAACTCATTTACCTTAATTTAATGTTTCAAATTAATACGCATACTATATGAAATTTTCTTTGAAATTCGAAAAATAAGCTCCCAATTCATTGAACTCTAATGGTCAATGTCTCGATTCAAGCTAAATTAGTTTATGTTTTCCTTATCGTGAATACTAGATGGATAAATAAGTATTGGAATAGTTTAAACTTGCAAATGTGCATTGGTCTTAAATTCAGCATTTTAGGATGACGTATGTGGAAGCTCTTTTGTTTATAAAATACTACATGATTATGATATCAGAACTTTGCGATTTTACAGACTTAAAATTTTATTTATTTTATAAAGTACATTGTGATGATACACATACACTAACAGATTACTTTTTAGTTGGATATTCTTAGTTTACTTATAGGAAATGAAAAGAACATTAATAATAGAAAGTAAACTTAAGAATGATTTCCTTAATAGGAACTTCTATAAATTTTAGAATATCTTTTTACAGTAGCACAAATCTAACCAAGCATAAGTTAGATTTATATCACGCACCTTACCTAAACTTCTTTTGACCCCAATAGCCAAAGTTACAAACAGAATTACATAGTATTAGTGGTAAAGCTACAAAATATTACATCGCTAGCAATAAGTTTAAAAAATATTTTTATTTCAAATTCATATTGTCATTTAATTTCTCTATCATGTAACACTATCTACCAATAGTTTGTAAAAAGAGCTAGGAAAAATAATGGAAACACGACAAGGTGCAGTTATTAGTGTTTCAATTTAAATATAGTAATAGAAAATGTACACTATTCGTAATAGGGAATTAGAAAGTAGATTAAGACAATAGGAAATTTGAAAATTTGTAATAACAATCTCAATTGAGATTTGAGAAAAAATATTCAAAAATAATTACTGAATTGAAACGGTTGGGCTTCCCAACAAATTTACATAAGCAAAAGAAAACTCATTAGAAGAAGTGTAAAATTTATAGTAAATATTAAGTGACAAATTTTGAAATTGTCATAATGAGCATTACAATATAAATTATAGCCCACCTCCTTCAAAAATATAAATTTTGGCCATTTTTTTCAATTTGGGACAAAAATACCCTTAATGAAATGCGGAGCGGGTCAGGTCAGACACGGGCGGGCGTGGGTCGGTTCGGGCTGGGAATCAAGCATATGGTACTTTTGGTACAAATTTAGTTTTATTAGTACCAATTGTTCTGGTACTTTTAGTACAAATTTAGTTTTATTAGTATCAATTGTTCTAGTACATCTAGTACAAATTTAACCTTATTAGTACCAACTGTTCCAGATTTGGTACAATTGAGACGAATTGTCTAATTAATTCCATATGTTCCAAGTTATGACGTAGTACTATTGACATGAATATTATAATTTGTTCCAACAACACACCACTTACAACATAACAAAACAATAACAACAATAACACTAGTTCAAAAGAAGAAAATGGCTATATTCTACCGGCAATCACAAGGATGAAATGATGCTATATACTTTGACGGAGCCAAGGGACCTGTGGTCCCGCCCTCTCGACTCTCAAATAAACATAGGTCTATATTGACATTATTTATGATAACGAATTAAAATTTTCTATTGAGCCAACTAAAATACATGCATGGTATAAATTATTTAAAAACGAAATTACTATGCATCATTATTCAAGTAATTAATACACTTTTTTTAAGGAATTAATTAGATCTCTTGTACCACATAAAAATGAGATTACTACACCACATAAAAGTGAGATAATTAACTATACAACAAAATAAGGTGGAAAAATATTATACCGCATGCATGCAGGATCGAACCCAAGATCTATCATGAAGGAGAGATTTATGATATCTCAACTAGCTAATTAAACTATGCCTCGTCCATAATAATCTATTTATATATTATTAAAATTATTGCGGATTCGAGATCTCCCCATAATTTTAGGTCATACGTGGCGCTCTCTCCAATCAATATTTTCATTTATCTTAAATTTTTATTTTATGCTTTTTTAATTCATAAATTATTAATCTAAACAATCGATAGTATTACATGATGGCAAGAATATCTAAATATATTGGCACATTTGATCTTATTCTATTATACATGGTAAGTTTTTGGAAAATCATTAATAGGGAAAAAGCCGCCATAATATTCACTACACATGAAGAAACTTGATCAATATTTATAAAGATTTTTATATTATTTTCTTTCTTTTATATTATTTGCCATGACGAGAACTTGGCCATATGCATAATTTATGAGAGAGATATTTGAGGTACAAAATTATTTGTTTCTTTCTTTTCATGGATCCATCCGTTTTAAATTGGCATGATATTTAATTTATTTTGCACGATATTTATTTATTTATTTACATTCTATTTAATTTGTTTTCTTCTCTATAAATATCAATTGAGTGCCCACAAATTTCCTACGAAAACTTCGGGTATGTATGTGTTACTTCTTTTCTTTCACATTCTTTCAAATAATTATGCAAGTTTGAATTTAGCCTCTTGAATTAGCAGTGTAAATTTCACAATTTAATGTAAGTCTTAAATTGGGATGATATTACTTATCTTGCATTAATATTTAATGGTTTGTCTTCTTCTCTATAAGTATCAATTGAGTGCCCATAATTTTCCTACGAAAATTCAGGAGGTACGTTTACATGTGTTTCTTCTTTTTTTTTCACGTTCTTTCAAATAATTATGTGTTCTACTTTTGCCTCTTGAATTAATGGAATAAATTTCGCAAATAAATAGTTTTTACTAGGTTGTTTCAGTCAATATGAAGTATTGGATAATGTAATTGAATCTTCATATTGCCTGTAATATTCAACGTCTAATATTTCATTCCTATTTAATACTAATATTTAATCAAATTTATTAGTTTCGTACTTTTAATCCGGTATCTTAAGCGATTAGATTATAGTACTAAGTGAAAACCACGCAAGAGAATGAAGAAGAGTATAAAGAACATAATAAATAAATGATGCACCATTTATATTAAAAAAGAAACTTGAATTAATACAATTGGAAAATTCGAATATTATAATCGAGAATTTATATGTAATGTTGAATTCCAGTATTATGATTTGAATTTGAGACTAATATATAGGACCAAAAAAAAACTTAATTATTTTATAAATTGGTTCTGGATGCCATCATATAAAAATTGATGGAATTTTCGTAAATATTCTTAATTAAAAGTATGGATTCCGGACACAACTTAGTAATAAAAAATAATCAACAAATCGTAATCACCATTAAAACCACAAACTGTAAAAGAAAAGCCACATAATGTTCAATACAAACCATACAACCATCAACTAAATTAATTAAGAAGATGGATATATGGAAAACATTAACAAAAGCATAAACATAATAACGTTGAAAGCGGTATTTGTAATACTCGTAAATTCGTTGACGGCTTCTAAATTCTTATTCTTTTTTTTTAAAACATTACAGGGAAATTTAAATACCGCGTGACGGAGGACTTCAACCCGTGACCTTTGGTCCGGACATTAACCTCATTACCATTAGGCTAACACACACTTATTCTTCTGTCTAGCATCATGTCCGACAATCTGTTGGGGGGTCGATTTTCAATAAAACTCCACTATCAAAGACTTCTATATATTTTTAAGATCAATATTTTTTTTATCACTAATCGGAGAACTTATATAAAAGGAGCAATAATTTCTCATAGAAATAATATGACCAAATAAAAAACTTTTTCATAAGTATTACAACAATTAACATGGTACGAGATGATTAAAGCTAAATATGATTAATAATAATACATTGCAATCTCATGAGTGCAATAACGAAAGAGATCACAAAATTTTAATATGATCAAACATACACAACAATTAATATTGTATAGATGAATTGTAAACACAAAATATATTACTTTGAATATATATATATATATATGTTGCCATCATGAGTACAATAAATATTACTTTGTGACGAGATGATTGGACGTACACAACCATTAACATCGTATACGATGAAATCTTTGAGAGAATATGTTAATTTGTCATATTTTAAATTATGTTTTGGTTGTACAAAAAAAATATTGTTTGATTTGTTGCCACTAAGAAAGTGGAATGAAATCAAAGAAACATTCTTTTTTTTTATCATACTCTGATATAGATTTTATAAACATAATGTGACTCCCCGTCGAAAATCGATGGGTTATACACTTTTGATAAATTTGTTAGGTCGTTAATTCCAAAATCAAATGATTTAATACAATTACCTTGTAGAATTGATCACTTGTGTCGCATTTTGAAACTGTTACATAATAGTTTTACTACTCACATGTATAAAATTATATCTTTCAAGTGCAATAAAAACTAAAGACATCATAATTTTATTTTATTGTTTGAGATATAAGATACATTATCAAACTAGTACAAACCAGAACATGCCTACATACATTACAAATAATCCTATATAAATTGCAGCATTAAACAAACTAGTATAAATTAGAATAAATTCATATAAATGACAACCGCACTTTGGTGGGAATCTAGTTAAATAAAGTCCTTTCGATAAAGAGAGATATTCACGTAATAATTATTGACATTGCATTATCAAAAATAATTTATCATTATAATTAACCAAGAAGAAAAATAAATTATAATCCACAATAGCAAATAGAAGCTATAATAAGTCTGAAAGTCTAACATATAAGTAATACTCAATTGTAAGATCTTAGAATTCCATTTCTTGATGCTTTCAAAAAAAAAAAAGAATTCCATTTCTTGATTTTTCCATGATACTTAAAATCTTAAAAGAAAGAAAAACAAAAAAACAAACAAACACATAAATACAACTTCAAGACTAGATTGGGAGAGAAGAAGAAAATTTTTATAAAATTGCAGAGGTATTAAAAAAATAGAACGAGAATATTATCCATTATATTAGTATATACTACTATAATTTGGTGTTGAACATTTACATTACTAGAGTTTTCTTGTTTTAGAACATTAGCATAATTCTGTTAATAGTTGAATACAATAGATGTCCCCCTCTTCATTGTTGAGTGTGACCTCTCAAAAGTCCAAACAGTTGATGTTAAATTTCTTTTAGTCTGGTCGACATAAGTACTATTTTCCCATCTTCTTTTATTTATTTATTTATTGAGGGGGTTATTATAGTAGTATTAGTTAATATCAGCCTATAAAAAAGAAAGAAAGTGGAGAAGTGAAGATCATAAGAGAAGGAGATTATTTGACAAATAGTCAAATACAATTAGATTGGAGCTACTATATATATATATATATATATATATATATATATATATATATATATATATATATATATATATATATATATTTCTTTATACGGTAAAAACATAACATAAATAAACAAATTAAATTACACTAGTACGAAATGAAGCGATAGACGTTGATGGTCTCACAAAAATTGTTCCATCCACCCTTTCCAAATAATTCGAAAATATTAACGAATGAAAAAAAAAAAAAAAACGAGATAAGGGTTCGTGAGTGAGTATATTACTGTATAGTATTTCCTAATTTTAGAAAAAGGATCAGAAATTCCAGCACCAAAAATTTCCAGAATTCTGATCCCAAGAGGCAGGGACAATATTATTATTAATTTGGTAATAGAGTATATATTTACGCCTCAAAAATTCCAAAGCTGCGATGATAATTCCTCGGTATAATCAGGCCAGTAATAGTTAGCGCTGGGAGAAGGTGGCGCCATAAAATCGCCAGAAAAATCGTCAAATCCCGGAAATAACCCGAAATCCGAAATGTTATTCCCCGTGTCCAACGTCAAAAACTGGTCCAAAAACGCATTGTCCAGGGGTATATCGGTAATTTCGGGTTCCCTCTGCGGCACCCCATCGGACACCGACGGGCACGGCGACTCGGCATGCTGAAACGCCTCCGACGACGACAGGGAGTCCGATTGCGAATCCAGATCGTCGACCCGACCCGAAGTGCCGGGATCGGCGGGCGCATGGGCGAAGCGGGCGGCGGCGACCTGGATCTCGGCGGGGGTCATGGAGCGGCCGTTTTGGATCTCCGGCGGATTGTCGGGGAAATTGAACTTGGCGTTGCCGCCGCGGAGGCAGTAGAGAGCGGCGTCGAAAGCACGCGCCGCCTTCTCCGCCGTGTCGTAGGATCCGAGCCA
This sequence comes from Schizonepeta tenuifolia, assembly GCA_029490685.1. Taxonomy (NCBI): domain Eukaryota; kingdom Viridiplantae; phylum Streptophyta; class Magnoliopsida; order Lamiales; family Lamiaceae; genus Schizonepeta; species Schizonepeta tenuifolia. The sequence continues at coordinate 31,246,602 of CM055960.1, forward strand.
AATCCTCTCCCTGCAGTTAGGGAGCCTGATCTCGGAGACATACTTGCCCCACTTCCTCTTCCGCACGCCTTTGTATTTGCAGGAGGAGGAAGAAGAAGTTTCTCGAACAACCTCCAAAGTAGCGGCGGAGGAGGAAGATTGCTGCTTCTGAGGAGATTTCACCATATCAATTACGCAAAGGGTGAGGAGGAGTGTGAATCAATTTTAATTAGTGTTAAATTTTGTATTGATTTTTTTGTTTTGTTTTTTTTTTTTTTGTTTTGAAAAAATGTTTAGGGAGAGGTAAATCGAAAGTGTTGTTGGATTGAGGAGAAATGGCGGCTTTGGGGTAGTATATATACGGGGGAAAGCGAGTGGGGGTTGGGAGTGAAGGGGGTCAACAGGGAGTGGGGGCGTGTTGAGTAGAAAAGAATGGACACGTGGGTGATAAAAGTGAATAACAAATTAAATGAATAGGTATGAAATGTTTGGATTACGCGGTATATAAGACTAGAGTAATAGGGAGAGAGCAGCACATGGGGAATGCGAGTTCCTCGTGGATAAATGAATGAAGATGAAGATGAAGATGGGTCGCGCGGAAGCACGATAGCTACTCCCCCCCCCCCTGTTGTTGCCTGATGAATATGTGGGATCCATCAAAACCATATCTCACTCACTCACTACTACTCACTCTCCCACTCTCTCTCTCTCTCTATCTTTTTCTTTTTCTTTTTTCCCTTCTTCTTCACAGGCAATCTCTCTTAAGTTATTTGTAGTATATCATAATTATCATATTAAATGATAATATAAGCATGGCATGAACGATGAAATACAAGCATAATGGAGATTTTTGTGGTTTTATATAATTTCATTTTTAGTTTTCAGAATTTCTAAAAATTCAGAAATTGATGATAACATGTTTATTTTATTAGTTTTCAGTTTCAAATTATATCGTGTTTATTGGAAACAATATTAATTTTTTGGGGAAAACATTATTATTTCTTTCTTAAGAAAGTTATAAAGATTCTAAATGTAAAATCATAAAAAAAAAATTTACAAATGTAAACAAAAAGAAATTAACAAATTTCCAAATAATCGCAAAAACTACAAATATATAAATTAAAAAAAATTGTTGGCGAGAGCCGAGGTCGCCAATGGCATTATTTAAGACAAACCTATCATTTTTCTATCTACAAAAATATTTTTCATACGAACCTCCAAATATTTATCTTATTATATCAATTAAATTCAAAAATCAAATCATTCATATATAGTACTAAAATCGACTTGCAAAAAATAATATGCTTAGGAAGCTAGATTGAAATTACTGAAAGTTGAGCAAGCTGGCTAGATTAAAATACTTAAAGTTGAAAACTAGAACTGGAAATAAAACCAAACATCGATCTCCTAACACATTCCATCTCCCCTATTCACTATTCACACATTCATATCAAATGGTATATATATTTTATGTCCATCTGTAGATATTTTATTTGGAAATAACATATGTTTATTTTCTTCCAAATATTCGATTACACATATCAGTATTCTGAAGTCAATTCAATCAGATTTTCTTTTTCTAAGGGTGTGTTTATTCTGATGAAAAATGGTGGAAAATGAATATTTTCACAATTTTTTCATCGTTTTCACACGTTCACTACGTACGTTAATTTTCCTCAAGCAGGATTGATAACTTTTTCGGGCAATTCCTTTTCTATCATTTTTTCTCCAATTGTGAAAAATATTAACACGGGAGAAGGGTGTGATAATATTTTCCAATGGATAAAAAACATAAAAATGGGGAAGGAGTGGGGAGAACATGTGATAATTTTCTTTTATACATCCTAGTAAATATGTGATAAAAAAGATGGAAATATTAATATTTTCTTGTCCATTATTTTCCAATAGAAACATTTCCATCAAAGTAAATGCACCCTAAGTAAATAATGTATTAATAGTGGAATTTTGCCAAAATGAAGAGTGAAGTGATGCGGTTTAAATACAATTTTTTCTCGACACGAGGTCTTGGGAATTTTTGAACTTTTTTAATTAGTTTTAAAATATTTTTATTGTATATACTTTTCGGTCTTTATATATTTTACGTTTGTTGTAACACGATTGTATAGAAATACAAAACGAGCTATCAGTCTCAAGCAAGCAATAAAAGAATATTGTCTAATTCTTGTTAGTGTTAGGGACTGCTTTTACTAATTAAACCACATGAGAAATATCTTTGGCCCCCTTTGGGTGGAACAAAAGGTTTAAGCGGTAGTTTTTATCTGCTATTGCGATTTCATTTCACCATTAAATATAATTTTCACCACAAACGTGTAGTTAAGGTCGATATTATTGGCTAGTAGACTCCCAACTCAACTTGCTCATATGGTTAACTATTTCGAAGTTTGTAATTATATATCAATTTTTTTTTTGTTTGTATAATTCAATCAAAAGCAATGCCAAGACTGCATTAAGTTACTAAAGCGTATAAACTATTTATGAGAATTTGAAGACAATTATTTAATATTGCATATCTTTTTTTTTTTCGATTACGAGAGTAAGAGCATCTCCAACAATGCTCTATTATAACTCTCAACTCGATTTTAGAGGCCATTTTTCCTCCAACAATACTCTATTCATTTACTCTATAATAGAGAAATGAATAGTATCTCTCTATAAATAGAGGAACACTATTCATTCCTCTATAATTTTCTTTTTATTTTTCCTTTTCTTTTATTACATTTAGTTTATAGTAGTACTTCATTAAACTATGACATGTAACTATATTTTAGATATTAGATTATATATAGTATATTAAAAATATTTGGCATATAAAATAACTAATAAATTCCAACAACATAAATAACTAAAAATAAATTTCAACAACATTACAACAACATGAGTACTAGATTCCAACAACATTATAGATATGAAAATTAAAAACTAGATTCCAATAATATTATGATTAATATAAGGTTGTAATGTGTAAGATTAAAGAGATAATATGATTTTTTTGAAAATAGAGTAAGAAGTAGAGCAATTATTGGAGATGATGTGTTATTTCTTCTCTATAATAGAGAAGAAATTTCTCCATTATAGAGAATCTCTTGGACATGCTCTAACACCAATCAGTTATTTGAGATATGCATTAAATAAAATCTTCAGTTCATGCATTAAGTTACAAATCACAGAAAAGAGACAAATCATATTAGGAAAGTATGATTTGACAAGTTTGATCTACAATATAAATATTGGTGACGTTTTAAACTTGGAAAAACTTTGCGCATCTATTGTGCGTGCGTGCGTGTAGAGTTGAGACAAGTGAAGGAAAAAGTAAAAAAGTAATTGCACTACTAGTGCCATAATTGTTTCATGGGGCCAAACTATACTTGTGGGAACGGTATTTTCTTTTTTTCTTTTTTCGAATAATCATCCATCCATTTTATCTATTCCACCACAAGCAGCAAGCAACATCAAAATTATTAGCGACAAATACTATCTAGCAAAAACTATGCAATTTTTTGAAAATAAATAAAGTAACTGGGAAGTTAGTAACTAGAATAAAACCTTCATATAGATTATCATAACCTCCTATATGTATAGCTTTATATCTATATGAAACACATTAAATAGTGATGGTATAGTTAGATAGGCCATAGATTGCAATTTTCAGAGGGTAATTGCAGTAGGCTCAACTAAAATGATTATTAGTGTCTAAGTAAATTAAGTGTTTAAAGAGATGTTACTTTCCAGCAGCTAGAGTGCGTACACCATTTTCTTTTTCTTCATTTGTTTACTACTCTACTATTTGTTCTTATTTTTCACTTCATTGTCTATTTAGTGGCTAGAGTGCGTACTAGTAGACTTAAATACATCATCACTCGTCGAGAGCCAATTTAAAATTGTTTGAATTTGATATACCTCTATAAACTAGGACAGTACTTGCATTGTACCACTATGGAAGCACTATTGGTGGATGGTGGCATTCCAATTATTAGGGTTTGGGCCTCGTCCTTTCCTAATCAATCTCATTTGCACCTTAATTTTCAATGATTACAATAAAAACAGTACATCACTTTCTATGTTTTCATAATTTTCAAGTTTTCAGGCTAGACCCTGTCCAATAGTTGTAATTCTATACAGTTTTTGTTGAAACTAAGGTCCTACTATACTCAAATCATAACCAAGATTAATTTCGTCGAAAAACTTAAAAGATATGAAAATTGTAAAAAAATGCATAGTGGTGCTTTAATTTTGCAAAAAACACTGGAAACGTTGTGTTACATCTGGCCTACAATCAACCCTTGCGAAAATTAATGATTTTATGAAATTGGGTTAAACAACATGTACGTAGCTTCAAAAGGGAAATTGTTTATGTTGATATATTTATAAATTGATCAAGATTGATGGTACATGAAAGAGAGTGATGAAAAAGTATCCCAACCTATGAAAAGGGAGTATGTTTTTCAAACTATTGTAGCCCTAGGCATTTATGCTATGTTTGAATTCAGAAGTTTAACTAAATAATTTCCAACTATTTTCTTGATTGTTAGTACTACTATAATTTAAAGGACCGAACATAGAATAGAACAGAATTTCCAACCCTTTGTTTTTTTGTTTTCAAAGCAAATACTGAAATTAATATTTTTAAATAAATTCTTTAAAATAATTATTTATATTATCTATATATATATATATATATATATATATATATAAACATTAATTGAGATTTCAATGGATGTTCAATTATACTGATTTGATTTCTAGCTGCACGTTTTTCTTTATTTTGTGAAGATAATGCAAATTAATAGTAATTCATAAACTGTTACTTGATGAATACTGCTCTGGTGCAGGTTAGCTTAACAGTTTCATAGACGTCTTTCCTACCATGTCTCAATTAATTATAAACTTACTTTACTGATTAGAAAATTATAGTACTAGCCGATAATTTTTTTAAAATGTTTTAATGTTTTTTTAGCAGTAAAATGTTTTATTGATGTAAATTTTCTCGAGGTAAAATTTTTGTTTAATTTTCTACAATGAACCAGGACAGTATATCCAAGAAAAAGTAAAAGGGGACAATGATATATGAAAACTGAGAGGTAAAAAAAATAAAAAACGTGGTTGTAAAATGTAACTGGAATTGAAATGCGTCGTTTTCAAACGCGGTCCTCACTTATGTTTTTCAAACGCAATTCAACCTCAATCCATTTTCTAAGCCGTCTTTCTCTGAAAACTTTATCTCACTCGTTAAATATTTCTACAGTTTTTATTTATAGCCACACTATCAAATTCTTTCGCACAATTTAATATACTATTCAGAAAATTGACCATTACCTGAAGAAAGAAAAACTTTCTAACTGACTAAAATACCAAATGACAATAATTAATTATGAGAAAAAAAAAAAAAGAGTGACAAAGATCCTAAAGAAAAGTCACAATTCGTTTTCGATGTCACAATAAAATGGCCAGTCGCAACTAAGTCCACCTCAATCTGTTTATAAAGAAGTTAGTATTTAACTATAAGAATTGAAATATAGTATTTAATATGATTATATAGTGAACTTTTGTATTGAAAGGTAAAACTGATCTTGGTAATTTTTGCTTATTTCGAGCACTTGGTGGTACAAAAAGGAAAATCTAAATAAAAAATGGAGGGTGCACTTTGCGGGCACCATAATTTTGAACGGCGAAGGCGTTTTGGCAGTCGGATGATGAAGGAGGGTGATGGTGTATTTACACCATTTTCGGCAGCCATGGCGGAGGGATCGAGCAAGGTGATGATGTGACGGCTAAACCGTTGGCCACAAACGTCTACCTTGATTTTATTTATTTTTAAAAATTTAATCCTAACTTTTAACTATAAATTACTACACTTATTTCACTTTATTTTAATTGGATTCTCTATATTTCTCTCTCGGTTAATTTAATCTCATCTCTCTATTACATTGCTTTTACTTTGCTAAAAATACATCCCAATTCAAATTGGTCTTGGTTCTCTTTCGATCCGAATGATCCAAATTTCTGCTGAAATCATCGATATGATGTAATAATATATTTTTTTTATTTAAATTCAATAAAATTTACATTTATAAAATAAATTTAATTATAAATGAAAAAAGACATTGAAGAGCCATTCTAATTTGTAGTGCACCACTGTAGGGGGATAAAAAGAGCCCTCTTGAACCTACAAAAATTGTTGGTGCCCAGGGCACCATTACACGTAATTATTAAATCAGTTTTAAATGCAACAATTGTTGCCCCTTATTATTAAATTTTATTCAAAATAAGCCCTTGGGGTAAGGTTTACTGCACTAAGCTCGCGAATTTTTTTTCGTTGGATTGACTCTCCGCCTATTTTTATTTATAGCTCCGTGCAACATATAGTAAAAGGATATAACAAAAATTAAATATCAAAGACTTATCAACAAATTAGTCCAAAACAAATAAAAAACGTACAGATCTTTCTAAAAACACTACCAATATTCCATCATATTTAATTTGCTTATTCCGCAAACTCCGTACAAAAGCACAACTAAAATAATCTAAAATTCTTGGAGGTACATTCACACCAATTTGCCCATAAAATTTGACAGAATCAGCAAACATACGTTATACTAACTTATAAATATATAATTAAATGGAGACGTCGTCGCAGCACACATACAATCAATATATTATGTGTAGCATTTAGCATAGAAGGTTAGAAAAGTGTAAGAATTATAACTATATATACGTCAGCAAAGGAAAGCATCGCAATCATATATATACACGTGGTCCCTACGTTGTCCTTTTCTTGCAAAATTCGTACGACACATGATCTAATTTAATTTATCAAACAAAATTGGCTAAACAAAGGTGCAATATTATTGTCAAACGACTACTGCCAATTTTGGTAAATACGCGTCGTTAAGGAGAAAATAAGAAATAAAAAATGTTTGACCGCCTCACTTTGTAAATTCAACGACTGCAAGCGATTCAATTCAATTCTACTTATTGTATCGTTCCCATGCACATAATATATACTACTAGTAATTAAGTTTTACTTTCACATGTTTACATACTACTATACTACTCATTAATCCTCATTTTCTGCTAATGCTCTTTATCCCTACTTTCGTCGAAAATCTTTTCCCTGTCCGTACCAAGGACTACAATATTTCCGTCAAAATCTTTGTTCTTAGTAGAAGACCTTAATTTTAATTTTCATATATAAACTAATGCTATAACTCGTTTTTCCAATTCAGTCAAACTTATAAGGAGTGTCTGCGTGGACTATTAAGTGTTAACTAAACACAATTGAAAATCGATCAGAGCTTTTACAACAATTGAATTCCCACCTTATGTATTTGGAAATTTTTGAAATCGCGGATTATAACACTACAACAGAATTTGGCTCCATAGCTTATTTAGGCCCATAACTTTTGGTGTTTTGCAAATGTAGGACAAATTTTTGCGGGTTTGCAATTATAGGACAAATTTTCAAAATTTTGGCATTCATAGGACAAATTGAGCCCGATCGGGCTAAAATTGCATGTGCATCTCAAACTGATATGGACTCTAATGCAAAGTGAAAGCGAGAAGCACGCGACCGTGGGAGCCATCTGTCGCACATCGTGGATAATTCGGAGAAGAGGTAACTGTGTTGCCCCAAATTCCGTATAAGTTTTCTCAAATGCTTTAGTTTTTTTGGTTGGATTTCCATGCCCTAGATCGTTGATGCCGAATCGCTTTAAAAATCTCATTTTTTCCAAAGTCCTAAGTGTGCTCTTTTGTTGAATCGAAAGATCCCGCAATGTATGCTCGAGCAAATGCATGCAATCATTTCGGGATATGACGGAGGTTGAATGCACGTTGGAGCTGCAAGTTGTAATGAAGATTTGCAATTCAAGTTTATTTGGAGAGAATATTAATTATTTAGCAACTGAATTTCCTCTATGTGAAGCTATTTTTGAGCAATATTTTAGAACATGACTAACATCGTCAAAAATAAATATGCAACTTGATTAATTAGAAGCAAGATAAAAAAAACATAAAATGATAGTTGTGAACGAAATACTTCCCTGCTATTGATTTCAGACTAGAGCTCTTTGAAGAAATGGTGCAAGTTTCGATTTGGAGGTTTTATTATACATCGCGGTAAATAAAAATTAAGCAATAGCTTAGTAGATAACTTATTTGTCATTCACGTAGGCATTGGCCCGCATGAAATTAAGTCACGTAAGATGCATAAGCGATTTAGCCCGATCGGGCTCAATTTGCCCTACGGATGCCAAAATTTTGAAAATTTGTCTTATAATTGCAAGCCCGCAAAAATTTGTCCTACATTTGCAAAACACCCAAAATTATGAGCCTAAAAAAAATTGAACTCCAGAATTTGTATATAAGGACATTTATATGAGGACTCATACATGCTGAGCGTCCTATTACTACTTTGATAGGACCCTCTTTTATTTTCATTGTATTTAATAATTTTAAGGCATCACATTAAGTTGAAAATATTTAAAAATTATAAATAAAATAGAAAAAGAAATTAAGGACCGACACAAAGGGGGATCGAACGCTGGACCTCAACGTAATAACACCCAATTCTCAACGAAATAAGGGCAAAATCCCCAAAATCTATTCTTCTCACTCTCTTCTGCGATTTCTCATATCCATATTCTCTCACTTCTCTCTTCAATAGTTTCATTCGCACCCAAATATCTATCTCTTTCTCACAAATTCATGATGATCCGCCAATCCTGAGTTGCATCATGACGAGATCTCTCTTTTCCTTGATCAAATTCGTTGAGTATTGTCTGCACAATTTTGCTTTGAGAATTAATTATGTTGGCTGCTGCTCCTGCCGCCGCCATCGCATTCCGATTGCCGACAGCTTGCCTCCGCCGCCGTTTCATCACGCAACTTTTTTCAGGTAATCTCCTGGTCTATAATATTTGGTCTCCTTTCAAAAAAAATGTTCTCGTATCGTATGCCTGGCCGGTGACTGTGAGGATTCTAGAGCTTTTCCATTGCCGGAAATAGTTGTAATTATTTACTAATGTGGCTGCATTTTCAATAAGCAAGCTTATATTAGTGGATTTCTGCGCTCGCTCGGTGCTGTTGCTACTATTTCTCTCTCTCTCTCTCTCTCTCTCCTTGAGAAAGCGGTGTTCTCTTTATTCGTTTGATGAACCCATATTTGTGTCCATCTTTTCTTGTATTTTTTTTGTATTTTTAGTCTTTATCGAGTCAAAGTGTGTCTGGGAGGACACAAAGTCGAGAGATGTTGTGTAGGGAAGAACAGGTGGAATCGTGGGTAAATTCGGTGGAAAATTTGTTGTTGAGATGCTGAGATGGCGATACGATGCAAATGGGCATAGGGCTGGAGGCTTGTAGCTGGGCAACAACGTTTTATACACTCTACAAGTCAGGAAGTACCTCCCCATATCTTTGAAGCCAACAGACAAAGTACTTGGAGGAGCCAGGATCTTGGGCAACACAGGAAGCAAAACAGGAAGCAAAATAGGATGCAAAATAGGATGCAAAATAGGAGTCAGACCAGTAGCAAATTTCTTTTCCTTCAAGGAAGAGGATAAGGATCGAATATTTCTTTCCTTATCCTAGCCGTACCTAATCAAAGAAGATATCTAGCAAGCAAGGAAAGAGAATCGTGGCTGCATGGATGAGAGAGACAGCGGATGAGATATGCATGGGAAGAGTCATTCTTCAACAAGGAAACTACCTCAACCCTAATTCCATCGCCTATATATATGGCCGATTCCATTATGTAATGTGTGCCGTTTTTATTCAAGTTCATAGCTTAGTTCTGCATTCTTAATTTGAGAGGAAGTGAGGAAGAAACAAGTCCTACGGGCAATTTACTATACGTGCGTTTTATATTTTCTGCAGTAGTTTAGTTGTTAGCTTGAAGCCGAAACCTTGGTTGCTGACTTACGCTTTTGGGCAGTAACCCGTTTCCAGTTCAATTTTCAGTTATGATTTCCTTTATATATTTTGTGCTTTCATTTAAAATTATGTCTAGCTAAATTTATTGTTTGGGTTGGATATAGAAGAAGTGATCGTAAATTACTCGTTCTAAACTCGTGAGGTCGAATTGTGTGAGTTCGTTAATTGATTTTGTTCCCGAAACACTTAGGATTAATTTTAGACTTAATTGATATTGATATATGATTGATCACTATCTAGATATTGATATTAAGTCATTAACAGGAATTGGGATTTAACTCGAGAGTGTCTTTCATGCCCAAGAAGGTAAAGAGTGTTGGAGAGTAGTCGGTATTGACCTACCTCTTGGATGTCTTGGGTCTGTTTATTCTTAATGCCTGTTAGGCAGCATTGTTACTGAAGTGTCTTCGTAATTTTGTTGATCAAGAGAGGAGATCTTGTCTTCTGGTCAAGATCTGTAAAATTGGATAGACTGTGTTTATATAGTGACTTCGTGACCTTTAGAGTATAAACTAATCTTTGTCTTAAACCAAGTGATAAGATCAGTTAATTGAATATCTTTGCACCAATGAACGAGTGATGAATAATTAGGATCATAGATTCGAAACCCAATCCAAATTCTTTTGTTATTTGATATTTTACTTGTTGAGTCACAGGATACATTGCAGTCAAAACCCCTTTTGTTGAGTTCGATTTGAAGAGCATATCTTGTCACGCCCCGACCCCGGGCCTATGCGGACGGCCGGGCCACGACGCGGGATTTGATGACATACTATAACATGAGGTATTAAATAAAACATGCAATGGATTTTCAAAGAAGATAACACAATTAATTTGCTAAGTTTTCCCAAATAGAGTTGGAGGGTTTGTTCGGAAGTTAACCAAATCAAAAGGAGAGATAGGCCGGAAGTATGAGGACTTCAGACCTTGCGTTGCGGAAGCGTCAAAAGAGTTGTCTTCGACTATCCGCGATCGGATAATCGGCATGCAGAAAATAAATAGTATAGTTCGATTAAGAGATTACATATTTCAAATTGGGGATCATCACAGAGAACATAACAAAATAAAGGCGATGATGATAGAGGTCGTTACCTAAACCACACCGGAAAATTGGATACCGTCACTCCCGTCTCTAACTCGTCGTTCAACCTGCATTAGGGAAAACAATGTAGGGGGCTGAGTACAAAAGCACTCAGTGAATTCCGTGCCCCTTAAAAAAATATTTATTTTTATAAAGGATATTGCATGCTCATTTTATATAAAGGGTTTTTAGTTCGAGAAAAGTTCCCTTTATATATCTTGAAAACAATTAACCGAGCCGAAGCTCACATATCAAATGCTGCAACAAAAAGCTCACATCCTTGTGTTATCATCCCGGAATAATTAGTGGGGAGCCACTCCCACTCAATTAAGCCGTTCTTTATTGAGACAAGGGGGCAACGTCTTTCAGTTCCTCCCATGCTCATTTCCGTGTACACTACTTTGGCTTGATCGGAGCTCAAGGCCGATCGTTATAATAATGGCAATTCCTGCCAAGAGAAAACGGGGATACCATTTCTCGAGTAACCACAAGCTATGGAGATAAAAACATTTAGCATGCGTATATCATTTTAAAAGCATTTGAGTTTAAACTCGAAAAGTTATCTCGTGGAAATCTAACCCACACTTGAAAACATGAAACCCACCTTTCACTTCTTGATAGGTAAATTTGTTCCTTGAGCACTATTGCCGATGTCTCCCATCTTTCAATCCTAGGTTCGATCTCTCTCTCTCGACCTCTCACTGCCTCTCACTCTTCCTTCTGTCGAGCTACTTCTGCTTCTGCTCCTTCTCCTCTCCGTGGACTCCCGACAGCGGAAATGGCAAGGTGGCGGAAATGGAGAGAAAAGGAGGTAGAGAACTAAGTTTTGGATGTGTTGTACGTGCTTTTGGGACTGTTGTTGCAGAAGTGGGAGGAAGAAAAAGAGTGCACTGTTTAGTTTATACTTGGTGAGTGCTGAGTGTTTCTCATAATGATGTCATTGTTACTGTTGCCGTGTTTGAGTCGTGAGGTGCAACTGTTTTTGCTTCATTTTCTTTCATCCATAATGAGCATGCAGAGGATTTTAGAGGAGCAAAGGGGCGGTGGCTGATTTGACCAGGAAACTACTCATTATTACTCTTTTCTCTTAAATGTAGTAACAGTAGGATTTCTTTTCCCTCTCTAAAGCAACAGCCGATCCTCTTTCTCTTTCATATATAAATATATACATCAACACACATCTGCACACACAATACACATATTACACACACATTGATATTTTATATTATATTTTATATTTATCTTCTCAATTCGTCTCTATGAACCGTGGCTCGTCGTTCTTTAGCCGAATCATACTTTCGATCAAATACTCTAATAGAATTTAATATTACGATTCTAACGAGTCCAATATTGGATATCAAATCCTCGACGGAATTTCCTAAAAATTAAAGGATAAGTAAAAGCGATAATTCATATTATTATGAATGTAAATATTCATCTCATAAGATTAATTATTTCTAATTAATCTAAATAACATAGTCACAAAATCATACAATCACATATTCACATAATCACATTTTTATATAATGAAGTAAATGAAACCATAGAATAATTAGAACACATCTATTATGCAATTTATGAATAAATTTTAGACTCGTTAGCTATTTTCTAGAATAAAATCTCATAGGAACTTATAAGTAGGAATTCATCCTCTCAAAGACTAATTTACTTATTTTTTTTTATAAATTTTCGGGAAATAGGGACCTTCTATAGTTATCTTATTTTAACTTTAATATTTTTTTCTAGGGACGAAAATTCGAGGTTTTACAGATCTACGCCAAGTCCCTTGGGATCGACCCCACTTGCCATTAACTACCATCTTGTTAGGCAAGAGATGTTTATAAATTTATTTGTGCGAAGAGTGTAACGACAGCGCTTCGTCATCGTTACCACTCCATCATTGCACTTGAATCTTAGTAAAACCACTTTAAATCTATCCCTTGATTTTGTTTTTTTTTCTTTTCTGGTTTGCCGCTTCTGATGTTGGTTTCTATCACCAATTTATTGGTATTTTGTTCATGTGGCCGTTTGAGTTTGTTAGTCATGACATTTATTTGATAAAATTGGGGATTTTAGGTTTATTATATTCTTTCACTTCCTTGTTTACTAATAAACTTGAAGATCATGATTAATTTATTTGTTTTTGAATTTCACTCCTCACAAGCACAATTCTTTTGTTCAGACGTTGTAAATTTCATTTGGCCAAATTTTGTAATGACCTATTTCTCATATATATTTAGCTGAGACATTCTCAATTATGTGCTATCTTATCTGTCACACATATTAAGCTATCATTAAATTATTATATTGATTTGGGATAATTATTGTCATGTTTATTTGGGTGTGTTTATTTGCTTGCTTACATGCCGTAAAATAATTTATTTGCTTCCAATTTGAAGGTAATAAATGGATAAGAGTTGGATGAAGTTTCCTAGGAATAGCAGAACGTATTTGAATGGATTGAAAATATTTCTTGATTTTGCTTTCTCCAAAGAAAACACAAGTGTCAATGGAATGATATTGTGCCCCTGTAAGACATGTCTTATTGCTCTACATCTTTTACTATCAATTCATGTGATTACTAAGTCTCATAGATTTAGCCTCTCATTTCTAATTCTGATGAAAATAATATCTCATGTTGGAGGGAGACGACTTGGATTAAACTGGTGTGAAGTTCAAGTTTCGGTTCCTATAGAATGGGATGAAGATTTGATTAGGCCGTATTCAAACTTGTCATCAATTGGAGATGCTATCGGAACATGTATTGCATGGCCTCGCCACTTGGTAATCATTTTTATTTCTCGACATTGTTGATTATGTTGCACTCTACCTTTATGTTGATTCTATGCCTTAATTCTAATGGTTTATTCTCTAGCGGCTTTTAGGTGAAAGTTGATGATTTGGATTGATAAGATGTTGAAATAGCTTTGAGTGAAGCATAGAGATGCTGAAGAGAGCTAGAGATGCTGAAGAGAGAAGTCAATTGATGAGGATAAACTGATTCTATAACAATTGGTATCAAATGATAATATGTAATAAGTTTCAATACTTTGAGTAGTTAATCCTTCACCAGAATATTCATATGTAATGTATGAAATTTCAGATTTGAAATAAAGCTGCTACTGGATACATGTTATTGGAATGTTGTTGTGGATATTTGGAATAATAGTTAATATACTTATCAGATTTGTAACACCCTAATTTATATTATTAAATTTAATAAAAAATAATGCGGAAAATCTAGCAATATTTTTATTATAAAAATATATAATATAACATGGAATAAGAATTTACACTAAATAAAAATATAACTCAAGAAACATGAGAAAAGTTATATTGCTTGCAACCATGGTTATAAAGAAACTATATACTCAATAAACAGAGATACTGAATAAGTTCTCAATACTTCATGCAGTAAACTTCAAATCCTAATTACCATAATAATTATCAGAGTTAAACATAGCAAATCCTAATAAAAGTTTTCTTAAGATAATAGACAAAGTCATAAGTTCCAAACTAAATAGAAGAGTACGACATTACTTAAAATTCTGCTATTACTTAAACTTGAAAATCATAAACCACCACCACATTTCCTTCACGCAGCTTCCTGATCACCTGAAAACAGTTTAAAGAAAAACGGGGTGAGCATTTAAAAAAAAATACTCAGTGGGGAATTCAATGTATATCTTTTTCTTTTATTGTCCAACAATGTAAACAAGGCAAGTGAGGATATAGGAAAACTTCAACCACAAACTTGTGGGACATAAATTTCAACCACAATCTTGTGGGATAATAACTTCAACCATAAATCATCTCATTGCACAAAGCAAAGTATGAAATTATGGGATCACATTCAACTATGCATAGGACATAACTTGCATACATAAGTATGCTCAACATATCAACTTCAACCATATCTCAAAGCACAAGTAAACACGTTGGACATAAATCATTTCCTCAAATAAGAACTTGAAACATTTCTTGCAATAATGTATAGAGTAGAAACATGTTACTTTACCCCACCTTGAATTCTTGAAATTAAGAAACTGGACAAAAGCTTTAACGAAAAAACGGAGATCCTACTTGCGCCGCACCTAGTTTAAACATAATATAATAAACAAATTAAGGGCCGAAACTACTTTCTTAAATTATTACTTGTTAAGTTCAGTAAATCAACTTACTAATTAACAAAGCCTATTATATATAAAGTATGCAGAATATATAACATATAGTAACTATGTATACTGGATGAATTCCAACTAATTCGTAGTATATATAAATAATAGGGAAAAGAAGTGGTTAAACCTCATAAGAAATAATAAAAGCAATATCCTTTTCCTTTACCAAAATTCTCGACAACACACACCTATACATACTAATCAACCTTGAAACCATATTCATACTGTTTCAATACAATTAATATTCTTATATATCTGTGTATATATTTTATAAGAAATTGTATGTACATATATATTAAAAAAAAAAAATACTCAAAGCCTTCGTAACCTTCCTTCTGATATGAAAAGGAATCAGCAGGGATATTTCCATTAAATGATTTTAGAATTGAATACATCAAAATAATCTTTACAGATTCAACTAAACATAGCAGAACTTATATATTTTATATACCTGTACGTAAACAAAGAAGATTAACTCATCCTGAATTAAGGATGTAAATTATAAAAAAAATATTGAACTTAAGAGTTCAGCCGAACAAACTCATAAGAACCAAATTATACTATAACTTTTAAAATTCTCCTTGTTGTATTCTATCACGAAATTTAAAGTAATATACTCAATTTAGTGCAGCATATTCAAGAGATATGGCAATATATATATTTTTACTAAACACTTGAAATTGAAGAGCAATCAGTGATGTCAATCTACGAAAGGAAAAACTCACCAAATAACTTTTTCTTGGATGAAAAGAAACTGTGAAACTCTTGAAATTTAGGGAACAACTTTATGATGCTCTTCTGATGAATAAGATCTCAAGGCTTTAAATAGGTAGAAATTAGAATCTGGAAGAGAGATTTTGGCTTAAACTTTGCTCACACAGTTGATAGAATGATTCTTGCGAAAGTTTTTCGATGGAAAGTGGAAGAGCAGAAAACTTCTAAATGAGAAACCGTAAAATCATGGCCTAAAATTTCGATACGTAGAAACCGTTCAAAAACTGACGGGAGTTCTCTATTTAATTCAAAATATATTATATTTAACTTATTTATTTATATAATTAAACTGATTCCTTTAAAAAAAAAATACTAATAAATAATAATAAAAAAATAGAGATCTTCATAAATCTTAAGCCCAACTCACCTCTTGACCATTTATTCGAGAAATTTATACGTAAGTACACTTTACCTAAGGCCCAGTACAACAAATTATACTAAAAACTTATAATTAATTTGAATTCTCTACGGCACAATTTTAGAAATCCTTAAAAAAAAATTAAAATTAAACTTAATAAAATGTGGGCTGTTACAAGATTATTTAATATTATAATTGTATTTTAAAAGCATTTTAGCGTCCCAAACTAAGAGGACCAAGCATCCCAAAATACGACGGACCAAAAACGTCCGATTACATATATTGTGGTTAACCTCTAATAGGACGCTCCAGAGCGTCCTAAAATGTGTCACTATAAGCGTTCCGAAATAGGACGTGCGCATGTGTCCTATAACACATTTTGTGACGCGCGCAAATAGGACGCTCTAAGGAAGCGACCTATAGCAAAGAGCGTCCTATCATGTCACATAATGGGACACTTGCGAGTGTACTATTAGGGGATTTTTGTCGTAGTGTAAATGAGCTACAATGGTAAAAATGTGCTCAAGATATAGAAAGCGACATTAATTATTGGAGGTGGCAAATTGGCGGAATTAGGCTAGACTAGACCGATTTAAATCTAGCTCATGACAAGATAATTTCATGCATAAAAATATGTGTCCCAATCAGATTGATCTGATTTTTCGAGCTATTTTTTTATGGCTCAATATATGACCCGAAATTGGAGCCCAGTAGGGTCATTTTTTTTTCCAGCTCAATAGCGGCGGATCTTGTTGCCGATGGAGATGCTTTTCTTCGACTAGCAATTTTTTTTGGGTAACTAAAATTGATTGTTCTTTTTTAAATAATAAAGTCAATTTTTCACCAAACACTCCAATTTTCTTTTAGCTTTTATCTTCCATTTTTAGAAATGAAAAATATTGATAAGATTTTTCTTTTTTCCCGAGGAAAATACTGAAGAGATTTAAACTCATGTATATCAATTTTTTTTCTTTTTTATATAAAAAATTTTGATTTGTTGAATTTGAAGTGTGACCCTTCTGTATTTTTTCTTCTTTTATTTATTACTATCAATTGTAAATTCATTGCTTCTTTTTATTTTTCACCTTAATAATTGTAATATTATATTATTAGACATGATCTAGTTATTTAAAACTTGTTTCGTAATATATAAGGAAGACAAGTCTTACTTATGAGTAATTGATTTTAATTAAAAAGTTTATTAGGATATTGTGAGTGATTATAAAATTATTTGTTCTTGCATATTTGTTAATGAAATTATTGTACAGAGCTTTAAAATTATGAAAATTTGAGAAAAATATCAATTTTTTAATATTGTGATATGTAAGATTAATGGCAAATTAATCGCCAACTCAACTCAGCAACAAGAATCAATCTAAACTAACATTAACATTAAAGCACTCAAAGGATTTACGTGATTCAATCGCATGCGAGATCTACATCCACGGAGGGTCAACGGAGAAATCTTATTCACGATTCAAAACCTTCAACCTCGATTACAAGATGGAATTCAGAAGCAAGAAATGTGCAGAATATCCCTAACTCTACCCCTCTTCTTCTCTTCTATCTTCACTCTCTTGTAACTAATTACAACATGAATCTCACCCACAATAACTGCTAAAACCAAGCTTATATCCCAACTATCGGACTAATCTCCGCCGTGAAAGATAAATGATAGTGATTCAAGCTCGGCAGCTTCTAGAAGTGAACACAACCGCATTGCTTCCTCTCTCAGCTCTCTTAACAGATTTTGGAATCTGTTATATCCTTGCAATTTGATCCCTCTTGTCTATTTGCTTAATAGCCCTCCAACTCTTTAAAGCTTTGCAGTCATCACCACAAATCTCCACCTTGAATGTGAAGCTTTGAGAACAAGATCCTCTGCCGTTTTCCCTCAAGTCTGCCCCATCACAGGGCTAAAGACCTACCTCGTTTCAGAGGTAGGAGATCACCTCATTACTGAGGTAGAAGCTTTACCAACTCCATGCACTATTTAAACTTAGGAGCTGGCAAAGATTTAGTTAACATATCTACAGCATTATCATTTGTAGAAATCTTCAAAACTTTCACAACTCCTTTGTTGACAAGATCTCTAATGAAATGCTTCCTCACATCTATATGCTTGCTTCTCTCGTGAAAAACTTGGTGCTTGCACAAATGTATAGCACTCTGATTATCACAAAATACAGTAACAGATTCTTGTTGAACTCCAAATTTCTCAAGAATTCCCTTAAGCCACAGACCTTCTTTAACAGCTTCTGTTGCAGCCATGTATTCAACTTCTGTAGTGGATAAAGCTACCACACTTTGCAGAGCTGACTTTCAACTAATAGCAGATCCAAACAAAGTAAAAATGTAACCAAATTGCGACCTCTTGTTGTCTGAATTAGCTACATAATCTGAATCAACAAAACCCAAAAGAGGTTCCTTCCCAACATTTGTTTCTCTCTCAAACTTAATGCTCTTGCTATTCTCCTTCTTTAGATATCTCAGTATCCATTTCAGAGCTTCCCAATTGTTATTTTCTGGATCAGACATATACCTACTAGCAACACTAATGGAATGCGCCAAATCAGGCCTTGTACACGCCATAGTATACATCACACTTCCAACTACACTTGCATAAGACAGTCTGTCCATAGCTCTCATTTCTTCAACAATTTGAGGCTTTTGTTCTTCTGATAACTTGAGCTGAGCTGATGGAGTAGATACTTCTTTTGACTTATCCATATGAAATCTCTGAAGAACTTTCTTGATATAATCAGCTTGTCCCAACCACAACTGACCCTTTTTAATGTTTCTATGAATATCCATACCAAGAATTCTTCTTCCAACTTGATGGTCCCGATACGAGTTCTGGTGTATGGGGGGGGAGGAATACACCAGTTAAGAAATTTAAAAACAACCCCCTAAAAATTATCACAACCGAGTAAAAGGACTCAACTGGAATCACAACTGAGTAAGGATACTCAGCTAGAAGTGTAGTGCTGTGCGGAATGTGGTGGAAATAACAACTCGTAAAATATAACTCACGTTCGGATATGCAAGGTCGGTCAATAACCAAATCAGTTGAGAATGTAAGAATGCAGTTTGAGTGCTGGTTAGTTGGTCAGTTGAATATGCAATATATAACTGAATAATAAACACAAACACACAAAGATTTACGTGGTTCGGAGAGAACTCCTACGTCCACGGAGAGTTGTGAATCCACACAACTCAGTCCAGTTTCTTTAGGACTTCAACCACAAAGCTTACGCGGGCTTTGCAACCGTTAAGATAAGTTTACGGGTACTTATCAACCTATCTACTCAATTCCGGGAAGAGTAGGGTCCTAACAATCCTTTTGAGAGGTTGTGTAAAAGGGTGGGTTTTTCCAACTACTAGCTCGAACAAGAAGTGAGCTAGGATCTAAGCTTGAACAAAAGATGACTCAAACTAAGATCTAAAAACACCAAGACATAATCTAATACTCTATGAACACTCAACTAGTGATGTTTTTAGAGATTGAATGCAGTTTAGCTCGTGTAGAATAAAGTCGTTCTTTCACTCGTCTATCTCTTGTCTGTCTTCTTAGTCTTGGTGAATGGATGAAGGCCTCTATTTATAGGCGGAGAGAATCAACTAGCCGTTGGAAGAGCCGTTGATCTCTGTTCTGTGAAAGCGATGGCTTGTCTCTCATCTCTGCAGACTTTCCGGATTTGGCAACTGTGAACTTCTGCTTTCCATCTGAGACAGCCTTGTGTTGGGCCAAATGAGGTAATGACAGACCGTCAAACCTTCACGTGACTTCCTTTTTGAAATTCAAATCTTCAACCTTTGACTTCCAACCTTGTTTAGTTGGTTGAGAAGTTTTGGTCTTCATCTGAGTGGTCTTCAGCTGATGTTCCATCTGATCGATATCTTCATCTGACCTTCTGTCTGAATAGGAACAGTTAAACTCTCAGCTGCCTTGAATTTCATGTTGTCGATCTTATCAGTTCGAGTCCTGCAACTGATGTTCCATCTTGAACGCTCAGTTGTCTTTCTCGTAACAGATGTTCTATCTCTTGAACGCTGAGTTGTCTTTCTTGTGTTCTGAATCTGATCAGTCGGCTCGAACGCTCAGATGACTTTCTTCCATCTGATGTTCTCTTACATCTTCCCCTTTGAACGCTCAGTTGTCTTTCTTACAACTGATGTTCTATCCGAGTGAAGCCTTGTTGCCGTCTTCAGCTGGAGACCTGTAAAGATAAAATCTTAACATTGCTCAAACAGCGAGCCTAACTACTAACATTAGGATCTGGCAACATCTACTCGATTGGGGTCAGTTGGTTTTGGAATCAATCAAAACTTTACTTAAATTTCCCAACTCAACTCCCAACTCCTTCATTTCAAACATATCTTTAAGACTTGCCTTCAATTCCCTGATCTGTGTCTTGCTTTTGCTTGAAATCAACATCATCAACATCATCAACATACAATAGAAGATATGCTACTGGAGATCCATTAACAACTTTCATATACACACAACTGTCATGAGAAGACCTGTTGTATCCTATATTCATCATATGCTCATCAAACTTCTTATACCACTACTGCTACTCTGCTTTAATCCATAAAGACTTTTCTTTAACAGACAAACCTTTCCTTCATTTCCTGGACTCACAAAACCCTCAGGTTGAGACATATAAATGGATTCTTCTAAATCTCCATTCAGAAAAGCAGTCTTCACATCAAGTTGCTCCAAGATCATGTCATACTGGGCAACAAGAGATAAAAGGATTCTTATTGAGCAATGCTTAACAACAGGTGAGAATACCTCACTGAAATCAATTCCTTCCTTCTGAGTATATCCTTTTGCCACCAGTCTTGTTTTGAATCTTATCTGCTCTTCTTCAGATTCTGAAAATTCATTCTTTCTCTTGAAGATCCACTTGTTTCCAACAATTTTCTGCTTCTTTGGTTTATCAACTAGTACCTAAGTTGTATTCCTTATCAGAGAATCCAACTCTTCATGCATTATTTTTATCCATTTCTCTTTGTCTCTACTTCTCACTGCATCAGTATATGTCTTTGGCTCATGGTACTCGATTTCTTCTGCAACATTTAGAGAATGTGCTACTAGATTAGCTTCACCATATCTCATTGGTGGTCTAGTTGTCCTTCTAGCTCTATCCTTTGTAAGCCAGTAGTCACCATTACTATGAATTCCTTCTGATTCATTATTTGATGAGCTATAACTACCATCTGCATGATTATCTGATCTCTGCAGCTCCACCTCAACTTGTGCATCCTCTGAAACCTTTTCCTTTCCTTTCTTATTTAGATTTGAACTACTCAGGAATGGCATCAAATCTTCTCTGAACACCACATCTCTGCTCATAAGCACCTTGTTGTATCCAGACTCATAACACCATAGCTTATACCCCTTGACTCCTTTTGGATATCCCAACATCACACATTTCAGTGCCCTTGGATCAAGTTTATCTTGTTTGATATGAGCATAAGCTTGACAACCAAATACCTTGAGATATAAGTAATCTGTAGGCTTTCCATTCCATAGTTCTTCTGGAGTTTTAAACTTTCTGGCCTTTGATGGACATCTGCTAATGAGATAACATGTAGTAGACATTGCATCTCCCCAAAACTTCTTGCTGAGACCTGAACTTGAAAGCATACACCTTGCCCTTTCAAGGAGAGTTCTATTCATTCTCTCTATCACACCATTTTGTTGGGGATTTGCAGGGACTGTTCTATGCTTTTAATTCCCTTATCTCTGCAAAATTAATTGAACTCTTCTACTACAAACTCAAGCCCATTTTCAGTTCTTCGACATTTCAGAGTGGAATCCTTCTCATTTTCAACAGTTGCACACCATTCCTCAAAATTGGAGAATGCATCATTCTTGTTCTTCAAAATATACAGCCAAAGTTTTCTGGAATAATCATCAATGATGCTGAGAAACCATCTCTCTCCACCTAGATTTCCAGTTCTAGATGGACCCCATAAATCTGCATGAGCATATTGAAGAGGTTTTTCTGCACTATATGAACTCTTGCCATAAGGCAGCTTTGTGCTATTTCCTAAAATACACTGCTCACATGTCTTGATCTTGATGACAGTAGGATTTGAGAGAACTCCTTGTTTCTGTAGCTCCACCAGTCCCTTTTCACCAACATGACCAAGCCTCTCATGCCACAGATTTAAATCATCTCTTGTGCTAACTTCTACATCTCCAATTATAGTTTTAGCATCCAGATAATACAAACCTCTATGCCTATTCCCTCTCATGACCAGCTTATTGTCTTTGACTACCACAATCTTGGCATCTTTTGACATCTAACTATAACCCTTTTCCTCCAAAGTTCCCAAGGAAATCAGATTTCTTTTAAGAGAGGGAATGTACCTTACTTCAGTGAGTATCTTGAGAGATCCATCATGCATCTTCAACTTGATTGTTCCTATTCCTTGGACCTTGCACTGATCATCATTTCCTAACATTATTGATCCTCTTTGCATCTCCTCTAGTTCAAGAAACCAATCCTTATGAGGACACATGTGGAAAGAACAACCTGAATCCATCACCCACTCATTTTCAATGTGAGAGTTTGTCACATTTAGGAGCACGACATCTTCACAATTTTCTGCAATCTCTGCAGAATTTTTCCCTTTTTCTTTCTTGGCTTGTAGTTTTTTCCACTCGAAACAGTTCTTCTTGATATGGCCAGGCTTCTCACAATGGAAACATTTCCTTGTTTCTTTACTCTCCTTGCCATTTCCTTTGGTCTGAGGAAATTTCTTCTTGCCTTGATGAGATTTCTTGGACTTATTTTTCTAGAATTTTTCCTTTACATTTAGTCTCTCTGCCATGGAATCACCACCTCCATTCTCATGGATCTTTTCCTTTGATTTGAGAGCAGCTTGCATTTCATCCAAAAAGATCTTTGTTTCTCTTCCAAAAGGCATTGCATCTTTAAGATGCTCATATGATTTAGGCAGAGCATTGAGGAGAATGATGGCCTTATCTTCATCCTCAATTGAGACATCAATATTCGCCAAGTCATCAAGAGCTTTGTTGAATTCCTCCAACTGATCAGCGATGCTCTTCTCATCTGTGATCTTGTACGCATATAGTCGTTGCTTCATGTAGAGGCGATTGGCCAGTGACTTGGCCATGTATAGCTTCTTAAGCTTCTTCCATACTGCCGCTGCACTCTCACATTTTGCAACTTTTCCAAGAACTTTGTCCCCCAAACAAAGAATGATCGCACTATGAGCTTTATTCATCATCTCTGCTCGCTTTGTCTTGTCTTTACCCTCCTTGATGAAGAGATCCTCTTTCAGAGCATCCACAAGACCTTGCTACGTTATCTTCATTCGCCAGAGACCAAAATCGTTTTGGCCAGTAAACTTCTCCATTTCAAACTTTGTTGTAGCCATCTTCTTCAGATCCGACTACTTCTTCAATCTCCTTATCGATTTCTGCAACTCCGGTGCGTTCGCTTTCCACAGACAGCGCCAATTGTAAGATTAATGGTAAATTAATCACCAACTCAACTCAGCAATAAGAATCAAATTACACTAACATAGAATTGGATTCGAAGAAATGAAGATTGCATGCATGAACATGAATAGTAAAGCACTTAAATGATTTACGTGGTTCAATCTTTTACGAGATCTACATCCATGGAGGGTCAACGGAGAAATCTTATTCACGATTCAAAACCTTCAACCTCGATTACAAGATGGAATTCAGAAGCAAGAAATGTGCAGAATATTCCTAACTCTACCCCTCTTCTTCTCTTCTCTCTTCACTCTCTTGTAACTGATTACAGTATGAATCTCACCCACAATAACTGCTAAAACCAAGTTTATATCCAAGCTATCGGACTAACCTCAGCCGTGAAAAATAAACGATGGTGATCACAAGCTCGGCAACTTCTAAAAGTGAACACAACTGCATTGCTTCCTCTCCAAGCTCTCTTAATAGATTTTGGAATCTGTTATATCCTTGCAATTTGATCCCTCTTGTCTATTTGCTGAATAGCCCTCCAACTTTTCAAAGCTTTGCAGTCATCACCACATGATATAATTTAAACAGTATTATATAAGTATTAAATTTTCCGTTACATTTTGCGAATTTTACTTATAATTTACTTTTAATGTTTAGTTGGACCTTAGAGAAAATAAAATTATGGCTCCATCTGGTATGCTATCAAAAACTTTTCCGCATTCAAAATTTATTCACTTTAGTATGAATTCAAGCACAAGTTTTTTTTTGCAAGCACTCCCATAATATTTTAAAGCTTCGAGTTTTATAATATGGAATTATGGATGCGACTCAGTATTCTAATTAGTTTAATGAGCTTTCGTTGTAGTTTCTCCTTTTATACTTTGGTGTTGATTGTAGAATATTAAAACAATCTATTTTGATTTATTCATAGCATCTTGTGTGCTTTATAAGCTTGTGAAATTTATATATACAGAATGTCAATTACCTTATGTGTTATCTATATTCTCATACGCACATTCTAATACTAAAGAAAGTCGACAATCAATTTTCAGTTACTACATAAAAATATTCATACTACGTGATATAGTCAAGAAAATCCATATATAATACTAAGCCAAATTCTTCACTTAGGAAGTTGGGATGTCCTTTGTCCTATGTCCCCACTATATACCATGATCTGTATCTAAATAGTTTTTTTGTCATTTTTTTCTTTAATTCCAATGTATAGTGTTTTAGTATAATTTTATTATTATTAATTATGGTTCATCTTCATCCAATGGAATATGGTTTATATATATTTAGTAGAAGAGTATTCATGTAAACTCCAATCTAATTGAAGACACTACCAAAACTAAAAAAAATGTACAAAAAAGAAAATTATAATTTGAAACTTCAAAAATTAAGATAATATGAAGGGATTTAGTACTTTGCTAATAATATTGTTATAGTATATATTATATATTGAAACCTATGTAATATATCCCAACAAATTATGTATCTATCCACCAATTGATATTTTGGCAATTAAGAAGAAGGATTATGGATAATTAGATATAATGAAGGTATATTTAGAATTTATTAATTATAATTGGAGTTTATTAATCGTAAAATTTATCAAGCTTCAATTAAAATGATTTTATATATTAAAGTAAAATAATTCTGCATGCAAATTCCAGCTTAAACTATCTCTTATCCCGCCTAAAATGCATGCATGTTTTGCCTTTATTATTACACGTGGCTCTATAAATTTAAATGTAGTGATTGTTGGGCTGCTGCTAACTTGCATTTCCCTATCTTTGTTGAACAACAAAGAGATATTCCGATCTAGGCTCGAGATTTTCTTTCAAATTCTCGCATTATTGCAACAACACTTCGTTACAAGAATGTGTTTTTTTGTGTTAAATTAAAATCTCAGCTCACCAAGTATGGTTGGTGACTTAAACACATTCACCATCCAGATTATAGAAGTAAGCCAATAACATTATAGGCAACATGGAAAAAGAGGAGATTCACATGGACTCAATCACCTTGGCAATGTTGCCACCATCTAGAGTGTTTATTCGATCATCCTATCACTCATACTTCCTTGTCAAATGGGAATGGAAAAATCCAGATTTATTTTTTAAGCTCTGATCCGACCCAATCCAAACCGTAATTCGAAAATTTTAGATAGATGTAATGTAATTTGACAATAAGTCTGAAAATATCTAAACCGAATTATAAATTTCGGTTTGAATTTTTAAATTTCGAGTATTTTGCTTATATCTAGTTGTCTCTGAACTCCTGCTCAAATACTATAGTCTTGCCTTTGGATTCATCTACGATATATGGTGGATTGCATCATTCAGTTTCAACGTAACAAGTAGATTGAGTTCAAAAAATACATGCGCTATCACCAGAAGTGTTTTCTTGTTTGTGACACGAAGAGTGCCCGCTTTCAGCTCACGCTAATACTCCCTCCCTGAATTTCAAATGTGAAAGAAAAAAATCTTCCTTACTTGGACTGAACCATACGAATGAGACAACACAAAAATAAAAGTGAACCATTATTGGTAAAACGGATGAAGTATATAATTAGTAACAACCAAATTGCTTCATCAAAAAAGACATGGACAAATATTCATACATAAATTAATAAATAGATTATTTAACTTCAAAGTTCAAAACTAAAAGAGTGCAAAAAATAAAATAGTAAATTGATAAATTTTAGATAGATGAGTAACTTTAATGTTTACACTTAGAAAAATTCAACATACATTTGCATGCATGCATACATAAACTAATAAATAGATCATTATAGTGCAAAATTCAAAACTAAAAGATGTATCTAACATTAGAGCCAATATTTTCTCAATGAGCATTCTTATTTTGTTGCTTTTAAATATCCTATTTGCATATGTTAGTTAGTTTACTATAAAACTTTCCCTCTTCACCCAAAATGAGAAATGTATATTAATTATTGCACATAATTTTCAACTATGGCAACGATGTGGGGCCACCGAGATTTCTGCGATTGCATAAGCTATGTTGCACCAATACCACACCGCATTTTGGATGATCTCCAGAATGCATGGATGCACCTTCAAATCCTTGTCGACTATCTTACAAACAAGGTTGATGATTTGCACTCCTTCATCACCAACAACCACACTCTAGACGAAATTGTTTGTTCTATTCAAAGTGTTTCAACCAATTTTGGGAAGATATTTTGAGAACATCAATACAAACTTGTGAGCTATAGCTTGTGCTTGGTCGAACACGGAAGAAATTGAGCAAACGGAAAACATGGAGAAATAAATAAACAAAGTGCTAGAAGAAGTAATGAAGTTAGATGATAATTCTTCTGAAGCTTTGAAAGTTGCTACCATTCTCATGGCGGACGAATACAAACTTCACATATTTTATCAAGCTCCAATGAAATTGATACCCATCATTGATATTTATTGTTTATTATTTATTATCACACAAAATATCACCAAAAATTAATAGTCGTTATATTAGTTTATTTATTATTTTTTTGAAATAAAAATATCATAAAACAAACTGTTAAAGTATATACTCTCTTAAAGTATATACTCTCTTCGTCACGTTCTATTTGTCTCACTTTTCTTTCTAGGTGTCCCACTCAACTTGTCTCACTTTTCTTATTTGGCAAAAAATAATATTCCTAACCCAACAATTAGGCCCAAATGCTTGGCCCACTATCCCACTTATCGAATAACCCTAATTTATTCCCCCACTATCCTCTTACTCTCCACATCTTCATTGTACTCTGTGCCACTCTGCCTTTCACTATTTAGTCATCATTTATTTCTCTGTATTGAACCTATCCATCGTTCCAATTCTCCGACTAGGCGACGACTTATCTCTTTTTTAATGCCCTGATAAACCCGTTATTTGAAGAATCGGTTTGCCCGATATGGGATAATTGTCAATTTCTATATGATACAGTCGTTCCAGAAACCCCGCCTTCATCTCCACCCCCATTGACTATATCTTGGGCCGATTTTGTGGTGGATCTGACTGATACGGTGGTTCTGGACACCCCACCCTCATCTCCACCCCTTCCAACTACTTCCCCGACCAATTTTGTGATTGATCTGAGTGGGCCAATTGTTCCCGACACAAAAGATCAAATCGATGCCACCGACGTGTGGATTGGTGCGATGGACATCAATGATCTGGACATAGTAAAGCAAAGTAATCCCTCGCCGCCACCGATCATTCGCCGTCGTGATGAAGCGCAAACAACGTCGTGAAATTATGAACGATAGATTGGTAATAGAAATTCCCTCAGGCGACGGTGTTGTTGTCTTGCTCGATATTTACCTACCGTGCTTGCTCAGGGTGAGATCATTCTTTCTATTGTGATTTCTTAACTGTGGTGGCTGCCTCATTTGAATGCAAGAGTACAATGTGTGGTTTGGGTTCATTTTGACATTGAAATGATAAGATTATGCTCACTGTGTGCTTAATTTGAGTTCATTTAGATTGATGATTCAATTGTTTGTACAAGATGTAAACAAAAACAACTTTAAATAACTTGCATTAACTAAAAGTAGACAAAGTTACTATCTAATAGGATTTGTTTACACCTAAAACATGATAAAAAAAACTATTGCATGCATGTTTTCAAGGCATAATCACAAAAAACAAAAAATCCTATGCACTATTCCATCTTATTTCCTTCTACTCTGCATTCTGGCCCATTCCCAAATGCTCAATTAGTTCTTCAATTTCATCCACTACCTCCAAAGCTATGAGATGATCTATGCATTCTCTTACTAATGCATCTAGAGCTTCCAATGTCATTGGAATCATATTTTGTCTTATTGGAACATTCTTCTTTGTATGAGAAATATTGTATGAATTCTGCCCCTTCAATTTCATTACTTCAAGCATGTCACTTTGCAATGTTAATAAAATTTTATTAAGCTTTTTAGCCTCCAAATTTTGAAATGGTTCTGTCACTGCATGAACTAGCTGTGAAGTATTGAGACAAACTGATTTTTATTGCAATGATTCTAATGAATTGAACCACCCTAGATCATTGATGATCATGTCTTGGGAGTTGGCTGATTGATTTACAATTCTGATGTCAAAACCATCAGAGCTTGCAGCAGCTTTGAATTCAGGGTCCTCATCTTTGATATGAGGCCTTGCATTGTCTTATTGAATGTAAATCAGCTTGTTGGCACCTTCAAGCCACTTTGCTTTTATGGCTGGTACTAATTCAGGGTCCTCATCTTTGATATGAGGCCTTGCATTGTCTTATTGAATGTAAATTAGCTTGTTGGCACCTTCAGGACACTTGATTTTATGGCTGGTACTATATGTTGCAATAAATGATTATATGTTGCCCCTATGTGAACTTAAATGCATTTTACAATAAATGAAATATACCTGGTTGATGAAATTATTCTTTATTATTGGCATGTTGATGTTTTGAATTGTCTTCTCCTCCATATTACATGTTGGTCTGTTCTTGGTAGGGGTTAGAAAAACCGACCCGGACACGCGGGTTTGGGGCGGGTCAGGACTGACCCAGATAGTGAAATGGTCCGGGTCGTGCTGTTTTTTAGGACATATCGAGTTCCTGGTGGGCCGAGTCTTAACCCGCTCGAACCAGCTTGACCCGGACCCAACCCATAGGAAAAATAAAATATTAATTTTTTAATAAGAAACATTATATATATATATATATATATATATATATATATATATATATATATATTTCTATCTTCATTTCCATTTTTCTGACTTCTGAGACCCTACCACCGTGCCGCTCTACGCCTCTAGCGCTCTATAGCCTCTACTATCTCAATCTCTCCCACTCGCAAGTTGCAACCGTCAACAACTTTCTCTTCTCACCGGAGACCGGCCACAGGTGCTACCCTTCTTTTCCTCTCTCTTCCGTTGTTTACATTTTTCAAGAAGCGGAGAGAAAGGCACCCTAAAGGCTCTGCTGCATTCAAGTTCTCCATTTTTCCTACTATTAAATGATCAATCTTAATTGACATGTAACTTATCTTTCTATTCTAAGAACGTCAAGCAAATCTTTTGATAATATTTTATGTTAATTTGATCTCTAGTGTCAATTGTATTTTACAGCATAGCATTTCACTTTTTAAGTATCTAATGATTTTTCGGTTAAAATCGAGTCATTTCAGTGTGGGCTTTAAATTTTATGCACACCTTTTTTCTTTAGGTTATATATATATATATATATATATATATATATATATATATATATTCATATAATTAAATTGTATTGATTGATTACCTAGAAAAATCGAAAGCCCATATAATTCATGTTCAGATTCATGTTCTGTAACAATTATGGAACCTTGTGCACTTTATTTGGGATAACAGTTTATGATCTTTCTATTCTATGGAACCTTGTGCACTTCATTTATGAAGATTTTGTGCAAATTTTCATTATATACTTGTTTTGTGCAGTTTTTGTGCTTGTTTTGTGTAGATTTTCTTAAGTTATTATGTTGTTATTTGTAGGTGATAAAATGTCAGGGACAACAACAAACGAACCAGTAGATGTAGAAGGTGAAGCTCTTCTATCCGAGGATAAGAAATTCGAAAAAAAACCTTCTGTGGTTTGGCTGCACTTCACCCGCTTCACGAATGAAAACGAAGCGGCAAGAGCCTATTGCAACTACTACAAGCAAGATTAATATGCAAATACATCAAAGAACGGTACGTCTGCTATGATGAAACACCTTAGGAAATGCAAAAATAAGCCTAATGAAGTTGGTCCTAAATAACAACATTTTTCTTTGTATCCAATTATTGAGGGGAGGGGGGATGGTTGTGTGGGTGAGCTTGTGAGATGGAAATTTGATCAGGAATTGTGTAGGCAGAAGTTGATTGAGATGATTAGGGATGCTAATACGGACGGGGTCTGGTACACTACCCGATTTTTGCGAGTACCGGGCCCCGAAAATGTGTCTAAGAAGACACCCAGCCCCATCTCACCTAATCTAACCGGATATCCAAATACCCAGTCGGGTATATGGGTCGGGTAAATGGGTATTCGTATAATCCACGTAAGACAAAAAATTAAAAAATTAGCTCTACCTAATAAATTAAAAATTAAAATAAACCTATACAAGTAATAAATGAAAGTTTAAAAATCAACTCAAAACCACAATGATCATCAATTTATCATTCATTGATGCATGCTTGCATAATTTTTTGATGAAAAGTTTAAGCTTCGTATATATTTTGATGAAAAGTTTAAGCTTCGTAATTTTTTTGTGGAAAGTGGTCAAAGTGTCTGTATTACTACAGACACTTGGACTTCTTTGCAACGATTGAATTATATGTGTATTACTGCTCATTTCATTGATAAATATTGGAAGTTGAACTAGAGAATAATTAATTTTTGCAAGATAGAGAGGCATAAGGGTGATGATTTGAGTAGGCAGATTGATGCATGCTTGCGTGATTGGGGGATTGCTAGGGTATTTGTTGTGACTGTTGATAATGCTTCATCGAATGATACTTGTTTGTCTTTTTTGAAAGCCAAGTTATCTGGGAGGTGATGTTATCTATTAAAAGGGTAAATTTCTTCACATGTGATGTATGGCTCATATAATTGCTTTGGTTGTTAATGACGGGTTGAAAGAAATAGGCACTTCAGTTAAGAGGATTAGAGAGGTTGTGAGATATGTTAGGCAATCTCCCTTAAGGTTGGTCAAGTTTAGGGAAAGTTGTCAAGAGGAAAATATTTCGTGTAAGAGTATTTTATGCCTAGATACACAAACTAGATGGAACTTAACTTTTCTAATGTTGAGTGCGGCTTGCTAGTTTGAGAAGACATTTGAGGATTATAGTATGAAAGATCCATACTTTCGAATTGATCTAGAGGAAGGTGATGGTGTTCCAATAGGTATAGATTGAGATAATGGGAGGAGAATGTGTGAGCTTCTCATTTTTTTATTTATTTATTATTTGACAGTTAGAGTCTCTGGCACAAAGTACGTTACATCAAATGAATTCTTGCATGAGATTATTTCTGTTAGTATTGTGTTGAGTGATTGGAAGTTGAGTGATGATGAAGAAGTGAAATCCATGGGCACAAAAATGAGGGTAAAGTATGATACGTATTGGGAAGATCCACAAAAGATGAATCACATAATCTTCTTGAGTGTTGTTGTTGATCCTACGTATAAGTTTGGATTTCTTGAGTATGTACTCGTTTAAGAGTGGGGTGAAGAAGTTGGAAAGAAAGTGGGCAAAGCGGTTTTGGATAGCTTGCATGAGTTGTATGATGCAAACAAAGAAATTCATTAACCTACAACCACCACAACCACACAATCTCGATCTTCAAGGCAAAAGGAATCATCTCAAAGTTCAAACAAACGCATCATGCTTGAGAGATTCAAAAGACAAAAAGTTCAAGTTGGATTAGTCTCTACAATAGACGAATTGGATGTCTATTGTAACGAGATTGTTGTATCTTCGGATGATGAGAGCTTTGACAGTTTGATGTGGTGGAAGCTTAACCAACACCGGTTTCCCATTCTTTGTCATCTTGCTTGAGATTTGTTGGATGTCCCGATTTCTACAGTGGCCTCGAAATTTGCTTTTAGCACCGGGAGGTGAGTTCTCGACCCTTTAAAGAGTTCTTTAACACCTTCAATTGTCAAGTCGCTCATTTGCACGCAAGATTGGCTAAGGAAAACAAAAGAGAAGATTTCCATTGAAGAAACTATTGATGTCATACAAAAGCATGAAGAAGGTAACATTTTAATGCATTTTTTTTATTATCTATATATGTTTAACTTGTGTTTAATGTTTGATTAATTTGAATCATATTATGTAGGTGTGAAGAACATTTCCATCAATGACAAGAGTGAGGAGAGAGTGACTCAAATCCAAGGGAAGAGTGCCCAAACCCAACGAAGCCAAGTGGAAATGATAGACACCAATACAAGTTTGGGTTGAATTTGAAGATTTTAAATTTGTTTTTATGGACTTGTGATTAGATTATTATGTAATGGATTGCTTTTAATTTATGTTTTTGATGTGGGATTGAGAATATTTGAGACTAAGAGATGTTCTATTGTTGATTTTTCTGCTGAAAATTGGTGTTGAATACTTGACTAGGAAAAAAAAGTTGTATTAATTCTATATTTTTAAACGGGTTGGACCGAACCCAGACCACGAGTCTGAGCTGGGTCAGAGTCAACCCTGACCTCTTCTTCGGTCCGAATCGGTCTAGTTTTTTCAAAAAGAGCGGGTCGGTCCGAGTTCGACTTGATGCTCACCCCTAGTTCTTGGAATTTCTTTTGGCTGACACCATTTCAGTTAATGGGAAGATTGGAATCTTCCCATCAAATAAAACAGTTCCACCTACATGAAAATAGGCCTAGCTACTGCAGACATAAACATTACCTTTTCTATATGGTTTTTTGAATGACAAGTTCTTTGTGGCTCAGCCTCTCCAAGTGCTAAGTAGAATCTTCGATTTGCTTTAGTCATGTGGAACCACTTTTCATTTACATGGATAGTATTATGCATAGTCTTGAATTGCAACTTGTTGCGAATTATGTCCCTTTCTAATGTATCTAGCAGGGGCGGTTCTATGGGGTGAGCCGGGTGCTCGACCGCACCGGACTCCAAACAAACGAGGGCCCCAATTTTTTTTGACCCTTATAGTATGTATATATATATATTCTAAACTCATATAATAAGTAAAATATCTGTTAGCGTAGTTAGTTAAGTACCATTTGATCAATAAGGAGGTCATGGGTTCAAATCCCCTCACCCAATTTTTGCATCATTTTCGAATTTTCTCCATCAATGGTCCTAAATAATTCATTTCATTTTTAAGCAACTCGTTTTTAAATGAATTATCTTAGTTTTTGTATGTTTACTATTTGTAATTTGGCAGACAATTTATCTCTTAATAAAGTACTTTTGGTTTAATTCTTAATTATTATGAATAAAAGGGCCCAAATTTATGACTTCGCATTGGGCCTCCGATTTCTTAGCCCCGTCCCTGGCATCTAGTAATAACCTTAATCTTCGCATCTTATTTGAAGCTGTAAGACAGTGTTTAATGGCATTTGTGAGAGGTTTGATCAGGCCTTTTGATATTCATCTGCCCGGTGTAGTCTCCTTGCATTCAATGCCATCTGCAAAGATTGATGATCTTTGTGTAACTAACAAAGCTTTAATCTTGTCTAGATCTAGCTCAACTAATATTCTGATTGGTTTGATATTTCTTTTGGCTATGGAATGAATGACTTCAGTTGTCTCTTTTTGTTTCTTTGCATCAGCCAAAACTGAGTGATTGTTCTCCGGCAAACTCCAAATGTGATCTCTGCTTTAGTAATCTTTCCATGTGGCACCTTCCTATCTTTGTTGGCTTCAAGAAAAAACTACACTATCTCATTCCTTTTGGCGTAATCTTTCCCTCCCATTTTTGTATAAAGGCTGTTGTTTTCAAAAGAATGAAGGGTTTGGTGGTGGTAGAAGTATTAATAGACAATTTTTATTAAGCTATCTGCACCGCGGAGCGAGGGACCGTGCTCGAGGGGTGCTCGAAACGGGGGGGGGGGGGGGGGGGCTCGAGCACGGTTCAAGCACTCGAGACCGTCTCGAGCGGCGCGTGCGTTGCATGCGTGGGGGCAAAAATAAATAAATAAATAAAAATGGCGGCCGGTGTTGGCCACGCGCCAACGGTGTGAAATTTAAAGCCGGCAACGGGCGAAAAAATGGCTATAATTTAATTTTTTTTTCTTTATTCATTTTTTACACCTATAAATACATCATTTCTTCTTCCATTTTTTTCATCCTTTTCACCTCCAACACCTCTTCATCTCATTCATCGCTTTCATTTTATTCATTTCTCCAATAAATTCATCCCAAAAAAAATTTATGGATCCCAACAACTCATTTTCGTCGGCGTGGTTTCCCGACATGTCCGATGACATGTATGGTTTCACGGGGGAGAGGCTTGATCAAATCAACCTCAACACTCCGGCCTCCGCCGAATCGTACCCGTCGTTCCCCCCGACACCGACAGTCTGGCGACAAACACCGAGGATCGCCTCATTTTGGCACCGGCGCAGTCCCAACCCGCTGCCGGAGGAAGAAAAAAGAAGGGCAAGGGCAAAGCCATCGCCACCTCCACCGCCGCTGCCGAGGAAGATAATGAGGTACCCGTCAAGGGCATCAAGCGGCACAACTACACCGACGAACAAGCCACCTACTTGGTACAAATTTGGGTGGAGGAGACCTGCAACTCCATCGTCGGTTGCGACCAGTCCAGCAAGAGATATTGGGGCGCTGTCCAAGAGCGTTTCAACAACAAGTTCAACTCGGATCTCAACAAGAAGATGGTTAGGAGCTTCTTCGGCCGCATCCAGACCGCCGTTAAAGCCTGGATTATCGCTTTCCAGAAAGGCCAAGCTCGCCGGCCAAGCGGCGACGATGACAGGATGGTGATATCCGAGGCCCAAGCCATCTACAAGCAAAATACCCAAAGCCCTTCTTTCCACTATTTCACAGCTTGGGACATTTTCAAAGACAATCCCAAGTTCCTCCTCGCCAATTTCCCAGACGTACCCTCCATGAAGAGGACGAAGACTACGGCGGAGGGCAACTATACATCTTCTACGTCCCAGCCCTCCGCGGAGGAAGCCCAGTCCACCGAAGGAGAAAGCGCGCCTTCCCGGCCGGAGGGTCGAGATGCGGCAAGGGCCAAGGCAAGGTCCAAAGGAAAGAAGTCGGTCGAGGGGTCGTCCCAGTTCGAATCCGTCATGGATCGATATACCTCCCGACTTACCCAGTTCGCCGAGGCCAAGCATGAGTTCGCGTTGGCGTTGCGGGAATCAGCTCAAGTGAAGCTGGAAAATGCTCGGGCGAGACAAGAAGCTGTTAGGCAGAGATAATATGCCACCAACGTGGAAGTTGTCTCCAGGAATACGAGATTTATGACGCCGGAGCAGCTCCATGTTCACAAGATGATGGTGGAGGAGGTGAAGCAGCGGCAGGGATGGACGTAGTTTTTTTCCGTAATTTTTTTTTAATTATTTGTAGTGTTTTTTTTTATTGTGTGCGGCATGTAATTTTTTAATTTTTAAATATTAATAGAAAATTTGTATTATTTATTAATTAGTGTATTTAAATTTATTTACAAATACATGAATTAATTTAATAAATAGAAATGGGGAATTGTTTAATATTGTGCTGGAACACCCCTTGGAAACCGCTGTGATGCAGGAATAGGGATCTCTAAGGATGCTCTAGTGCTAGATCACCCCTTGAAGACCGCTAATGGTCTCCAAAAGATGCAGATAGTCTCAGTGATTTAGAGGGAAATCTGCATGTTTTAAATTTACTTGCATGTTTGAATATTTGTTTGAATTTTAGGCGAGGGAAATCTGCATGTTTTAAATTTACTTGCATGTTTGAATATTTGTTTGAATTTTAGGCCCCAAATTTGTAAGTTTGCCGAACGAATTTGAGGCGCCATTTTTAAGTTATGGCTGAATCAATTTTTGTATGAATATTTTATGGACAAATATTATGATTGGTACTCTATTTTCATTATTTTATGGATTAAGTACATGTTGTACAGTGTTTTTCCTTTTTGGAACAATGAAAACCGATTTAATACCATTTTATTATCAATAATTAAATACTCATCACAAAATATATTAAACACATCATTTACATCTTATTTATTTTTTTCTTAATCTCTGTCCTAAAGTCAAATGAGACAAATAGAAAGGGATGGAGGAGTACCATATTTCATTAAAATCAAGAGAAATTGAATGATTTCTTAAATGTGATTTTAACGGTAATTATGATGATGATCATCATAAATATAGAGTTATCTCTTTGGAACTGAAAATATGAGTATAATCTCTTTTTTGGATAATAATTTATCGCTTCTCATTTTTCTCACTTCCACTCTTAACCCATTTTGTTTAATCCGTATGTATTCAAGAGTTTAAGACCCTCACACCCCAATATGTTGATAATTAAATTTAAATTAAATATAGGGAGGAAAATATGATTGAAATTATTGACATTGTATGAACATAGCAGTTGAATTAATTAATGGCCATGCTAATCAGACAATATTGATAAAAGTTTAGAATATTAGCTATGATTTTTTTAAGTAAGGTAATGAATATTATGTGTTTTATGCCTGCATATGTATTCAAATATCAAAGTGAAACTCACAGTATCCCTACATCACAAAAATATAAGTATATTATGATGCAATCCATCAATCTTAAGGTGTAAAAGACCCAACCCACCTCACTCCACAGGCCGCTCTGGACAGCTATAGGATGCAAAACTAAAGGTCTTTTTGATATTTGGGCCACTCCAATCCGATCTTAAATGACATCAGTCCAAGAGAGAGAGATGAATAAAAGGGTGTTGAGGGAAGAGAGTGGAAAGAAATTAATTTGTAGAAAGAGAAAGTTACTGAGTAGTCTGTTTCTGTCTTGTTCAATATGATATGTGTTTTTTTGGATCAATCCGTTCAATATGTCATATTTCCTTTTATGAAAAGAAAAGTAATCGAAAAGACAATTTAGTAGTAATTTTTATAGACAAAAAATGCACTTTATTGACTAAAAAGCATTTTATTCGTACTTTTTTATACCTATTATCCTTTCTGTTAATCTCCTATCGAAATAAAATGTGATATTGAAGAAATACTAAAATTAGAATCAATTAAACTTGGATGTGCAGTGCACCGTACATACGTGTTGCCTTAGTAAGTGTCAACTTAAAAAAAAAAGAAATGATTTTAATGTCCAAGCTTTTCCGTTTCTCAAAATAAAATTCAAAGAGAACCCTTTGCTTGGATGAGCCCCCATCACATCACTACAGTAAGCCCATTCTAAGCCCAAATCGTTCAGCCCAAAAAGCCCACATATTTGAATCCAAAACGTGCATCTACCAACATTAAAAAACATCGTAAATATTCTAGAATCCTCTTATTATTTGCAAAAAAGCCCCTACTGAACTTTCTAGGGTTTTGTTATCCTCTTTTCTAAACCTCTTATTTTGTCATTTCTATATCATATCTTCTCACAACACTCTTCCCACTCACCCTATCACCTGTTTCTGCTCTCAATTCTTGAGGTATAATTTGTTCGATTGCAACTTATGGCGGATTTCTTAACTAATTCTGGATTAATGGATTCAATTATATTGAGTTAAATGAGTTTATCTGATTTTCAGTTCGGTAGCTGAAGAAATGGCAGCTGCACAGTTGACTTCCGCCGCTTCCTCAATTTCAGCAGCAAAAGGATTTGCGTCATTCGATGGTCTGAGAGCTACAAAGATTGCATCGTTTTCGCCTATCAAGCAGAATGTTGTATCGCAAAGGTCTTTCCGAGGCCTTGTAGTCAAGGCGGTTACAGCTGTTGCCCCTAAGGTATAATTTCCTATTCAATATTACTAATTGACTGTGTGTGTGTGTTGCTTTCAGTTCAGCATTGTGGCACCCTCGAATTGATTCTGTTTTGGATTTATTTGTTTTGGATTTATTTTTCCGAGCACTGGTCGTGATTTTAGGTTTTCAAAGTTCGATTCTACTTTCATGATTTTCATTACTCTACTGGTGAAATTCTTGCTGTAATTTTCCTCTGGGGTGATCAATCTAGTTTGGAGATATGTAAGAGAAGATGGAATTATAGATGACTCGATTTTTCCTATCCAAAAAATATCCATAATCAACTGAAACTATTTGGTATAGGGAGTCAAGAAATGATGCATTGGCATTCTAATGTATGTTACAGGCCCTTTCTCATTTTGAACGAAAAACCTTTGGTAAAACTTCATCATCTATTCCCATCATATGAGTACAGGATCAAGCCAGAACCTTTTCTTCTGCATGAATTGAGAATCCGACGTGATTAATTGTGTCATGTGTGGAAGAGTAACTATGTGATATGCTGACCTCATTTACTTGAACCATTCAGTACACAACTCTGAAGCCATTGGGTGATAGATTGTTGGTGAAGATCAAAACTGCTGAGGAGAAGACTTCAGGCGGTATCTTGCTACCTACAGCAGCACAATCAAAACCTCAAGGGGGCGAGGTTGTTGCTGTAGGAGAGGGTCGGACAATTGGAAAGAACAAGGTGGAGATTAGTCTGCAGGTATGATAATGTTCTTTTGGGGATTATGTTAATAATGGCGATAGTGCTGTGACTTATTCAAGTTGTACCTCCGTGCAGAATGGTGCCCAAGTGGTCTACTCAAAGTATGCAGGAACCGAAGTGGAATTCAATGGGACTAATCATCTCATTTTAAAGGAGGATGACATTGTCGGTGTTCTTGAAACTGACGACATTAAAGATTTGAAGCCCCTCAATGACAGAGTCCTTATTCAGGTAGGTCTTACATGTCCCAAGTTCTATATATATATATATGTGCTAAGACATGAGAATTGTCTAACTGTTGTTGGAATCGGTTGTGCTGTTTAGTGTTAGTTGAAATCCCATATTACTTGGAAGAGAGTGGTGATATGGAACTGCAACCTGGTTCCATTGAAATTAGTGATATGTTGTGGTTGCAAATAGTAGTGTAGATTGCTCTGGAGGATTGGTTAGAACATAATTATGTGGAAACTCTTGTAATGGGAATGTTTATTCCATTCAGGTGGCTGTGGCTGAGGACAGAACAGCTGGTGGTTTGTACCTAACAGACGCCAGCAAGGAGAAGCCTTCCATTGGAACCGTAAGTTGCTTCATTTAAATTCTACCTGGATTCCTATTATGTTGCATGCTTTCTGGAAAGACATAGCTACCAGACTGAAGAGAGAGTGAAAGATGTGCACTGTGCCTCCTTAATCGCTTGACTGTGTTAACTGCAGGTTATTGCTGTTGGGCCTGGTCCCCTCGATGAGGAAGGCAACAGGAAACCTCTGTCAGTCGCTCCCGGAAACTCTGTTTTATACTCCAAGTATGCAGGCAATGATTTCAAGGGCAGCGATGGTGCAGAATACATAGCTTTGAGGGCATCGGACGTGATGGCCATCCTTTCATAGGTTATATTGAGTCTTAGTTTTGGCAAAGGTAAGTTGTATCCGGAAAGTGAGAATGAGGAGACATTGTTGTGGTGTAGTCCTTTGCAGCTACTGCTCGGCCGATTCATTGTCATAAAATGTAATGGGATTTTGTTGAGACTTTAGTTGCATCTTCAAGACAGAGATGGTTCTGTTTCTAGTTGGCTTATCCTTTGTCCCATTGCCATGGATATTCATAAAATTTTTCGAAATTAACCAAAGAATATAATACATATCTAAATATTTGTGGCTGGGTTAGATGAAGATTGAACACTCGATAGGTGAGACTGCATCTGTTGCTACAGAATAACTAAACGAGAGACGTGCACCACATATCTAATGGAAAAAGTCGGATTTCGAGCTCCTATCCAATTGCAAGATGTACACCTCTTAGATATGAATTTAGTCCATATCATCGAAAAACTCTCACACCAAGAACAAGAACGAAAATGCAATGCGGATGTAATATGTGAGAAACATGTAGTAAAACTAGAGTCCTAAATTGGAATCATGAAACTATACAACATTTGTGGGAAGAAGTTGTCTTCCACCAAAACATGATCAGTTCATCAACATCAACCTATATGTCTGAAATTTCTATCTAACCCTAAATAGTAAACACCTCCAATTTACACCAATCAGCCTCTCATACTTTGATCACATGCCAAAAAGGGCTTATCATTTACAGCTTCACCAGTCAGATAAGTCAATTGCTGAGCTACTACCAACATTACATTCACCTATTACCGGTTAAATGAAGTCGCTGAATTATCGTCATAGTGCACTCTCCACGCATTTCCACTATCCGTTCCACTGCAAGCTTGATTTGCGACGGGCAGCTGAGCTAAATCTCCATCCAAACTCATCTGTTGTACCTCAGCAGCTGACAGTATCTTTATGCTCTGGACACAACTCACGAACTCCCTGCAAGAAACACAAGTGCCGAGATATATAGTTATAAATTGTCCCTTGATGCCAGAACGAAAATGGGTAGTTGTGAAATACGTACTCCCAAGGATCATCTCCAACAAGTAGTATGTCATTTTCGTGGTCTACGTAGACAAGTTTCCATTCGGTACGCTGAGGGTCTTCCAGAAGACCTTCGATGCCAAACATGCGAGCAAGATCATTTCTAAGCTCGTCGTACCCTTTGTAACGATTGACATCTATGGTTCTTCCAACGGAGCCACGTTTTTGAACCTTCACGATTTCAAGCAACATAAGAGAATTAGTAATGACAGCAAGGTAACAACACAGTCTTTGGGTACAAACAATAAATTCCAAAGCATAGCTTCTGGTCTTCGTATTTCAAAAACGCATGTAAGTTTCCAACATAAAACAGCGCGAACACATAACTCGTACATGCAGACCCAAAAACATAATACAG
Source organism: Schizonepeta tenuifolia (assembly GCA_029490685.1). Taxonomy (NCBI): domain Eukaryota; kingdom Viridiplantae; phylum Streptophyta; class Magnoliopsida; order Lamiales; family Lamiaceae; genus Schizonepeta; species Schizonepeta tenuifolia. The sequence goes on from CM055960.1 coordinate 31,287,862, forward strand.
CATCCACATTGCATGTATATGAGTAGTAGCTGTATGTGTGCGTGAGTGCTAAATTGTGTAGAGAGTAAGAGACCAACCTTTGTATATGTTCGCATACGTTGAGTCTGGTTGGGCCACAACCCACCATTTATCACACCCGTCTCATTTAGAGCAGCATCGTTTGAAGAACCTGGTTTGAAAGACATATTTGGCACTCCGAATGACTGAGAATTGATTCCAGAAGATAAATCTGTCTCAATATCCCTTGGTGTCCCACTGTAATTTGAGAGCAAGTTCTGGATGTCTTTCCCCGAATCGAAACCCCTAGACAACAGAGCATCAGGTGCCAATCCATCAATACTAGTCGCGAAAGGAAGACCATTCCTTGTGTGTGACTGAACATCGCCATCCAAGCCAGTCAGAGGAAAATTCTGTTGGAGACCACCAGCATCCAAGCAATAAGAGGTAGCGGATGACGTGGCATCCATGTGATCAGTACCATTTATCTTGTATTTGGGCTGGTCGGTAACTTTAGAGTTGGATAATTCATGCTTTATTCGAGCATCTAGTTTGTTATGACTCTCCTGCACCAAATTTGGAGGATGAACAATCGTATTATCTAGCATCCCCGGTGGACCAGTTTGGTTCTTCATGAAGCCTGATTGCATGACTTGTACATTGTTCTTAGACGGTGACGTTGAACACGTTGGAGCATCGCCATCAGTATGGCTAGATTGTTGTCTGACTAATGGTGGAGGTGGTGTCTTTTGCTGGCTCTGAAACTGGTTCATCTGAAATTGCGAAGATTGCACAAGTGTAGATGCAGAAAAGCAGTTTCCATTCGACTGTTGCATAGGCGCAGAAAGATGTTGCGTCTGATGGCTTTGTTGAACTTGCTGTTTCTGTGGCAACTGAGGCTCCATCATCGAATTTAACGGGGCAGACATTTGTTGCTGCTGCTGCTGTTGCTGTTGTTGCTGCTGGTGCAGTTTCTGGAAAAATTGCAGCTGCAGCTGTTGTTCAGAATGATTTTGTTGGGATGTCTGTTGCACTACAGGCCTTTGGGATAAGCTCTGCTGCAACGCGCCTTGTTGAAATTTCACCTGTTGCTCTTGCGATCTCTGTAGCAGAGTCGATGGTTGTTCAAGATGAGGCTGGAAAGGCAGCTCCTGAGATAACGATGTCACAGGAAATGTCGTTCTGTTAGACGAGACATCATGTTGTTGCACTGTTGCATTTCCTGCTATCATATGTTGCTGTTGCTGCTGCTGCTGGAGTTGGGAGTATGCCGCCGTTTGCTGCAAATTCCTGCTCGCAGCCTGGTCGGATGACATGCCGCTCGTTGCAGGAGGCTGCGCCATGGACGGTTGTTGCTGATGCTGAAGGGGTTGCTGCAGTAACTGCTGCGGCAGCTGTTGAGTTTGCTGAAGCAGCTGGGATTGTGTTTGCTGCAGCGGCAACTGCTGCCGTTGCTGCACCTGTTGCTGAGTAGGTGTAGGAGATTGTAACATTTGCTGCAGGTGCTGCTGTTGAGACCACGATACGTTCGGCTGCAGCAGCTGATTGACCTGCTGATTTTGATGATTTCCTTTGCCCATTTGAAGATTCTGTGCAGCTAGACCTGGGGATTGGAAGTTCAACAGTTTCGACGGATCATCACTGCCAAGGTTAGTCTGTAGAGCAGTCGAAGAAACCATGTTAGGGAACACTCCTGCTTGATTAGACGACAACTGATTATTCTGCTGCATATTCATCCACTGCACCAGGCTCAGGCCAGGAAAAATCGAGCTCGAAGCATCTTTCATGCCAAAGTCATCTGCTAGCCACGGCATACCTCGTTTGAACATATTCTCGACATCAGAATCATCTGTAGATAGCAGCACATGTGAGAGTGAGGAAGGGGACGAGGAAATAAACAAGGATCGCAAGAACGTCTGCAAAAATTTAGACGTAATTGCACACAGGTGTTAGTGTGTGTACTATCTTGGTGAGAATTTAGACAATATACGAGCAATCTGTGCTTTCCAATTTCAAGAACTCGAAAGTATGATGCAAATTCGCCAGATCACGTTTCAATGATAAATAAAAAAACATCATTTTACCTGGGAACCCTGGATGTCTGGGTAACTTTGGTCTGAAAAATGGAGGAGGGCATATGTAAAAGGGAGTCACAACAGGTTCAATATCCCAAATTGAGACTCGACTAGGACGCTCCCCAGCTGTTGATTCGTCCCATCCAACCTAATGACAAGGAAACGTTGAGTTTTGTTTATAAAATTCAAATCAGCTAAAGAATCGTTGTATCAAGTTAACTGAAGATAGCAATGCAGACATTTCGATGCCAAAATAGTTAAGCAGTTTGTATGTCAAAATAGTTAAGTAGACAATTCAAAAAGTCTTAATGTTTATCGAGAAATTTATATGAAGCACTAAATTCAGCGTGAACTTGGTAGCTGCATATAGCTAAATCGTGATTCGACTTGTGAGATATATATTGGATAATTCAAGTCAGTAAGCAAAGTGGGAAGGAGTATTTACTTGGAGATTACGCCATTGTGAGTTTTTCCATCGAATGGGATCCAAATCACTTACACCTGTAACTGTGCCCATGTACCTCCTAACTCCAGACTCCTCAGTCTCAAACATCATCCTAAACCGCATTCCCAATGAAACTTGCGTGTACATTGCTTTATTATACTTAGCAAGCGGAATCACAAATTCCGAAGGGCTAGCCCTGTTAGTACCATACACAAATGTCATTCTATTTCTAACCTCAAATTATTAGTATTAAGTTCAGAATATAGAAGTTTCTTACCTTAAATTATTAGTATTAAGTTCAGAATATAGAAGTCGAAAGATTCGAAATATTACCTGGGGTTATAGAATATGGTAAATGGGCTGTTATTTGCAGCAGCATGAGCTGCAGCAGCAAGAATTCCGATATGCATGCTGTCGCTTGATATAACAGACGAGGATAGAGCAGGCTGCTGCCTATTTGCACGACGTATACCCAGGAGAAGCTGTGACTTTTCATCCCTAGATAATTGAGTGCGTTGAGTTATGGGGAAGGAATATTATGCATTAAAGGGTTGATCTAATATTTTTGTACCTTATGAAAAGGACAGCGTCCCCGGCTATAAGTCTTTTAGAACTAACAAATACGCTCCAACCTGTTGTCAGTAGGTGTCGTTTGGGCTGACCTGAAAATCGATCAAGTTAACATCTTTGTAAGCATATTTAAGCAGCTATTATGGCTGCTACTAATATAGGATACGACTCTGAAACATTGCGCAATTTCAGTTACACCCACTACTAAGTGAAATCTTTAATCATCCCAATATAAAATTTATAGCTAAGTTATTCTCTACTATAAATCTTCTGAAGCTGGAGTCCCAATAGCGTCTAAACTCCAAAGCCCCAAAACGAGTAACATTTTGTGCAACAGGGATATAAGGAAAGGCCAAAAAGAGTAGCTGATTAACGATCATGAGAAAAAGAGTAATCCGAGGAGAATCTCTTTTTACAGGAACAGCCTGGTTTCTAAAGAATCTAAAAATATGTATGAATGAATCTTAAACGAAGTACCTCTATAAATATGTCTGAATGTCCAAGTTTGGTCATGCAAGTCTTTAGCTGTTAGCTCCTGAGCAGGAGGTTGCATCGAGAAATCCTGCAAAACGATTCTCAGGTAAGATTCAAGACACTTATCACTGCATCAGATTCTTCATATCGATGGTAATGAAGGTTACCAGAGGGGGAAAGATCTTCTCAGCTGCTCTACGTGGAACTGAAAAGCCACCGTGAGTGCTCGTGTCACTTGCCGTTAGAGTTTTACAGAAAAATTCAGTAGGTTGCCTGTTGTGCTTAAGGCCAATATCAGATACTAGTAATGCTTCCTGGTCGTACTGTTGCATACAAGATTCAAAGTTAGTTCCAATCAGAAAGATCGTCGTTTTGCAAAAACTTTCAATCAATCTCAAAGTAACAGACCTTAGTCACAGGTAGAAGAGTCATTTGAGCATAGACCTCATCGGTTTCAGCATCAGCCTGATGAAACAATTATATCATCAAACATACAGCATTGCATCATGTGACTAATTGATCAAGTTGATGCTTCGTCTAAATAGAATACACACAGTTACTACACCAACTCACAAAAGACCCTGCCCTTGGAAAGCTAAAATAAGTATGAAAAAACGAAAATCTAATCTGCCATAGTCTATTCCATCTATGATCACGATGGACTTTCATTTGATAAACTCTATGTGAATGCCATAAGAATTTCCGTACATGTAAGGTGACATTGTGGAGCATGCAGATCAACTTCGAAGGAAGATTGGGATAACTTGGGATTCCGTCAGCCTCTTTCTGCATTGATGCTGCCACCTGTGCATAGAAAAAGATCTTTCAGAGATCATTCATCTGAAACTGAAAGCAATCTTTACAAAAAGGGGAGAATAAAAGACGTACTTGTTCGCTGTGACCTTGAGGAAAATAGACGACAAGGCTCCCGACAGGCGGCAAAGACACCAATGGCCCAGCACAAGCATGCCATAACTCAGAATTTATCACCTTTTTTTCGCCTGTATTGGTAAGAAGGAACTTACTAATTCTGGAAATACCGTTCTAAATGAGTTCACATTTTATACAATGGCGATTGAGGGAGACTTAGCAATCATATATTTGATTTGTCAATGAATTTAGTGATAGTACATGGATAGAGAAACAGTGAAGTAAACATTTGCAGTCACACATCTAATATAAACTTTAGCAATTCAATTATTTACTTGCACTAAATAAAACAGCATTAATTACAGATAAGAATACCAACTCCGGTGATGTCACAATTAACTTCAAACAAGAATAAAAGACTAATTCATGCAATCAAAAATCAGATATATTCAAAACTAAACAGAAGAAGAAGGCACATCTCTGAATAAAACTGAAATCAAAGTTTTGAAGAAAACCAATTCCACAGCACAAGCACATAAAACTCTGGAAGAAGCCAAGAGTTATTTCTTTTTAACACTTGTTTTCAAACAACTCTTTTAACATACAAGAACTAATAATGGTTAAAAAATCACAGAAACGTCAGCAGATCAGGAAGTGCTTATATCACAACCAATTGCAAACTTCAATACAAAAGCATCAAGCTAACTAAAGCCCAGCCTTCACCCTTTTGCAACAAACACAGAAAAAAAGATTTGCAGAATTGTTCACACAAAAATGGCAAACTCTTCCTAAAAGAAAAGATGGGATCGACATGAAAGACAGAGAAAAGCTTAAGCACATGAAAATTCATTATGTAAATTGATGGAGGAACACAAAAAAAAATAAAAAATGTGTAAAATGGAATGAACAAACCTTCAACTGAATTTGCCAAAAATCCATTAGATGGAATCTTCATTGCAGCAAAAAATTTACCTATACACTCTGCAATTCAACTTCCTTCCACCCAAAATATCTTCCGTCATAAACCAAAGTTTTATTTGGATATATCCACTCAAAAAGAATTACTCCTACTTTCTTCTTCCAAAGAAAGCTGACTTAAATTCTCAGCAAAATAATTCCTTTCAAACAAATGTGTACTCAAAAATCTTCCAGATTTCACAAAAAAACCAGCATTCTTGTTCCAACTCCCAAATCTTTCCACGCCTCCTTTCACATTCAAGAAAAATAAAATTTCCCGTGATTTCAGGAAAACACAAAATCCAAAGCAGGCGAGAGCTTGAGGTCCGAAAACTCGCTTCTGCTCCAAGAATCCGGTCTTAAATCGAGCGAGCAACCACGAATGAGCTGGCCCATCAAACTTATGCAGGTGACCGTACAGTTCCGGAGAATTTGTTGGAACTGGGAAAAAAACTTACTGGAAATGGAAAGGTGTCGGTCGGCCACGTGGGAAGGAGCGGCGGAGCAGCCGGGATCAAGGCGGCGCGGAAGGGGGAAGGAATCTTAGGTGTCGCCGGAAAACCCGTAGCCAATAAATGGACGGCTTCCTTATAGCAGCAGCAGTAATAATAAGAATAAGAATAAGAAGAAGAGAGAGTCACTTAATAATTTTAATCATTCCGTCATCGTATAGTTGTAATAATATTACTATAAAATCAAATTGATGCTGTATTTGTATATATTTGGTATATGTATGTGTCTCTGTGTGTAGACTGTAGAGAAGAGGGTCGGTGTTTTGTGGAGAGAGAGAGAGAGAGAGAGAGAGGAGAGAGAAGCAGGCCGACATAAAACCAACCACAGAGGATTAAACAAAGTAGGAAACTCCATTGCGTGTTTCGCTCTTTCATGACATTTTTCTGAATACGTAAACATTAATCTCTAATTTTGTTTTTATTACTGCTTACGGTGTCGTTAATTACAATTATGTGCCAATTTATGCGGCTTCGACGCTGTTTATTCCAACATTACAATTTTTTTAGAATTAATCTCTGTTTAAACTGTTTCACAAACACGTTAAATTCTTTTCAACGGATCTGTATATTATACTAGTATACTACTACTCTATAATCATGATTGAGGCGATAATATTTGATGGTCCCAAATCCCAATTTGGTTTTAAGAGGATAAATTATTACCACTGTAATAAATATATAAATATGCTAACGTTTTAAATTTAATAGATGTTATGTGGTCTCCACGTTAATTATATATATTCATATATATATATATATATATATATATATATATAAATGAAATTAGGAAATGATTCCAGCCATCTCAAATTATTAACGCTAAAAATTAGTAAAATAAACTCATCAAGCAACGGAGATGGAGTTGTTATTACTTAAAAATTTATGGATTTAAAAATAATCCTTTTAATACTTCACTTCAAATGCAACCTCAAGAAATAAAATTGTGCCATATCTTCTTCCTTTGTTTTGGACTTTTGATTGAAGACGCAATCAAACATTATAAATAAATAAATAAGCTAATTAACTGAACTTAAAATAGATAAGCTAATGCTTCTATTTAGAATCAAATTATTAGACTTACCTTTGCCAAAAAAAAAAAAATAGTCTTCGAACTTTTGGGCTCACTCTATCAATTAAGATAATTAGATAAGACACCACTGGATAAAAGAAGCTATATCATGTTTAATATTGGACATTTTTCTTATTTTGTCTTTCTTTTAATTTAATATTTTGAACTTTTATCTTGTAGTAGTATTATTAGTTCACATTTAGGATTTTTCTTTTTTCTTTTTTTACTGTTGGGAACTTTTTTTCTAAGAAAACCCCACATCTGAGAACGTCTGAAAATACATACGTAAAGAAATAAGCAACAATATTGGTAACAAAGTTACATGAGTATTTGGTCATACTTCATAAAGTCGGTAAAATACTTTACATTTCCATAAAAATATAGATATATAGTAGATGTTTAAACCGATCTTATTGATCTTAAATCTTGGGGTTCAACTTCTAATTTTTTTTAAGATCTTAGTATATTAACGCTAAGTAATTGTACCTCGTTGTAATTAAAAAACGCTAAGTAATTGTACCTCGTTGTAATTAAAAAACGTTAAGTAATTGTAAGTGAAAGTTATTATTATTAATATTGCTTACATTAGAAAGTTTCTAAGTAAAATATAATAATTAAGAACTTTAAACAAATTTAGTTTTTTACCGCTCTCTCCGTAAGAAGCATTATTTGGGGTCCATATTTTAATTTAATTAGTACGTTTTTCTGTTGAAAATGACATCAAATAAATAGGTAATTTTGTCTGGTTCTTAAAAACTGCAAAATTGTCCTTTCAACCAAAAGATTAGTCCTTTCAGCCTTTGTTTTTTTTTTCCTTTCTATTATTTATTTATTTTTTGGAACTTGTGGTTGTTTAGGTGGTAATTTACCGCAAGATTTGTTTATTTAGTGCTAATTAAGGAAGAAAAATACCTTTTTGCCTTCACCTTCACATAATACAAAAGTAGAATAAAAGTTAAAATATTGATCCCTCTTGTTATTCAATTATGAACTATTTCAGTTGAGGCACGATCGAAGAATATTCAAGCATGTGCATCGAGCAGTACTATTATTATTCTATTTTAAATTAGTCGTGCAAAATTTCATTCTGGTTCCAATACATGTATTTTACTTATTCACTTTATCTAATTAGTTTTACGGTTATATATGTATAGGGTAATGATATTCGGCCACACTGTGGCCAGCCACACGAGCTAAAAATGGTAATATATATTTTTAAAATGGAAATATACCCTAATTGGGAAGCATAAATCCTAAAGGAAAAATGTGATTATTTCTATTTTTATAGTCAACTTTCCTTTTTCTTAAGCGTGTGGCTGGCTACAGTGTGGCCGGATATCTTTATTCTATACACTTTTTTGGGTGGGCGAAATAAAATATGCTACATAATCGATTAAAAATGAATTTGAACTTGAACAAAAGATTGTAAATACCTAGATAACTTTTTAATTTTATTAATATCTGTACGTACCAATTCAAAAAATTTGTTCAAATTATATTATTTTAATATACTTCTCAAACGAGGTGACTTCAGTCTGTAAGTAGTGATATCTTGGATACAACTTCCTCGCTCACCCTCCCTATGTTAAAAAAAAACATGTAAATAAAAAGGTGTTGTTTACTTTCTTTTCCTGGTAGGCGGGATGGATGAAGGATACAATTAAAATGGATTTCAGTTTTAATTCACTTAAAATGGAGAGAATATTATATTCCAAAAATCATAAGTACAAGTAAAGTATATAATTTATTATTGAAGTATAGATCAAATTAACGACAATAAATCTAATGACTTTCTGACAAGTGTGTGTGATTATATACCAAAAGTTAATAAGAATGAAATGTGGTTTTTCATTCTTATTAAAAGTCATACATTAAAGTTTGCATAGTACGTATATTCGAACAATTCGTTAACTTCACTTTTCTAGTAAAATATTCAATTCATTCCCTACACATTAATACTAAGTAATTTATGATACAAATTCAGAAAATAATTGAAATTATTTTCTGATTCTTAACAGTTTACTCTAGTAATAAACGCTAAATGTAAGGTAATTATAGAAAATTCGTTGATAATAGTATTTTAGTATTTTTTTTCTGAAAAAAATAAATAAAAATTACGTAAGAGCATATATCCACTATCCCACACACACCAAAATCAATGTAAAGCTCGATACCACATGTATATATGTATATGGCAATACACAGTTAAATACAAAAATTATTTAAAATGATTTGTAATGAGGAATCGATCCCGGCTCAATATATCCCGAGTGCTACATGAAATTCACAGAGGTGGTAGTATTTTTCTATTAATTGTTACATAGATTTGTCCCCTACATGTTCATTAAATATAAAATAATTGTACATGAAATGTAAATCCAAGAATTAAATAATTAATTAATCGATGCTTCCATGATAAAGATGCGAAGAACAAGAATTTGATTAGCACGCTCATTAGACCACTAAGCCGGAAAAACCGGACACTTATCGCACATGCGGCCACGCAAATGTAAAACTCAGTATTAGTTAATTATGATATTTAGTGACATCAAAATTACTTTTCTTTTTTATGGCTCTCAACGTATATTAGGTATGCGGTATCAATATGATTCATACGAATATTTTATGTTTGTATAATATGATTATATGGATATCAAGTTGATATCTTTTATATAGTTAATATTCTAATTTTAAAAAATTTCATATACCAATTTTTACTAGTATATGACTCCTATCTCTATTTTCTTCCCCACTTATTATCAATCGATATATTGAACATATCAAAACACAAATATCAAATATCACTCTCATACCCATACATGATAACCGATATCTATACTCATATGTGATATCTGATATATTGGTATATGAATACCAAACGGGCTCTAACATCTCACTTGATAAAATAAAAACTTGATTATGAAGATCTTCACGGCGGAGACATATGTCGCGATTTGTAATAAAGTTATGTTTTAATATCAATGACGGCGACCATTCTATATATCCATTACAAGTCCAATTTAACTGGGTTGACGTTGAAAGATGTAAATTTTTTGGAATGCCTAAAATTTAGAGAGACAAAGTGCAACATAAAAGGACAAATTTCAAAATTCAAAATTTAATTAAGAATAAGTCATATGATTAAGTTAAGAGATTAAATGTATATAATCAAGTACCAACGATATTTATGTCCGAATCAAAGATTAATTACTAATGTAGTTTGATTAATTCCACCTGAGAATTCAGACACCATGCATTGAATTGGATCGGAAGAAGTGAATGCGCATATCATTCATTACTAGCTATATTCTATTACTATCAAATAAGTGAAATAAATTCTATAATAATACTATTGAAATATAGCTCAAACCGTCATAAATATGCAAATATGTGGTTCCAATCATTTTAGAATGCAACGTAAATTTTGATTTTCAATTTCCTTATAACTCAATGTCCAATCATTTACTCATTACTCAACAATAAAATATGAGCACAAGTTACATCGTTTTGAATGCTATGTAAACAGTTGGGATCAGAACACACCATCAATAAAGTCATCATATCTACAATATTCACTACTTATTTCTTGATATTGATTTTCTCCGATGGTGTACACTTATTGGAGACGAGAGTAGTATTTATTTAATCTCTAAAAAATAAAGAAAAAAGGTTAGTAGTACTACTTCCTTTGGTCCCTTCATATTGTCATCGTTTTTTTATTTAAAAGTTTCGCTCATATTGTCATTTTTCTACTAATAAAGAAAATTTTAACCCTTTAAAATCCGTGATATTGAGTGACTTTCTATTTTTATAGCCATTATTCTTAATTTTAAAAAAAAATACTAGTAGTTGTATGATAATTTGAAGGTCTGACATTCATGAATGTGTAAGTATAGTAAATAAATAGTATGTATAGTTAATTGTGGAAGGGAAAAGATGAGAGTGGAAAGCAGTGTGCAGAGAAACTAACTCAAAGGGCAGAGCAGAGGCGCACGCTCATTGCTACCAGCTTTTGTCGGCCCTCCTTCTATCTCTTACTACTACTACTTATTTACTTCTTCTCATTCAAACCTTCTCTTAAATAACTTAATAATATCCAATGGTTATTATAATACATACGTGTATATATATATCTTCTTGGTCGCCGACTTATTTAGTGCTTTTGTGAAAATAAAATTGGAGTAAATAAAAATAAATAGAAAAATATTGCATTCGATTTATAAATGTTGTACTCCCTCCATCCATTTTGAGTTGCTCTGTTTGACCTCTAAAAAGTATCCACTTTGAAATACCTCATTTCAACAAATTGATCCATATACCCTCATTACTTTTGCATTATTACTACCCCTTCCCACACTTAACAAATTACCCCATTAATTATCCTATCTAATTACCCACCCTAATTAACCCACCCCAACCACCCTCACACTCTCTATCCTCTCACTCTCTTGGACAGACCTTCTATCTCTCTCATTTCTCTCGAAATTTCCATCCCTCTCTCTCACTCTCCCTATTCTCTGCAACTCTCCCTCTCTCTCTCTCATTTCTCTCGAAATTTCCATCCCTCTCTCTCACTCTCCCTATTCTCTGCAACTCTCCCTCTCTCTCATTTCTCTCGAAATTTCCATCCCTCTCTCTCACTCTCCATATTCTCTGCAACTCTCCCTCTCTCTCATTCCCATCTCGAAGCTTCCCTCTCTCCTTCTCCCCCTATCGACTGCAACCCTCCCTCTCCCTCAACCTCTCCATCTCTCACCCTCTCCCTCTCCGCCGTTCTTTTTCTCTGGAACCCTAGATCTACTCTCACCCTCTCCCTCTCCGCCGTTCCTTTTCTCTGGAACCCTAGATCTACTCTCACCCTCTCCCTCTCAGGCGTTCTTTTTCTCTGGAACCCTAGATCTACTCTCACCCTCTCCCTCTCCGCCGTTCTTTTTCTCTGGAACCCTAGATCTACTCTCACTCTCTCTCCCCGCCGTCACGGACTTTGTCTGAATACACTGTACCCCTCTGAACCCTAGCGTCGATGAAGGACGGCAAGGCTGGGAGAGGGTGGAGATCGACCCCTCCCTCCAGTTCGTCGATGCCACCCCTCCGTCCCCCTCGTGGGTACCATCTCCCCCCACTGATTCGCCGGAGTTCGAGGAGGATCTGTGGATTCCACTAGGCTGGGAGCCCTCTCCATTCACCGAAGATCCTGAGATGCATCGTTTTGAGGTGGTGCCGGACTCTGTGTTCCCCGAGGTGGCGGAGGAGCCTGCCGTTGCCCCGGTGCCGGAACCTGTGCCCTCCGTTGAGGCGGAGGAGCCCTCCGTTGCGCTGGATGGCGAGGATGGCAAGCATTTGGCTGAGCCCGACTCTGAGGATGGTTTGGATCCATACCAGCGATACTGCCATGATGGCAAGGATCATGCTGAGTCCGGATCGGATTCGGACAGTGAGGTAATTTCTTTCTTAAACTTTCGGGTTGGTGATGGCTGGTGATGCCCTTATATGCATTTCATACTGCATTTGATGAAATGGTGATGGCTGGTGATGGCCTTATATGCAATTTTTCTGTATTTGTGGTTTGTGGTGGTTGAAAATGGATTCTATTTTCTGCATTCATACATTGCCTTCACCTGTTTTGATGCATAAGCCAAACCAAAAACACATTTACCATTACATGATTGCATTGGTTTAGTTTACATTCCAAATAAGACAAAAACCAAAAAAATGCACTTTGTTTGTCCCTGTAAACTAGTCTGCTGGGTACTACCACTGTGAGCTTCCATGCCTTCAGTGCTCCAGCCCCACACTATCCAATGCCTCTGTTAATTCATCTAAGTTGTAGAAGTTGTCTTCCTCCATGCCATGTAACTTTAAGTACTCCAAACTCTCTCTCACAAGCTGTACATCAATTTCAATGGAATCTGGTAAGACTCCATCTTTGATCATGCTGTCTTTTCCCATATGAGGCATAGGGTAGTCATTACACCCCTTCACTTTCATGATCTCTGCATAACACAGTTGGAGTTGTAGGAAAATCTTGTTAATCTTCCAAGGAGGGTATTCTGCATATGCTTCCTCCACATTCCTTAGCAACTCTCCTGCATTTGCTGCACCTTTCTTATCCTTCAGTGACTGGATGCTCCTAAAAAACCCCAAGTCATTTATGTTGGTGTCTGGACTGTTTGCTGGTTGGTTTATCAGATGGATGTGGAATCCATCTGTGTGTGCAATAGCTTGAAAGTCTGGATCAGTGTCCTTAATGTGTGATTTGGCATTATCTTGCTGTATCCATATTTCTTTTCCTAGAGTTTCTGGCCACTTGCTTTTAATTGCTGGTACAATCTGCAAAACAAATCTTGTGTGAGAAGTGTGGTATGATAAGAATACAGATACTTCACCTGATTCAGATTATGTGTGTGGTGAGGCATTATCTTGCTTCGTGTGTATGTGTATGATAAGAATGCAGATACTACACTTGATTGTTGATTGGGCAAATGAGGCTATGCCCCTGCTGATGCCATGCTTGCTTCCTGTTTATGTGTGTGATAAGAATGCAGATACTACACTTGATTGGTTATTGGGCAAATGAGGCTATGCCCCTGCTGATGCCATGCTTGCTTCCTGTTTATGTGTGTGATAAGAATGCAGATACTACACTTGATTGGTTATTGGGCAAATGAGGCTATGCCCCTGCTGATGCCATGCTTGCTTCCTGTTTATGTGTGTGATAAGAATGTAGATACTACACTTGATTCCTTAGTGGGCAAATGATGCTATGCCCCTGCTGATGCCACAGATTATGACATGATTGCATTGGTTACCTCAGTGAGTAATTGTTGTTTGGCTACTTCTCTGGTAACTGACTGCATTGGTTTGAGCTCCATTGTGCCTTTGATTCTGTTCTTGCTGTTCCTTTGAGCAGGCTTCTCTGTGATAAATGGAAATATTCCCAGTTTCCCATCAAAGATGACAGTTCCCTCTTTATCTATGATTGGCCTAGCTATGGCACAATTGAACATGATCTTTAAGATGTGAGACTTAGATTGAAGCTGCCTATATGGTGTTTTCTCACCCTTGGCAAGGTAGTATCTGTCCTTTGCTTTTGTGAGATAAAACCATTTCTCATCTATGTGAACTACATTGTGCATTCTCTGAAACTTGATCTTCCCACCCTCAATGATGTTTCCTAGCTGACTCATGCTCCAATTCAATCTGCATAACTTGTTTTCTGGAGTGAGAAAGGGCTTTACTGCATTGGTGTGAGCCTGCAGCTCTTTGTCTTTGTACCAAACATGAACTTGGCTCTTACTAACATTTAAATGTTCTGCCATACTCCTGAATGATGTTCTGTGAAGTACTGACAGGTTTTTTATTTTTTCTGCATCAAATGGCTTGTTTTTCTTCTTCACTAATCCTATTTTCTTGCTTTGGAGACTAATAGGAACCCCTTGCTGAAGTTGAGCTTTGGCCCTGGACCAGATGGACCATACGGTCTTCAGATTGATGCTAAACTTCTCTGCAGCCTGTTTTTTGGCTCCATACTCCAGTTTGCCCTCCCTGCTGTGTGAGAGAAGCCACTGCGCAATGGCATTCAGCTGGTCTGGCTTCAACTCCGCTGTTTTCCTGTTTTCTGCCATTTCTGCAAATTTTCTGTATTTCTAGTTTTTGTAGTGTTAAATGGTGAAGATGTATTGTGAATTCTGTCTGCTCTCCTATTCTATTTATAGGAGTTGAGACCTTTGGATTTTAGCTTTTCAAATTTCCCTCCAAGTTTTTGGATCAAATCACTTGTTCTTCCTGTGTACTTTTAGAATTCTTTATTCAATGAAATGTTTGTTCTTCCTGTGTACTTTTAGAATTCTTTATTCAATGAAATGTTAGTTTTGCCTCCAAACTTTCACTTCTCCCTCTCATTTCATTTCTACTGCATTTCATACTTTCAATTTGCTGAGGTCTGAGTTTGTTCTTGTTATCTCACATGTGAGATAACAAGAACAAGTTCCAATTAAAAAAAAACCAGGTTCGAAAAAAAAAAAAAACAGGTTCGAAAAAAAAAAACAAGAACAGAAAAAAAAAAAAAAAAAACTGACATGAAACAACAATTTAACAGAAAAAACAATCAACCAATATGAAAAAAAAACAAACATGAATGAAAAAATAGGTTAAGGAATAAACCAACCTCATTTTCTCTCTCCTACTTTTGCTAATCCACAAATTAACAACTTAATAGCCCACAATCTCACTACCCTTATTGTCTTTTTTCCTCCACTTTTTACACTTTTTCAACTCTCCTTAAATGCCGTGCCGAACCCCAAGTAGGGCAACTCAAAATGGACGGAGGGAGTATAACATAATCAGTTGAATTTTCAATCTCATATTTGTATTGCTAGACTTGATTATTTAAAATAGGGAAATATACGCTACGACTGGCCCATAACAGAAGTTGGCAATGGCATCCTTACACCAATAATGGAATGATGACTTCAACTTATAACTTTCCAACTGATGCCATTGCCAAGTTGAGAACTGTATTGTAGGCTCTAGTAGGACCGATCACATTGTGCGGTCAGTCAACATGTTGACTTTGACTTTTAAATTATCAATAACTCTCTCTTGTATTTCTTCGCAGGGGTATATCATTTTCATTTCAAAACACGACTCCACTTTCCCTTAGAGTTCAATCCTTACATGAATTCAAATCAAATAGCTTACTTTCTTAAAAACTCATGCCACAATTCAAAAGATTTACCTATTTGTGGACGGAGGGGTATAAATCGTACCTGATATTAATAGACCTTAATTAAAATTAATAAATTATAAATCTTAACTGATAATTAATAATTTATAATTAAAAATAATAAACCCTAATTTGATAATTAATAAATTCTAATTAGAGATTAATAAATTTTAGTTGACGATTAATGAATCCAAAGGAGATAGGATTAACGAAAAATGAATATTCAAAAAAAAAATTGAAGAAAGGCTGGTGCATCGACGCAGCAAAAAAAAAATCTTGGAATTCTAAAATAAAGAAAAAAAAAGGCTTTAGAATTTATTGACTTTTGAAATAATTTTGCATGTCCATTGACTTTTTAGAAAGTCTATGAAATTTGAAACTGAAGTAGGGCAAGTCTATTGACTCCCTCCTAATATAATGCGTATCATTAAGCTTTACAATATATCTCTCTTATCATGTCATAAAATCATTTATGGGTGAATCCATGCTAAAGTTTGACAAGTATTATTTTAATATACGTTAGCAAACATTGACGATAAAAAAAACCGGTCAATCCATCTTCCATCTTATTTCATATTTTTGGGTGATTGATGTTGATGTGTCTCAAATTGTACTCCCCATGTCCATGTATATGAGCCACTAATTCTAGCTTGTTGCATATGGCTTGTTTAATGTAATTTACCTCCCATGAAATTAGAACTTACTTGGTGTACAAAAATAATAGTTGTAGATTCCTTGTGATGTGTGTTGCATCAATAGGTAAGTTGATCTGGATAAAACAAAAGGTTGTGTTAAAAGTTCTTGCAACTTTGTACAACGAAAGTAAAATTAGCATAAAGAGAACACTAAATTTTCATTTTCTGCAAGCCATATATTTGAGATATTTGAAAATTCTTTACAATTAGTTCTCTAAATCTCAGATTTGAAACTATGAGTGCTAATTGCGCTAAACTACAGAAAAATACAAAAGATGCATGGTTTGAAGAAAGTCATTTGTTCTTAAGCTTACTAATCGTTTAATTTAAGAAACGCCTTATTCTATCCTAATTTAACATGACGTTGCACCACAATAATTTTGAAATAAAACGGTTTACTTAGCGCGCACAGAAAGAAAATGAGTATTTGAATCTTAGGTACGAGAAAAAGAAAAAAGATTGTTTTGACGAAAACCTAACCCTTTTCTTAAACATACCATTTTTGTAAGAAACACCTTATATCCAAATTTACCACGACACTAAATATTACAACGGTTAAGATGCATTATTATTTACGATATTAGGATTAAAAATATTACTCTCAATAAGGAAACGATTAGAAAAACATAATCAAAGTTGCAGTCGATCGAATATGGTATCTCAAAGAGCATGAATTTTTATTGATGTGATATCTCTACAATAATTAAATATGTGTTATAAACTAGAGAGAAGCGAGAGAATATAGAAGAGAATATGAGTCGAGTGTATTCAATATGAGGGTCAAAGGTCTTTATTTATACAAGTAGGAAGCTAGGGTTTTAGGGTAGATTTCTTGGTCAACACACATAAGATATATCTAGAAGATATATTTACAACACTTCCCCTTCATTTCACCAATACCTAAAACAAAAATATTGCCTCATTAAAACCTTGCTAGAAAAACCCAATGGGACAAAACCTAGTCGAAGGAAAAAGAGAACAACTGCTTCCCCTGAACTCGAGATCATTGTAGATCTTTGAGTCGGCGCATACCGATCCCGTGTATCAACTTTCTGAATGTTGATGTTGGTAATGCCTTGGTGAATAAGTCCGCCAGATTCTCACTTGAGCGAATTTGTTGAATATCGATATCGCCATTCTTTTAAAGATCGTGTGCGTAGAAGAGCTTGGGAGAAATATGCTTTATCCTATCGCCTTTGATATATCCTTCATTGAGTTGCGCGATGCAAGTAGCATTATCTTCATATAAAATAGTTGGTTTGGCCTTTGATGAAGTTAACCCCATGACTCTTGGATATGACTTGTCACATTTCTCAACCGTGCACACTCTCGACTTGCTTCGTGGATTGCAATGATTTCAGAATGATTTGAGGATGTTGCTGTCAAAGTTTGCTTCACAGATTTCCATGATATAGCAGTTCCACCATATGTGAAAATGTAGCTAGTTTGTGACTTGGCTTGGTGTGGATCGGATAAAAATCCTGCATCTGAATATCCTATTAAAGTATTATCAGAACCTTTGGGATAATATAATCCAAAGTCAATGGTACCCTTTAGATAACGTAGAATGTGTTTAACACCATTCCAATGTCTCAAAGTGGGTGCACAACAAAATCTTGCGAGAAGATTGATAGAAAAAGCTATATCCGGTCTAGTATTATTAGCCAGATAAGTCAAAGCTCCAATTGCACTTGGATATGGTACTTAGGGATCAAGTATCGTTTCACCCTTTTCAATAGGTCGAAATGGATCTTTCTTAGTATCAAGAGATCTAATGATCATTGGTGATGCTAATGGATGTGCATTATCCATGTAAAAGCATTTTAACACTTTTTTTGTATATGTGGACTAATGAATACGTTCATCCATGGATACGTTCTATTTGCAAACCAAGACAAAACTTTGTCTTTCCCAAATCTTTCATCTCAAATTCTTTCTTCAAATATTCAACAGTTTTATTGAGCTCTTCAGGGTTCCCAATTAAATTTAAATCATCAACATAAACTGCTATGATTGCAAATCCACTTTTGGTTTTCTTAACTAAAACACAAGGGCAAATATCATCATTCTTGTATCCTTCGTTAAAAAGATACTTTCTCAGTCTATTATACCACATACGACCAGGCTGTTTCAATCCATACAATGATTTTTGTAGTTTAATCGAATACATGCTTTTGAATTTTGACTGCAATGCTTGAGGCATATTAAATCCTTTTGGAATTTTCATATATATGTCATTATCTAATGACTCATATAGGTATGCAGTCACTACATCCATAAGGCGCATATCAAGCCTTTGTGACACAACTACACTAATCAAAAATCTGAAAGTAATAGCGTCCATTACTGGAGAGTATGTTTCCTCATAATCAATTCCTCGTCTTTGGGAGAAACCTTGTGCTACGAGTCTTGCTCTATATCTCGTAACTTCATTTTTCTCGTTTCTCTTTCTAACAAAGATCCATCTGTATTCCACAGGAATTTCAGATTTCGGAGTTCGGACTATAGGTCCAAATACTTTCCGGTTATCACAGGAGTCCAATTTCCTTTCTATAGCTTCATTTCATTTTGGCCAATCAGTTCTCTGTTTGTATTCTGCAATAGATTTTGGTTCAGAATCCTCATTTAAAATTTGAAGAGCTATATAAAAGGCAAATTTATCATCTACATTGATACTTTCTCTCTCTAGTATCTAATTAGAATATAAATAATTTATTGAGATCTCATGGTTTTCAGATACTTGTAATTCTTCATAAATTACATCACTTTCATTTGATTGATTAGTCATTTTCGTCATAATTTGGTTTCCATCTTGCCTCCTTCTTTTTCTAGGTATAGAATCTTCGGAACCAACCGGTCGACCACGTTTTTTACGAATTTTGGACTCATTTGCTGCCAAAGCTATTTGTCCTTCAGGGACATCAATTTTAGCCGGAGTATTTGCAGCATGTATGTGAGATTGTGTCACTTTTCTTGTATCTACAAAAACATCAGGAATTTGATTTGCAATCTTTTGCAAATAAATGATCTTTTCAACTTCTTGTTCACATTGATTCTTTCTAGAAAAATGTGACAAGTTTTTCTCATTCCAAGAGATTTCCTTGTGCTTTTCTGAATGTAAATTTGTTTCACCTAATGTTGAAAATGTCATTTCATCAAAATGACAATCTGCAAAACGTGCAGTAAATAAGTCACCCATTAAAGGTTCAATATACCTTATAATCGAGGGTGAATCAAATCCAACATGTATCCCAAGCCTTCGTTGGGGACCCATTTTTATTCGTTGTGGGGGTGCAATTGGGACTTGAATCGCGCAGCGAAAAGTTCGCAAATGAGAAACATCAGGTTCACGACCAAAAATTATTTGCATTGGAGAGTATTCATGATTTGTTGATGGCCTTATTCGAACTAATGTTGTAGCATGTAATATGGCATGACCCCAAGCAGTAGTTGGGAGTTTCGATTTCTTAAGCAATGGTCTAGCAATAAGTTGAAGTCGTTTAATAAATGACTCTGCCAAGCCATTTTGAGTATGGACATGAGCAACTAAATGTTCAATCTCAATTCCGATAGCCATACAATAATTGTCAAATGCTTGAGATGTAAGTTCACTAGCATTATCAAGACGAATTCTTTTAATTGAATTGTCTGGGAATTGAGCTCTTAATTTTATGAATTGAGCAAGTAGTCTAGCAAATGCTGCAATTCTAATAGAAAGCAAGCATACATGTGACCATCTAGAAGAAGCATCAATCAATATCATAAAGTATCGAACGGTCCACATGGTGGATGTATAGGTCCACAAATATCTCCTTGAATTCTTTCTAAGAAAGATGGAGATTCAGTATTAACCTTCGTATATGAAGATCTGATAACTAACTTGCCTTGCGCACACGCATCACATGAGAATTCATTTGAAGAAAGAATCTTTTGATTCTTTATGTTGTGCCCATATGAATTATTGATTATTCGGCGCATCATAGTTGATCCAGGATATCCAAACCTATCATGCCAAAGCTTAAAGCTTTTTGTGTCATTGAACTTCAGGTTCATGACATGGTTTGTCTCAATTGCTTTTATGAATGTGTAATACATTCCAGAAGGTAGTGTTGCTAATTTTTCTTTTGTCAGTTTATAGCCTGAAATAAAAGAATTTATGCAAAGATATTCATTGCTACCTTCCGCAATTGTCTCGATGTGGTATCCATTATTACGGATATCCTTGAAACATAGTAAGTTTTTTTTAGACTTACTGGAGTACAGGGCATTTTTAATATCTAATTTAGTATCATTTGGTAAAATGATACAAGCTCTTCCAGTGCCTTCAATGATGTTTGATGCACCTAATATTGTGTTAACATTATCCTCAACTAATGTCAACTTAAGGAAATACTTCTTCTTTTGAAGAATGGTGTGTGTAGTGGCACTATCAGCAAGACAAATATCACAAGCTTCCATTTGATTTTCTGAGATATTTTGAAACGAACATCAATTATTATTGATTAAGCAAATAAAATAAGCAAATATTTCTAACAGAAAAACAACGAAGTGAAAGTAAATAACTGAATCAAGCAATGTTTTCTTATCAACTAGAAATGAAAGATAAAGGACTAAACAATGTTCATATTATTGTCTTCAAGCACACCACCACCGATCAACTGATCTATATTATCTCCTTTTGGGTCATCAAATAAATCGGAGACATCCAAGTGAGTAGTATCAAGTGGGCCATCAAAGTCGACGTTATTTGATTCTTTCTTGCCTTTTCCTTTGATTGAATCTTGATATAGATCCACAAGGTGTTTTGCCGTTTGGTAAGTACGTGCCTAATGTCCCATCATGCCACATCTTTGGCATTCAATTTCCTTCTTAGGTGAATTGTGCTCGTTGAATGTTTTGTGCCTTTTGTTGCTAGAGGTTGCATCATGTGGTTTACCGTGTCCACGACCGCGACCATATCCACGTCCACGTCCATGTCCACGTTGGTTCCCACGACCACGTCCATTGTCATGGTTGAAAGTTGCATTGGCTTCAGGCAATGCAACGGAACCAGTGGGGCGTAGTTTGTGATTTTTCAGGAGCAATTTATTATTTTGCTCGACAACCAACAAACAAGATATTAGTTCTGAGTACTTTTTGAAACCACGCTGCCTATATTATTGTTGTAACAGTACATTAGAAGCATGAAAAGTGGAGAAAGTTTTCTCAAGCATACCAGCATCACTGATTTTCTCTCCACAAAATTTCAGTTTAGAAATAACTCTAAATAATTCAGAATTATAAGCACTCACAGACTTAAAGTCTTGCAGCCTAAGATGCATCCACTCGTAACGAGCTTCAGGAAGGACAACAGTCTTCTGATGATCAAACCTTTCTTTGAGGTTTGTCCATAATTCTTGTGGATCTTTGACAGTTAGATACTTTGTCTTAAGGTCATCATGAAGGTGATGACGAAGAAATATTAGTGCCTTAGCGCGATCCTGTTCGGACGCTTTGTTTCCTTCTTTTATAGTATCTCCTAGACCCCTTGAGATCAGGTGAACATCAGCATTAAGAGTCCATGACATGTAATTCTTGCCCGAGATGTCAAGGGTGATGAACTCAAGTTTTGCTATGTTTGTCATTGTGCAATTCTGCACAAAAGAATCAAGGATATGTTATCCAAATATTTAATTTACTTGCTCTTAGAGCATGTAATATTCTTCAGAAATATTACTTGTGCTACTCGAATAGCATCAATATATATTTTTCAAGATTATATTATAAATCATCGAGAAATACATATAATATATTAAAGTAGAATATCTCGCAATACTAATATCATTCCATCAATTTTCAATATTAAATCACAAATACAATAGAAATTTACACAAAGATCGATAGCAATAATTTTTATAGAAGAACATATGATTGCTTTAATATTCCCAAAGGAAAAAGATTCGAGAGATTTTAAGACAACCTATTGCATAATGATAATACTATATTGTAATATTAATGCAATTTCATAATAAAGATTCTTAATAATAAAGAAGATCGTTTTGATTAGATTATTACAAAAACCAATTCGGCAGATAATCAAGATTAATCTAGGATTATTAATAACAATATTTTAATATTCCATATCTTTGCAACTTTAGATAACTGAGCATAAGAGATAATTGTTCATAAGCAACATAATATAATATAATCAGTTTAACAGTTTTTGCATAAAAGATAATAACGAGAGTTTCGTGAATCCAACTTTAATAATATAAAATATAGCATCAAGTTATAATTAATCATATTGTCGGCAATATGATTTGGACGAAATAAGAAAAGTGAGAATGGTACCTTCAATGATCGAAGGGGATGATCGAGAGAAATAGAACAATCGTGCTGATAACGTGTTATAAACTAGAGAGAAGCGAGAGAATATAGAAGAGAATATGAGTCGAGTGTATTCAATATGAGAACCAAAGACCTCTATTTATACAAGTAGGAAGCTAGGGTTTTAGGATAGATTTCTTGGTCAACACACATAAGATATATCTAGAAGATATATTTACAACAATATGGATATATTCAGTGACAGAGCTAAGTTGGGGCATGGGGGGTCCTTGGGCCCCCCACCCCCAAGCCCCATCACCAATAGTATATGTTTAAACTTTTATATTTTTAATTATGTTATTATACAAAATATATAGTGTGTTAAATTTTAAGCATTTTTCATTGTCATTCATAATATTCTTCTTATAAATATAAAAATTCCTATAAATTGAAAATTAATGTACGAAATTTATTGCTTGGTATTAATGTAGTTCTATTTGATTTATTTATTTCTCACCATGAAATAGAAGGATAATTTAAAAACATGGAAATAATAGAAAAATATTGATGTAATCATATTAAATTATTAATTTTTTAAAGAATGCTACGTGATATTACGATATTATAGTCGTACTAAAATTTCTATTCTTTTTCTCAAATTTACTTATAATATTTAAATTTATATTTTGAGCCCCCACATTAATATTTCTAGCTCTGTCATTGGATATTTTAACTCAGCGCACGCAGTGTAGAGCAATTAAAATATTGATATTTGTTTGAATAAAAAAAATTATAATTTACAATAAAAGATCCAACGAAATTTATGCAGCACATATCTTTTAGAAAAATAAAAAGAAAAAGGTTTGCACAACCACATGCACCCCACCGGTAACGATTATGGCAAAATGCAAGAATCAATGTACATTTCATTCATTTTACAAGTACACCAACTTTTTCTAACATTATACTACAATATATTGGAGCATTTGTATTAGAATAAGTGAATAACCTAAATGAGTTGTTAAATCTAATATTTTGGCGGGTTTTGTTACTAAGCCAACAAACATAAGCTTCTTCTTTTTACAATTGATTAAATTTTTTAAAAAGTTAAACAGGCAATCTTCCTAGCATTGCTGGGAAATCTTCGTCCAACTCGAGTTTATTTTTTATTTATGTGCCCGGCAACTTTTATCCACATCAAAAGAAAATTGAAGGATTGAAAAAATACTTTTAAAAGAGTTAAAAAATACATTCATGAAGTGGAACAGTAAATATTTTACATATATATATGTACTCGTGATGCAAAATTTTAACGAAACATTAAATGGTGAATTAGTTATAGTTTCAAATTTTAGAGGAGAAGAAGCTTTTTTTTTTTTTTGAAAAGTTTTTTTTAGAGGAGAAGAAGCTAAAGTTTGCTTAAACAAATCTTTACCATTCCCTTTCTTACATCAGGAAAGAATATCGCGATTTCTAACATTCTTTAAGGGAGTATTTCATTATGAATTAATATAGGACCTTTAAGCAAAGCCTACTATTTAGAAGAGTCTTATCACACATAAATCAACGTAAAATCATAAGTTTTTATCTTGATAGCGAGAAGCAAAAATGTGAGGATAACTGTAACAATTATCTTGAAGTATAAATGTGACATTTATACTTTTATCATTTAACTAGTTAATTAAAACCCTACAAGAACAACGCGCATTGCGACGGAAAAAATTCCTCATTATAAACTCTATATTTGTCGTTATCTGTACGAACAATTTTTGTCTTCGAAAAACTCGTCGTTAAATAACAAAATATTATTAAATAAATAACTATCCTAAAAAATGGTACAATAATTAATTTGGATCCAACCATATGGTAAAGTCAACCTACCCAAGTCCACATTATTAAGAAAGAACAATATAAATTCCGAAAACAGCACAGGATCCACTCATCCTTAATTTACAAATTCTTGTCAATTTAATCACTATTATAATTAAGCTCGTTCCAAATTAAATAAAATTATGGACATAAAATAAACAGCACAGGATCCGACTCATCTTCTGTACGGTCTCCGGACATTTTCTGTGCATTCATTTTCTTCTTCTTCTATTTATTTATTTATTTATTTTGGTGGGGGGTTCCTGCATCTGCCTCTCCACATAATTTTTTGCGATCATTATAAATTTATAAACTCACCTCCATGAAAAAGATTCAAACATTCTTAATATTTATTCAATACTTTAATCAGTGTGAATTTAGATTTTGTTAAACTCATCTCTATAGAAAATGATTTATTTTAGTTGCTACACCTTTAACTTGTGCAACATTTAATTTGCTAATCATTGACTGGTAAAAATAATCAATCAGTCAAAACACTCACCACAATAAACGTATTAATTATTTTGATCGTGTAAAGAACTAAAGATATTTTCGATCTCCACAATTTCTTATCTTCAAGTTGAAACGACACTTTTTTTTTAGATGGAGAAGGAAAAGCGGCGAGATTTGAACTGCTCTAGATCTTACTATTTGCAAATTGAAGTTGTACCACTTGAATGTTGCTTCCCTTTTTAAATGACCCTTTGGCTAAAAAAATGTTTGATATAATATATTTTGAAATTATTGATATTTCAAGTACCATGTGGTTAGCGTTGTAAAACTTTCGTCGGAATTATATTTTGATAAATTACTCCCTCCGTCTCGATAGCAAGGTCTTTTTTTTTGCGTCTGTTTCTTAGCATAGAACCATTCCCAAAATGGAAATACTTAACTGATCAAGTTGTGCGGCCTGTCACTTTTTAACTTTTTACTGTTGTGTTTTTATAATTGTGCGCAAAGCAAGTGAAACCTTACTACTGAGACGCAGGGAACAGAACTTATGAGACAATCATACAAGTAAGTCAAATTAAGGTATAAAAGTAAGTAAAATTAAGGTATGTAGGACGCCCTAAACCCTAAAATGCAAATACACTATTAATTTATGGAAATGTAACCTAGCATAATTAACCTTATTATTTATTATTTATATTATTCTCTTTGAAGGAAAAGGTATAAATTGCAACTAGTGGTATTCATTTCACTCTGAAACCATCATTTTTGACGTAAAGCAAGATTCATAGCACTATATATACACAGATAAAGCTCAACTCAACTCAAGGAGACAATAAATGACTAGTGCTTTCATGTTTAAGTCTACATTTCAGCCCACGCCAACCCTTTTTATTACATTCTCTATAAACTTTTTGTTTTCTTAACGTACGACATGTGCATAATAGTCACATAATTATATATGCATTTATAAATACAGAGTCGTAAAGTAAGATAAGAAATCAATCAAGTGTGAAAAAGGAAAAAAAAAAAAAAAAAACATGCAATATTACTTCTTGTTTATCATCATTCAACGGAATAATCGGAAATTGGGGATGGTCTCCCGCGCGGTCGACTTCACCATACGGTTCATTATTAATTTTAATAAACATGTACTACAATCTAACTGTAGGTGAAATACTTTATTCTAACAACGTCACGGTTTATGTCAATAACATTAGATTTATATATATATCGATATATCCACTGATAAATACATGATTGTTTCGGTTGAATGTATAGAATAGAAAGCAATTGAGAAAAAGCAAGATATGAAGGAAATTTGGTGATGATATTTCGCATAGATTCCTTACTTATCGTAATAAATCTTCATAAAAAGAGATTATGCTTTTTGAAAATGGAGATATGGTAGAAAGAAAGAATGATCCAAATTTAACAAATAAAAATTAATAAGAAAAAGGATAAATATTGGAGGTGGGCACTTTGACATGCCACTCAAATGATGTCGGGTTAGGTGTGCACATGCTCATCAATAAGCTCATTAAAGTGCATTTGATTAAAATAAAACAAAAATCAATCCATAAGAGTGAATCATTTGACGCCTTTAATGATAATTAATTAGCAACTTAATTATGAGATTATTCCCTTATTAACTACCTAGAAAATAGTAGTAGTAGTAAGTTTTTTCATTGGATCAAGGGGTAGACGCATGATTACGTGAATACAAGGATAAAAAAGTCTAATATTCTCGATCACCCCGGGCCCTTCCACATTTGATATAAAATTCAAACACCAAGTGGGCCCTACCTATTTAAACCTGTCTATTCCATTCTATGTAGTATGTACTTCACAAAATGTCACTCCTCAATTCAAAAAATAAAAAGAAAAAAACAAAATGCCACTCCTATTTTAATATTCGACAGTTAATTCCTCAAAAAAACAAAAAAAATAAATCTACATGTTAATTAATTATAATCAGCGTAGAAAAAATCGAACAAGAACTATATTGTTATGCCTACAATCAAATGATCATGATCAGATTTACTAACTTTTTGATTCGATTATGTGTTTCATGTAGAAAATTAATAACATGCAATTCGTCTCAACAATATATTAGATCAACTTGAGAGCCAAAAACTATTTAATTTACTCTCCTAGAGTGACCACTTTTTCTGCAATAACTTAATGATATATAGCATCAATTCAATGTACGATCAACTAAAAAAACCCTAAATTTAATTAGTTTGGGACCGAGCAGCAACATTAATTCCCTTACTCCCACATCACATTACTTCCTTTGATCACGAATAAATATTATATTTAAGCTAATATTATACTATCTTCTAATAAATGTCCTATTCCAAATTCTATCGAAATGATACCAAACTTCTCATTTCATGTTTCTCCTCAACACCAATTCTTTAGTTATTTGTCTATCCATGCATTAGTTAATTAAGGAGAAGAATAATAAATTTACTTATTTTCTTAGTATACGATTTTTGATGGCATGAGACGACACGTTGTCATATCCGGTAGAGTTTATACACACCGCGCGCGTGTGCGTGATGTTGAATAAGGGAGGTAGCAAGGGGTCAACATCCAGGTGATGCAACAATATCTCTTAGCTGTTGGGGAAGTTGAAAGCTTCCTAGTCCAGTGTGATTTCCACCAAGAAAATAAAAATAAGTTTTGAAATAAATTAATATATACTATGATTTTAAAAGGGGGGAATTGTATGATGGCTTTGTGGGTCACTTGATTTTTATTGCACCATTATAAGGTGGGGTTTAATCAAGCATCCTCCCACTCTGTCCCACCTTCTCAACTTGATACCTTCGATTGAGATATGCCCTATGCATATATTTATATTTTTTTATATTGCATTAATAATTAGTACTAACTAATTATATTAATATTCAGGGTTTTATGTGAAATACAATTCAAATTAATTTACTTTTTTCGGCTACTTAATTATTAGGTTAACTATTGCAAGGTAGGCTAAGTTGCTGGAAAGAATAAGCAATCAGTAGCTTGATTACAATTACAACGAGTAGAAGAAGCGTGGGTTCTAAAGAATCATTTCCCCCCTTTTCTTTTCATCTTTCATTAATCAGTGGGATTTTTTTAAAGTAAACATAATTAACCACAGGTCTGGTCTGATTTTTATGAGGTTTTAATAATAATAATAATAATAATAATAATAATAATAATATATTACTATTATTATTATTATTATTATTATTATTATTATTATTCATTGAGAATGTATATATGAATACTCATAATAGTTATACCTTAAAAAATTATTCTCCTTTTTAAATAACTGCAACTTGTTAATTAAAGTGAGGTCATGGAATAAAAAATTTCACGTAATCATAATTAACGTTTCAATTTCATACAAATCGTAGATGTCCCAACTCCCAAAAGCTATAAATTTAACTTATATTTTGGGACATTTTTAGATAATTAGATTTCTTATGAAGAATAATCTGCAGATATTAATTATTATAAGTACAAATTACTGCATGGTTTTATAAGAAAATATAAAAGTTTGTAATTAATTCCTTATACATGTGGTTTTCGTTGTTCACAATGCGTTAATTAAGAATTAGCAATATAATTGTGACTTAGCCTAATACCAAAGCTACTAATTATTTTAAAATACTACATATGTATGGCTACTACATAGGGTTGCGAATCAATTCGAACTTACGATAGTTTGTAAACGGACTTCAAACTTGATTAAAGTTCATTCTATATTGTTTATTAGCTTAGCTTGAAAATATATACAAATTATAAACTTACATGGTACAACTTATATTATACTTTAAATTAGTAATATTTCTATTAGATTTTTGTTATAAAAAAGTAACGAATTTTAGTACGTAGATATATATTTTACAAACACTAATGTAATTTTTGTAAGTAAACTAACGAATAATTAAACTTCAATTCGTGATGTGAACTAGAGTTTAATTTTGTGACGCACTTATAATCGTTAATTACATGAACTGCATGTAGTAATTAAGTAGGCTCTTCTTCCATGATAAAGCATATTTTTCCCTACATTATAACAAGAGTATTGATATTTGGACAACAGTTGTCCGACAACGGTGACATATCTTAATTAAATACTCTTTCAATTTTTTTTAATAATTAATATAATTAGTGTTTTGTCTATAACACTTTTTTCGACTTAATTGTATGATAATTTCTAATATTAATTAAAATAAATTAATATCATGCACAAATTTTTGAAAATTTGAAATATTAATTAAAATTAAAGATTAACATATAATTAGGTGGGAAAGGGTATTATAGACAAAACACTAATTAATTAATTATTAACAAAATTGAAAGATTATTTAATTACAAATATTACAATTACTACATCCCTTTCAGAGATATCCAAGCGACATATCTCAGCCGTAAATAGTCAAGTCTAGAGTTCAATTTCGAGTACAAAGAAATAAAAAATAAACATAAAAATAAAAACTCTTCACGATCAAGTCTTGTTCGTAGACCTACCTCTTTAATTTGCCGCTAGATTTTGACAATTTTGATACATGAAATCTTGGCATAGAATCAAAATCCCTTGTGTTCAATTCTAATTATGTACAATATGCTCGTATATATATAAGTAGATATTTTTAGTAGTATAATGTTGAAAAGCACTAAGGTTGCATGCACCATTTACTACAATTTCTCAATGGAAAACAACACATAATTATACATTTATTAGCACCGACAACTATGTATTTATATACCTACCTAAAATATTCTTGCTCTGTTTCACCTCATATATATATATAGCTCACCAATTTCCCATCGATCGATCTGCTATTATTGCTTTGCATGTGGAAAGATGCAATGCAATTACTTTATATATATATATATATATACAAGTACTAATTTATATTGACAAGAAAAAAAACATACTGTATTTAACTAACCTCTTTATGTCCCTAAAAATATTTCCAACAGAGTTGTTAAAATTTTGCTCATAAATTTGTGTTTAAAGTTTCTCTTATACTATATATTTCCCATATTTTAGAAATGCATAAATTTGCAGCATTAGAATCTTCAAATGTGTGATGTCAAGAATACATTTATTGAAATTAAAAGCAGATCGCAAATAATGAACACGTCATTCAATCATGTGGAAATATAGCATTAAACACTATTCTCGCATGAAATTTTTCCCTTATCTATAACGCTTAATTAAGTTGCCCACGCCATCGGCCCACCTAAGTCAATATGTCTCATAGAAAGATTAACTTTAAAGTTTTTTTTTCAAACATATTGACTCGTATTACATGGAATACTCTTCAATGTACCTAATTAAAACTTTAAATCATACAAAGAAAATAAAGAATAGAATATATATATTCATTAAACTTGCACACCGTAACACATGCAGATATGTTGCTCACATTTGTGATCACCTTCACGACTCGCTAGTGTATGTAATATTTTTTCTTTTATAATACCCCATAAATTGCTATCAGCATCGTCAAGTTCACAAATAATTGTAAAATTGAAAGCCTGATTTATTGTTTTTCACTTTAACATGGACTTGGAAGTGACGAATAAAAAGAAAAAACGTTAAGAGTTGGTAATAATATATAATGGTGATAGAGAGAGAAAGATAAGGTAGGGGAGGAAGGCAACGTGGGCCAAATCACGAGCGCCTTGCCTGGCCTGCTATTAATGGATATTAGGCCCACTATGGGCCCATTCTTTGAATCCAGTTTGCTAAATTCATATGACGTGGACCAATTTAGGCCTTATACTTATTTATGGATCAGATGCAGATTGCAGTGGCACCATGTGTTTTTTATTTTGACTAAAAATACTTTTCAAATGTTATATAACTTATATTATCCGTCTTTTTAGTTTTTTCCAAAAGCTAAGACCAATCAACTATTATGTGTCATTTTTGAATTGTTGATTAATTTACATTTCACTTTTTTTTTGTTATCTAATTGAATTAAATGTGACAATTATGACTATGTCACTCTTCTTTTTAATTACGGTTCATTTTGGCATAATATTTAAAGCTAGGCGGAGGTGTTCATTTTTGTCAATTGTTTGTTTATGGAACTTTTTTTGGCAATATTGTTGAACAATAATGGAATTATTTAAAGGGATGAAAGACGGCGTCATTATAAATTGATGGGCTTGGTATATTATGGGCTGGTATGATTTTCCATCAATCAATTGATAAATTACAATCACAATCACATTAAGGCATTGATAGTTGGCAATGGCCCATGTGGATGCCATTAATGTGAAATTGCTTATTTTTCTACCACTACAAAAATTTTAGGCACATAAATATGAAGAAAAGAAATATACTCCCTCACTCCGTCAACGAATTTCTTGCGCAGTGTTGACCAGCACACATTTTAATAAAATGTGTTTACTTTGAAAATCCACAACCCTTAAACCTCTTCGGGATGTGAGCCTCCTAGTTATAATGGAACTGTTTGATAGAAGGCGTGATATAATTAATTTTGTGATATTGGATAAAATTGTAGAAAAATGAAAATTAAAAATAATAAAAAATAAAAATTACATTAATTTAAATACTCAATTTAAATGCTCAATTTAATAATAAATATTATATTCAATACATTTGTTTAATAAATACTCAATAATAGATACCGAAAAAAAAAGATAGGGTTTCACTGTTTGAGAAATAAATTATTATTTTTGTTTTACTTTGACTTTTAGTTTAACTTATATATATATGAGTATTTGAATCATAAATTTTCGAATTCAAATATCACAAATCCGAATCAAATACCGAATCGAGTCAAAATTATTCGATTGATATACAACCTTAATGACAATATAGGTACATTAAATTTTATAGGAAATAACTTTGTTATAGTTATAGATTATGGAATTCCAATTCCAAACTTGTGAATTTGATTGGAGTGATTAATGCATGTCATCAACCGAATGTTTGGCTTGTTAGATTTTATTGATCTTATTTATTGCAATTGACAGCTACTCTCAATTTCACATATTACTTTGCCAATAAATGCTTCTTTCTAATATGTAACATGTTCATTAGGAAAGTCTATTATCTAGAGTAATACTATGCAACATCATTATCCAATGAAACCGTGGTATAAACATTTCAACGGTTCAATTGAAGGAATCATCATAAGGGGAAGGACAGTTACATAGTTAAGGGAAAAATTGAAGTGTTGAAGGATAAGAGTATGTTTATATCAGAGCTTCCCCTCGGACTGATCACTAAACCTTACGTGTTGAAGTTGAAATCTTTTCCACAAGTAAGAGTATGTATTTCATCTGTTTTTTGGCTGAACAAAGATATTCACCAGATGTATATAGTAGCTGAATTCCTGATAACAAAAGAATATGTTAGATTTCATCCCAAATTCTAATATACATAACCAACAAGCTATACCCACAATTCATGAACTAGCTTAACAAGTTTGTTCACAAGTTACCGATCAAGTATACAAATTTTCCTTGAAGCAAGTAGGCTTTACCTTCACAATGTTTTGGCTTTACCTTCATAGTTTTTAAGAACTAGCATAACGAACAAGGTATACTCACAATTCATGAACTAGCTTAACAAGTTTGTTCATAAGTAACCGGTCAAGTATACAATTTTTTCTTTGTAGCAAGTAGGCTTTACCTTCATAGTTTTTTTTACATTCATGTTTATATCAGAGCTTCCCCTCGGACTGATCACTAAATGTTTTTGTAGAGAACTAATTTATTAGTTGGCTGAATAAATGTTTGATAAAAAAATACTTAATTTTTAATTTGCCAATTAATTAGGTAGATGGGTTAATTCCCAACTAACGGGTACATCAACTCGGGATCTCACATATCACATCTCTATTCTTTATTCGTATTTATTTGAAATTTTTCATTTTATTCATTTTGTTCATGTATTTTTCTAAAATCTTGAATCGTCATTTATGATTTGAATTTTACGTTATTTGTAGTTGGATTTTCAACTTTGTATAATTTATAATTGTAATTAGTAAATATTACTATACAATTAATACAAGAACGGATAGTATCAATTATTTATATTAAGTTTTGGGTTTATATAAGTTCTAAATAAGTTTTATAAGTTACGCACTTATAAATTAAAAATCGTGGTCAACGGGCCGATTCCAACGTGGAAGCGTAGCGGTAGACGGGCCAACTCGGAAAATTGTTCTTTTACGCATTTTTCTCATGTATTTTTGAAATTTATAATGTGTCCCACATTAGTAAAAGGAAAATGATTCTTGCTTTAAAAAATTCTACGTGGCACCCTCTCAATCCTCCATTTCTATTTATCTAAATTCTCAATTTTTTGAATTTTTAAATGTAAGATAATAGATTTTAAATATGTACTAAAATCTTGTGTCCCACATCGATTTTTCAATTGATTCTTGTTTTGAAAAAAAAAAACCTACGTGACACCCCTCTCAATCTTCCATTCCTTATAAATTCTCAATTTGATGAATTTTTAAATGTAAGATAATAGATTTTAAATACATACTAAAAACTTGTGTCCACATCGGTTTTTCAATTAAATTTAATCTATTGAAAAGCCTATAAATACTTAGAATAAATGTGTATATTTTCTCATCTTTTGCTCCACCAATTTTATTTATCAATTTATTTATTAGTTGACCGAATAAAAAATTATATTTTTATAATTTATTTTATTTTATTTTAATTTGGCCAATTTATTAGTTGGCCGAATAAAAAAATTAGTTTTTATAGAGAACTAATTTATTAGTTGGACAAATAAATCTTTAATAAAAGATAATTACTTTTTAATTTGCCAATTAATTAGGTTGACGGGTCAATTCCCAACTAACGAGTACCTCAACTCGGGATCTCACGTGGCACATCTCCATTCTATATTCGTATTTATTTGAAATTTTTTATTTTATTCGTTTTATTCATTTTTTTCATGTATTTTCTAAAATTTAGAATCACCATTTATGAATTGAATTTTACGTTATTTATAGTAAAGTTTCCAACTTTTCATAATTTCTAATTGTAATTAGTGAATATTACCATACAATTAATACAAGAGCAAATAGTATCAATTATTTATATTAAGTTTTGAATTTATATAAATTCTAAACGAGTTTCATAAATTACGCACTTATAAATCAGAGTCGTGGTCATCGGGACAGTTCTGACGCAAAACTGTGACGGTAAACGGGCCAGATCGATGGATACTGATATACGGATTTTTTTTAAAAGGAACACACATGACTAATTTTTTAATCGAGTTTGAAACAAGTATTAGTATATAAATTTTAAACATATTTGAATAATCCTAAACACACCGTCTCGAATTATTTGATTAGTCGTCTCCTTTGAAAAACGTCGAATATGTAGAAAAATTGGCAGAAAAATTACTAACGATTTGCCAACAAACTAGTTCCGACCAAGAATTGTGCGCGTAAAGGGGCCAATTTAGTAGTGGCAAAACAACCGTGTGTGTGTGTGTGTGTGTGTGTGTGTGTGTGTGAGAGAGAATGTATTTTTAAATACTTATTTTATAAAACATACAAGTTTTTAACACTCATTCATAAGACTATAAGTTTTCTATACCAAAATGAGTTAAAAGACTAACATACCCTTAAATAAAAGTTGACTTGTTTTTTTTTTCTTGTTTTCTATTATTTTCGTTGGTTCTCTTTCTTCTTTCTCTTTCTTCTTCCCTCTAATAAACCCTAAACCAAAATAATATCACCAACCAACCTTGTTGACATTAAATTTTGAACAATGCTCACTTATGTTTTGGAAGAGAGGTTGTTTGCTCTCATTAATATACCACAACAACTACTACAATTCTGTAGTGCAAAATTCTCAAAACACACAGTTGAAATCTCACGACATAGAGAACTGGGTCTCCAAGAAAAAAAAAACTCACGATAATTAAAAAGAAGAAGGAGGTAAAGCTCAAACGGAAGACTTTCGTGTTTCTGGGGTCCATAAAGAAGGTATGCAACTATATTCACCACGTAAAATATGATTTTTTCGACGAGTTTTTATACCCACGGTGGCAACCCACAATGGGCTCATTTTTGCACACGGTGGTAGAAAATTTTCATGCACATGAAGTATATGTTGATATTTAGTCATAAGAGAGTATATTTGCATGTTTATAAACGTTTTTAGAAGTAAAATAGCTGTAAAAATATATCCACTGTCGTGTGTATAAGATTTCTTCATGTTCTGGGCCCGTTTTTTGCAATCCACGGTGGTGACCCACGATGGAGCAACCCACGACGGTGCCAACGTGGGTTGCCATCGTGTGTAGCCACCGTGGGCACCGTGTTTAGGCAACCAACGGTGGCTACCCATGGTGGCAACCCACGATGGCCTCACCGTGGGTAGCCACTGTTGGTTGCCTACAAACAGTGCCCACGGTGGTTACCACCGTGTGTGTATCCATCGTGGGTAGGCAGTAGATGCATTAGAAGCGTGTTCGATCGGATTTTTTAATAATTTTTTGGCTATTTTGTATTTTTCAGATGTCGTGGCAACGTGTTTTGATATATCACAGCGGTCGTTGGGAGCGGTCGACTTATATAGATGAGAATTCTTTTTTTGTCTTCATTGATAGTGCCACAGTGAACCATGCAAACCTTGTTGAACTTATTGGAGAAGGGTTGGGAAATATAAATCCGACCGACTACACATTGTGGTACTTGACACGCATGAGCAACGGAAACAAAGTAAAAGTTTGATTGTGAAGTGATATCGAGTTACTGCATATGTTAATTGAACAGAATGATGATCCGGAGTTTTACATTGATTACGGTGGCTCATCCGCCCCGGGGTTAACTTTGGTGGTAACAACTCCGGATTTGAGCACCACGACATTGACAACCGCATGTCTTACTCACATGAGCAATATGAAAAAGATGAGAAAGATGAGGAAGATGAGGATGAAGATGGTGACTACGACGAAAATGAAGAAGATGAGGCGAGTTCGTCCGAAGACGAAGCATATGATCGTCGTAAAGAATTGCTTGATTCGCTATCTATTGATTTTCTTGCTTGGATGCGACAGCCGGCACAAATGGATAGGGTTTTTGGTCATCCGAACTTCACATCGGACCAACAGTCCGAACGCGAGACTGAGCATCTGCGCGCAATCCGCAATTGGATTATTCCATTCCCCAATCCTGACAGCGCAGGGAGATTAGGGTGGGTCGAGCAACCACCACCAGTGCGCGGGGAACTCGGAGTGAGGGCCTTATTTAGATCCAAGAAAGACTTGATGATCACTGTTGGAATGTATTATCTGGAGAACTTTTTGGAGTGTAGATCGAAATGTTCGAGCAATCGTACGACTATCCTATGCAAGACTGGCAGAAAGAATTGCAGCTTTAGGATTTGTGCTGTTGAGGGCGCCACCATTTGGAGAATTACTAAGTTATCCCTGAATCACACCAGCCACCACGATTTGAATTGTGCTGCTGCACGGTCGGTATCTTCTGATGTTGCTGCATTTTATTTTGCCAACAGACTGACTGGCGAGGCGGTTACTTTGAAGCCAAGGGAGATGATGGAAGAGATGCGTATAGTGTTTGGTATTAACATTCTATACAGTTTTGCTCTCCGGACGAGAGACATAGCCATAGAGAATACGTATAGCGACCACATCTCGTCGTATCAGAAGATCCCGTCGTATCTATATTTGTTGAAGCAGCATAACCCGGGAACTGTTTATGACTTGGAGATGACCGTCAAGGGCTTGCTATGTCACTTATTTGTGGTGCTCGGACAGAATATTCGGGCATTTGATAAATGTCTACGGCCGATACTTGTAGTGGACGAGACCCACCTTAGGAATGCAGTTCGAACCGTCTACCCCAATGCATTCCACGGGTTGTGCTACCACCACCTTCAGAAAAATCTCACGCCCTACGGAAAGCACGTAGCCACTATCTTCCAAGCTGTAGCATATTGTAATCGTCACGAAGATTTCGATGATTTATTCTCAAAACTATATCAAGTGAGCCCCAACGAAGCTCACAGGCGGCTTTCTGACATTGGACCGGAGAGGTGGGCTATGTGTAAGTGTCTGGTCCGACGCTATAACTTCTTGACCTCCAATTATGCCGAATGTTTGAACTCTCATATGCTATGGACGAGGCGTCTCCCATTGCACTCGATAATTGAGATGTACCGTTTCATTGTAGAGAAATGGACCGATGAGAAGCGAGAAACAGCTGTATCGAGAGATCATGAGTTGACAGAGAACGCATTGGAAAAACTTTCTTTATCCGTGCAACACGGTACCCGCCTTGCAGCTCGAGGTAACACCACCACACATGTTTACAGGGTTGAAGAAAGAATTGTTTCTTATAACGTTGATCTAAGAACCTGGACATGTACGTGCCGAGCGTGAGATTTGAATTTGATTCCATATCGCCATGTTGTTGCCGCTATAAGGTTTCATGTTCAATTACTAAATACTCCCTCCGTCCATTTTGAGTTGCCCTGTTTGACCTCTAAAAAGTGTCCACTTTGAAATACCCCATTTCAACAAATTGACCCATATACCCTCATTACTTTTGCATTATTACTACCCCTTCCCACACTTAACAAATTACCCCACTAATTATCCTATCTAATTACCCACCCTAATTAACCCACCCCAACCACCCCCACACTCTCTATCCTCTCACTCTCTCATTTCTCTCGAAATTTCCATCCCTCTCTCTCACTCTCCCTATTCTCTGCAACTCTCCCTCTCTCTCTCTCATTTCTCTCGAAATTTCCATCCCTCTCTCTCACTCTCCCTATTCTCTGCAACTCTCCCTCTCTCTCATTTCTCTCGAAATTTCCATCCCTCTCTCTCACTCTCCCTATTCTCTGCAACTCTCCCTCTCTCTCATTCCCATCTCGAAGCTTCCCTCTCTCCTTCTCCCCCTATCGACTGCAACCCTCCCTCTCCCTCAACCTCTCCATCTCCGCCGCGACGGCGCTCCCCACCCCGCCGCCACGGCCTCTCTGAAACCCTAGATCTACTCTCACCCTCTCCCTCTCCGCCGTTCTTTTTCTCTGGAACCCTAGATCTACTCTCACCCTCTCCCTCTCCGCCGTTCCTTTTCTCTGGAACCCTAGATCTACTCTCACCCTCTCCCTCTCAGCCGTTCTTTTTCTCTGGAACCCTAGATCTACTCTCACTCTCTCTCCCCGCCGCCACGGCCTTTGTCTGAATACACTGTACCCCTCTGAACCCTAGCATCGATGAAGGACGGCAAGGCTGGGAGAGGGTGGAGATCGACCCCTCCCTCCAGTTCGTCGATGCCACCCCCTCCGTCCCCCTCGTGGGTACCATCTCCCCCCACTGATTCGCCGGAGTTCGAGGAGGATCTGTGGATTCCACCAGGCTGGGAGCCCTCTCCATTCACTGAAGATCCTGAGATGCATCGTTCTGAGGTGGTGCCGGACTCTGTGTTCCCCGAGGTGGCGGAGGAGGCTGCCGTTGCCCCGGTGCCGGAACCTGTGCCCTCCGTTGAGGCGGAGGAGCCCTCCGTTGCGCTGGATGGCGAGGATGGCAAGCATTTGGCTGAGCCCGACTCTGAGGATGGTTTGAATCCATACCAGCGGTACTGCCGTGATGGCAAGGATCATGCTGAGTCCGGATCGGATTCGGACAGTGAGGTGATTTCTTTCTTAAACTTTCGGGTTGGTGATGGCTGGTGATGCCCTTATATGCATTTCATACTGCATTTGATGAAATGGTGATGGCTGGTGATGCCCTTATATGCAATTTTTCTGTATTTGTGGTTTGTGGTGGTTGAAAATGGGTTCTATTTTCTGCATTCATACATTGCCTTCACCTGTTTTGATGCATAAGCCAAACCAAAAACACATTTACCATTACATGATTGCATTGGTTTAGTTTACATTCCAAACAAGACAAAAACCAAAAAAATGCACTTTGTTTGTCCCTGTAAACTAGTCTGCTGAGTACTACCACTGTGAGCTTCCATGCCTTCAGTGCTCCAGCCCTACACTATCCAATGCCTTTGTTATTTCATCTAAGTTGTAGAAGTTGTCTTCCCCCATGCCATGTAACTTTAAGTACTCCAAACTCTCTCTCACAAGCTGTACATCAATTTCAATGGAATCTGGTAAGACTCCATCTTTGATCATGCTGTCTTTTCCCATATGAGGCATAGGCTAGTCATTACACCCCTTCACTTTCATGATCTCTGCATAACATAGTTGGAGTTGTAGGAAAATCTTGTTAATCTTCCAAGGAGGGTATTCTGCATATGCTTCCTCCACATTCCTTAGCAACTCTCCTGCATTTGCTGCACCT
The DNA here is from genome assembly GCA_029490685.1 of Schizonepeta tenuifolia. Lineage (NCBI taxonomy): Eukaryota > Viridiplantae > Streptophyta > Magnoliopsida > Lamiales > Lamiaceae > Schizonepeta > Schizonepeta tenuifolia. Next base: position 31,327,226 of record CM055960.1, read on the forward strand.
TTCTTATCCTTCAGTGACTGGATGCTCCTAAAAAACCCCAAGTTATTTATGTTGGTGTCTGGACTGTTTGCTGGTTGGTTTATCAGATGGATGTGGAATCCATCTGTGTGTGCAATAGCTTGAAAGTCTGGATCAGTGTCCTTAATGTGTGGTTTGGCATTATCTTGCTGTATCCATATTTCTTTTCCTAGAGTTTCTGGCCACTTGCTTTTAATTGGTGGTACAATCTGCAAAACAAATCTTGTGTGAGAAGTGTGGTATGATAAGGATACAGATACTACACCTGATTCAGATTATGTGTGTGGTGAGGCATTATCTTGCTTCCTGTGTATGTGTATGATAAGAATGCAGATACTACACTTGATTGTTGATTGGGCAAATGAGGCTATGCCCCTGCTGATGCCATGCTTGCTTCCTGTTTATGTGTGTGATAAGAATGCAGATACTACACTTGATTGGTTATTGGGCAAATGAGGCTATGCCCCTGCTGATGCCATGCTTGCTTCCTGTTTATGTGTGTGATAAGAATGCAGATACTACACTTGATTCCTTAGTGGGCAAATGATGCTATGCCCCTGCTGATGCCACAGATTATGACATGATTGCATTGGTTACCTCAGTGAGTAATTGTTGTTTGGCTACTTCTCTGGTAACTGACTGCATTGGTTTGAGCTCCATTGTGCCTTTGATTCTGTTCTTGCTGTTCCTTTGAGCAGGCTCCTCTGTGATAAATGGAAATATTCCCAGTTTCCCATCAAAGATGACAGTTCCCTCTTTATCTATGATTGGCCTAGCTATGGCACAACTGAACATGATCTTTAAGATGTGAGACTTAGATTGAAGCTGCCTATATGGTGTTTTCTCACCCTTGGCAAGGTAGTATCTGTCCTTTGCTTTTGTGAGATAAAACCATTTCTCATCTATGTAACATTTGTCGTCTTGAAGATCATGATGCGAGAAAATGTCCCTACCGTGAAACGCAAATATATTTTTTTTTTGTTTAAGATGAATTTATGGTTTGTATTGGGAGAGACAACACTAAATTCTCATTGGAGTAAATATTTGAACTTATTTTATATAGTTAAAATATTTATAGTCTAAATAACATTTGGACTTGTTTAAGATGTGAATAATTATATCGTTGAATGAGATTGAAAATAGCATGTGAACACGGTAGCCACCCCCACGATGGGCTACGATGGGCAGCACACAATGGTTGTCATCGTGGCTCACGATGGGCCCAAGATGGGTAGCCCACGTTGGTTGTCATCGTGGGCAATAATCACCGTGGGCACGGCGGTGAGCAGCCACCGTGAGCACAAGAACATATGTGCATTTCATTTTTTGCTCGATTCCTTCTTCGATTTTGTTGTTTAGTGATTCTATAATAGCTTGTTTTTCAATTTAAAACTACTTAACAACAAAATCCAAACACCCACACGTGACCTTCATCTAACTCATTAGTAAATCAGGTACTTCGTACAAACGCTGAAGTAAGTGATACATAACTATTATCAAGAGAATCCAACATTGTACGTATAGTATAAGTTATATTTTGCACGAAATGTAACATAATTGAAATAGTAATCATTGAATTAACAAAATGTATCATATACTAAGGTATAATGTTGAGATTCTCTTGATAATGATTATGTATCACTAACTTGAGCGCTTGTACGAAGTACCTGATTTACTAATGAATTAGATTAAGGTTACGTGCGGGTGTTTGAATTTTGTTGTTAAGTAGTTTTAAATTGAAAAAATAAGCTATTATAGAATCACTAAACAATAAAATCGAAGGAATAAAAAAAAAAAATGAAATTCACACATGTTCTTGTACCCACGGTGGCTACTCACCACCATGCCCACGGTGGACATTGCCCACGATGGTAACCAACGTGGGTTGCCCATCGAGGATTGCCCATCTGGGCACAAGATTTAGCCCACATCTTGTGCTCACGATGGCAACCATCGTGAGCTGCCTCTCGTGGGTTGACCATCATGGGTTGCCCATTGTGGGCGTGGTTACCGTGGGCAAACCCGAGAGTGATGTTTTCACCTGCTATTTTCAACCTCATTCAACTATAATCACTCACATCTTAAACAAGTCCAAATAACGTATAAAATAAGTTCAAATATTTACAAAAATAAGAATTTAGTTATGCTGTCTCTCCCAATACGAACACTCTACTCCTAACCAAAATATTCTAGTTGCAACAAATAACCTATACTTCTCGATGTATCTATCATCAATTGACACATTACGATGTGTCGATGTTAAATTGATGAGACGATCAACATACCTAAGGGCGTATGGGCTACAATTTGTCCCGTCGATCTGGATGAATTGCTCCTCCTCAGACATCTTAATCAACAATGGAGGGTTTTTGAGCCTTTGCTTGTGGGAATTTTGCTCCCAGTAACCTGATGCCAACAACAGTCAAGGTAAGAGATCGGTCAAATACTGTAATTACTCCTTGCGCACTATCGTTTCCCTGTGATGGATCATGGTCGAGTCATACAGCTCGACAGTCCAATCCTTCAGACAGATACGTATCGTCACCCAATGATTCCCCCCGACATTTTACACTGTTATGACCTGTACACGACAAGGAGCAATTTAACTATATTAAAAAAAAAAAATTATATTATACTACAAATAAGATATTATTTTAAAATATAATCAACTCACATGGTTAGCTTGCCACCAAGCCATTGCTAATTCTCTTTCTGTGCCATCAACCATTTGTTTAAGAGCCTCAGGTACTTGCCAATTATGATATAGTCTAAGCCCTAGAGGAACTTTCTTTCTCTTGTCACTAGCATCAATAGGATACAGCTTATCCAACTCATTTCGCAAAGAATTCTAATAATACAATAAAAAATTACATAAATCAAAGAGAATATTAATATAATCAAGAAATCAAGCTTTACATAAATCGAAGAGAAATACTTATGTAGAAGCCAGTGCCGATTATAATGGTGGTTGCCTCACATACTCCCCATCTATCAACCTATCTAAATGTCTCACCTTAAATCGCATATAGTTTAGGTACAGCTCTATCTCCTGCAATGTTATTTAATTTTGTTAGTTATAATATACAAATAAGTTTGAATTATTGTAATAAAGATAGAATTGTACCTCTGCCCACATCATTTGTCGACTATCCTCCAGACGATTGAAAACAGATTGTACAACAATGTGGTCAATCATCTTAATTGTGATAGCATCCTCTCCTAATTTTCTATTTTTCTTGTACATACGTTTCAACCTCTTCACGACCTTTGCAGTCAGGCCACATAAGGCATCTGTATGGCGGTAGACGGTCTCGTCTTACGATGACCTTGCACTTCATCTCGCTCCGCCAATTCGTAATCTTGCTCAGCAGACTCCTCCTCAGAGGATGATGACCACTGAATATTAACAGGTGAAACCTGCCGTCTGAGCTGCTCGTGTGTGGTGTCCTCAACAGTAGGAAAAAACGGCTGCTTTTGTTGGTACTCAGGTTGGTAGGGAATCTGCTGCTCATGTGGAGAATACTCGGCAGTAGGAAAAAGATGATTGTTGTTGCCGTCGCCTGAAAATACTGACTGTTGCTGCCAGATAGGAGGTTGAAACATCAGACGCTGGTACGTTGGAGGATCGTACTGATGCAGCGGTCTAGTGCTATAGCCGAAGAACATCGGCTGTTGCTGCTGGTAGGCAGGCTGATACCCCCACTGCTGCATTGGTGGCTCGCCTTGCCCTAACAGGTGGTGCATCGGCTGCTCGGTACGCTCAAGGATGTGAGGAGAAGCTGCAGAGTGACGAAGCGGGTTCGGAATCCTCCTGTGTCTGCTAGAAACTTCTGCAGAGTGACGGTGTGGCTCAGGGCTTCTCTTGTAGCTCCCAACAAACTGTTGTGGAGGGCTTCTAGATTGTCTGTACCTCAGACTGAAATACTCCTTCACCTAAGCAAAGAGCTTTCGGGAAAAGGTAGCAAAGAAGCCCTTGTCAGACTTGTCCATCAAGACCGCCCTCAGCCGGCGATCGATGTAGTCGTCTCTGTCATTCTTCGCGTGGTAAGGACAAGGACATCCGTGAACACAACACACTCTGTCTCCGGGTCTCTCCTGATAGACCGGCTCTACTGTCTCAGCTGTATGTACTTGTGGTGGGGTGCTCTGTGGCGTAGTTTTAGGATTTTCTGTGCCGATGAGGTCAGTTTAATTATCTTCCCCATAACCTCCGCAGCCTTCACCAATTTTCCCTTCTTTTCACTTTCTTTTTCAGAGAAACCTCTTCTATATTCTTCTCTGTTAATTTTTTCGGAGGTTCCCAGTGTACTTGATACACCGAGTCAAGACTGAACCAATACAGCTCCATAATGTCTTCCACGAGAATAGGCATCGGGATATGTATGACAATACACTAAACAAGTTATGTAAAATTATTATTAGATCACAAATTAAACATGTAATATAAATGATAAAATATTATAAAAATAAAGACACGTACCTCTCTCTCTAAGAACGTGCTGAAATCTGTCTTGAAGAGTTTCGTAGTCCACATAAAATATCGAGGAACTCTAACGGCGGCTGCTCGGATTCCACAATACTCTCTCAACCGTGGAATACACTCGTATGACTAAATTTGTAAAACCCAAATCGGTCCGTAAAAGTGATAAGTTGATATGTCAACTTCGTTGGGTTTACTGGCGGTGTTGTTGATGTAATAAGTGAATGCCTGATATGTGTAATCACCCCAAGGAAACTGTTCCCAATGTTCCAAATCCTCAACTAATGCCCATGCCCATTCCTCGACCTCCATATTACGGTCCCGATAAAGGAGAAATAGGTAGTAAATCAAGAGCTTAGCTACCTTCACATAGTCTGCGAGGTCGTTTCCCAACTTTAAATCTTTCAACATCTCGTGCATCTCTATGACTTTAGTTTTGCGGCCTTTAAATAGTCTATGGAAAAGACTGTCATGCCAGAGGAGATGTCTCTCATTTGGGTCGAAATCTGTCCTTCTGAAATTCAATTCAGTAATGCACGCATAGTCATGTGCGGTGAAGCGGAGGGTTCGCCCGGAAATTTGGAACCACGTCTCATCCGGGGGGATCTCAGGACCCATCACCTGACGGGCCAATAAGTGATGCAGGGCACTGTTTGTACTTCCATTTCTCTTATGTTTAATGTAACAGCCAACAATTCCCGCCGTATATTCATCATAAACTTCTTGAAACCGTACTAGATTGCGCGTAAAGTGCTGAAATACATTCGTTATTTCTTTAAATACGAGCTCACAACAATATATATTTATTAATTTGTTATAATGACACAATTCAGGTCTCATCCAATCACAATCGGGCTGCAATATAAACACACAAATTATAAGGAAAGAAGTTCGATAACTCAAACCAACAAAATCACAAAACACAAACCCTATAAAACAGTCTCGGGTCAACCCATGAAGGGGCTTCCCACGACGAGGCTACCCACGATGGGGCTATCCACGACGGGTGCCATCGTGGGTACAAAAACACCCAACGTGGCCCGTTTCTCACCTTCAAACCCCAATTTTTATCAACAAATCTTAGATATAACACTTCTAATGCTCATAAAATCATGTACATTGTTCTCATATTCAATAAATCAAACATAAACACACACTTAGAAGCATACATTTTTCAAACCCAAAATTTAATTTCGTGTGAAATTTTAGCACTAACAGGTGGTTCGTTGTCGACGAGTGGTACTTCCTCCTTGCCGGAAATAGATGTCGACGCCATTGACTCCCCATCGTGGTCGGATTGGTTGCTCATTACCGGCGCGCGTGTGTGTGTGCGTGCCGTCGTGGAGGGAGAGAGAGAGAGAGAGAGAGAGAGATGTGTGGGGTGGGGTAGTGGGGGGAACCGATAATGATAGATAGAATTTTTTAATTTTTTTTTTGTCTTTTGTTATTTGTTTATTAAAAGTAATGGTATTTTAGTCTTTTAAGTGATTTTGGTATAGAAAACTTATAAAAGAGTGCAAAAAACTTCTACATTTTATCAAAAGTTATTTAAAAAGAGTTTGCCCATATAATATATATATATATATATATATTATATAGGGTCAAGTTTTATCTTACTATATTATTGACTAAATTATCTTTCGAATCTCAATCACTCCACATAAAGTTTTGTAAAAGGACCAAAACTATCAAGTGCATAGTGAAACCAATTCTTGAAGTTCTATTCTCAATTAAAAAAGTTCTTCTCGAAATTTGTAAAAAAGAAAACGAATGTTATCATTTATTTTTATGTGAATATATATTGAAAGATGATGATTTATATAATACTTATAATACTATTATTTATAATATGATTTTTTATCTATTAAATATTGTGTGAATATTTTTAAAAGATAGTTATTTATATAATTAAATATTAATTTCATGTAAAAAACAAAACAAATATCATCATTAATTTTTCTGTGAATATATTTGGAAGATGATTAATTATAAAATACAAAATCAGTATTATATTCAATGAGTCGATTCCGACCCGGAACCGTCGGGGTAGACGGGATGATTGCAAAGTAGTGGTTTAACTTTTTTTTTTCTTAATCTTCTGTTGAACTCATAATGTAGTATTTAGGGTCACGTTTATCTTATGGACGATCTTCAAAATTATTTCCTTTTATAAATCAATATGGGATAAGGAGTATTTGCAATAAAAACGATCCATCTCAATTTTCATACAAAATTGTTCCTATGCCCAAACGATTGAAAATTGAGAGAGATATCAAATTAACACTTGCACCCAAATCACACAATGTCCTATCGAATGTATGTCCTCTAATTTCACATGGGATTGTGAAGCTCCCCGGATCTTTTAACTTCAAAGGAAGCTTCATTTGCAAAACAACACTACACTTCTCAGACAAGTTGATTGTCCCATGCTTCTTAAACTTATTCTTTCGGGAGACGACAACCTTCAAGAATTTGGCATATCCGGACATATCTCTCAAGGCATCAAGCAAAGGGATATTTATGTTTACGTTTTGGAACATGTTCATGAACTTGAAAAGTTCCTCATCTATCTTCACTTTTGTCAATCTTCGAGACCCCTCAATTGGTTCTTGTTGTTCTTTCACTTGAGTAGTGCGATCCTCTGCATCAAACTCTTCATCCCAATCCTCTAAATTCTCCTTCAAATTGCTTAGACAAGGAGCTACACTCATCACAAGAATTGCATTGAATTGATTTCTCGGGTTGACCTCCGTGTTGCTAGGAAATTGACCCGACTTGTGTTGAGAGGTGGCTTGATTAGCCATTTGACTCACTTGACCATCCAACATCTTCATTTTTTTTTTGTCAAGGCCAAGACGGTGCTCTCCAAAGTGGTGATCCTTTGACCCATTTGCCCAATGATAACATTTTGATTGTGAACGAGTTGTTGCATCATTTCTTCCATACTTGGCTTCTTCGACTCATTAATCACTCCATGTGAAACTGAAAATTCAGGAGGTGGTTGGATGACATTGTTCGGATTTGAGTACGACAAGTTTGGATTCCTATCGTTGGGGTTATAAGCTTGGTTCCCCGAAGGATAGCTTGCTCGGTTGACATTGTTGTAACCCCTTTGGTTAACATAGTTGGCATCCTTGGTTGAGGCATCTTTACCTCCATCTTGCCCTTCCTCTCGACCTCATAATCTCTCTTGAGCATGACAAATTGCTCAACTAGATAATCATATCGATCATCGGAAATAGAAGCTACTTTTCTCGATGCATTTCTCTCTTGAGGCCAATGACAACTATTTGTCGACATCTTATCCAAGTTCCTCACCACTTCTTCATAGCCCCAATTGGGCAAACCACCACCGATGGTAGCATTTACAGCTTCCCTTGTGTGATTGGGTGAGCCCTCGATAGAAGTTAAGGATTTGTTGCTCTTTGAAAAAACCATGTTGAGGGCATCTTCTCAACATGTCTTTATAATGCTCCCAAGCCTCATCAATAGACTCGTCCCCCATTTGAGAGAAGTGTGAAATATCCGGTATTAGCTTTTGAGCATGTGAATGAGGGAAGTACTTAGACAAGAATAGCCGGCACATTTGTTCCCAAATTGTAATCTCCGACCAATCGAGAGTCTTGTACCATACCTTAGCTTTAACCCAAATAACCTTAATCGAATCATATCATTGGAGACTCCTTGTAACTTGATGGTTCCACAAACATCCAAGAAAGCACTCAAGTGAGCATTTGCATCTTCATTGATTCCTCCACCGAATTGTTCCGCTTGGACCATGTGAATTAAGTCTGACTTCAACTCAAAATTATTGGCATTACATCGAGCTCTCCACCCCCCGTCTTGGAATTGATTGACTTGGGGCTCGAACATTTGATTAATAGGAGGTGGAGGTGCTTGATTAGCTTGCCTTGCTTGCTCTTCCATTTTTCGTCTCAACTCTTGCATTTGTCTCTCTAACTCGGCCATAAGATTCAACCCTTGATTAGCCATTTGTTGTTTTCTCCTTCTTTCTCTAGTAGCTCTCTTGTGCATTCCTTCAAGTTCCAAATCCAAGGAGTTTGATTGTTGGCCCTTGGACCTTGTGATCATGCACTACCAATCGAGAGATTGAAGAAATTAGCAACGACACAAATTAATAATAAATCAAATGCTTGAACTAGTAATCTCGGTGTAAAGATTGTTAACAATATAAATTCTAAATAGTCCCCGGCAACGACGCTAAAAAGTTGATCACTATTTTCTTAGCAATTAATCCGCAACTCAAACGGACAATTGTAGTAGTAGCAATCGAGTATCGTCTCCACAAGGACTATTGATCGAAAATATAGTGAAAACAAAGTTTATACACTTTTCTACTATTCAAGCTTAGAAGGGAGCATAATTTTGGATTTCTCAAATACTAAGAAAGGAAATTAAAGCAAATAAACAAGCAAATGCAAATTAATCACACAATTATGATCAAAGATACGATAAGAGAAAAGCGTTTATTCTAGGGATTCGATCCGCTTCTAGATGATAATGAAAATAACTTTCTAATTCACATAACCATGTTTAATCTCCTAATCGAGAAGCAATCACAAAGTAATTCACTATTCTCTCTCGAAAGATAGCAAAAGTAGATCAATCTCTCGACTATCTCAACTACGACTCAAGACGAAAACTTAACTCCAAAAAGCACAAAGATTAAAAGCTTCCATGCATGAATTCATCACCTACTAAGTCTCAAAACCATGCATGTTGTGATAATTTGATTTCCATGCTTGTAAAAACTACTAAGAATTCCTACAAACACTTGGCATGCAAGAAAGATGATCAATAATTCCCACATGAAAATAAGGCTCAAATCTACAATCAATTAGGAGAAAGTAATTAGAATTAGAAAATTAAGATCAAAACACCATTGAATCTTCACAAATCTCCAAAATCAACTAAAGAAAAATTAGCTAGACATAATGAAGGAAATGACAATAAAAAAGATAAATGAAAGCATAATTAAATATACAAAGTAACCCAAATGGAGAAATCTTCAATTAATTCTTCAATGGAATGCAAATCCAATCTTAAATTCAATTACAAGACTTAAAACCTAGAAAATACTTGAAAATGTAACTTTGGAAGAGGAAAATTGGCTGAGATGAAAGATAATTTTCAATTGGGAAGACACCCTTTTTATAGGCCACAAGAAATGAAGGCAAAATGCATTAGTAAAAGGGCAAGATTGTCAAACTACTCAAAAACGTGCAAAATGTGTGGTTGGAAGTGCAATATATGCGGGTACGGTTAGGGGTCACATCTAAGGTCGAGAAAATGAGTTTTCCTCCGGATGCAATATGTACGGCCTCTCTGCATGATGTACGGCCGCATCAGAGGAAGCACAAAATGTGTGCGACCATGCATGCAATATATGCGGCCGCATCAGAGAGAGCATAAACATGGTCGAGAAATTCTCTTCTTAGCTTGCCTCTTGTGTATTTTGTGCGACTAATGGAGTGGTAAGTGCGGGCGCACATGAAGGAGCATAAGCCTCAATTGTCTTTTTCTCTCTTTCTCGGCATATTTCCTATAAAAACACCAAAACAACGACCGAATATCAAATTCTTCCAAAAAGATGATAATTGACGATAAAGCTCAATACCAACACGATTTTGCATTCAAAATACATTCAATTAAGGCTCAAGAATCATGCAAAAGTCATGATTATCATAAAACTACATTTTAGTTGAATTTGAAATATGTTTAAGGACATATAAATTCTAAACGATTTTAGTAGATTGTATAATCAAATGATTTAACCCTAAAATATTAACAAATAATAACCTTCTTAATCAATCACATGGTAGTACTATCTAAAAATTTTATTAATTTTATTAAATAAAATTTCCTGTCGAAAATCGACAAGTTATACGCTAGTTTTATATAAGAAAAAATAAACTTGTACGCCAAATAAATATAAGATAAAATTTCACATATTATTACTTATAAATTAAATATATAAGATAATGTTTTACATATTATTGCTCTTAAATTAAATACATCATAAATAAAAATTTTATAAAACAAGGCTCTTAGATTACAAAACCAGCTGCAATTTTTTAGAAGGAAAAATTCAAATATTGTAACCTTAGCACACAAGTCCTCGACCACCAGTAACGTGTGAAGCTTCCATATGATAAGCTCGACTTCTGGCCTCTTTCTCATAGATTCCTCATAGCAGTATGATGACTGTGCATCTTCTTCCCTACACACCGACAAGCAAAAGGAGAGCTATGGGTTTCCAGTCCCCAGCATTGAGAAGTTCAAGATTTACGGATAGTCCTCTTCTTTGATTTCACTTGCTGTTTATCATTCCTCTTCCTTTTCTTTAATTGCTTCTGGATTGATCTGTTGACCAACGAAGGCTGATCTTTCAAAGCGAAACTTTTGGCCACGTGCCCCAAATGAAGTTTCTTTACTGTAAAGATCTGTTTCAGCTCACCACGATGGGCAGTATATGCACGAACCCATGATGAAAATGCCTCCTTGGCTAATTTGTTCAACTTCGGCTGCATAACAGACATGGGAAATTCATATTAGCATCAGATCAATAATTTCATGGTAAATAGAGCATGCAAATGAAAATGAGATCTTCGCCCATCAAAGTATATGAAAAATATTAAACAAGTCAATCATTTACAGTTGGCTTCTCTTAGAAGAGAAACTTATATCCAACTGAAGCTAACTGAGGATGATAGCATTTAACAACATTCTAGTACACAATCTTTTTTTTAAGGTGATACCAAATCTTTAGTCATAATTTGAAAAAGGGGCTTTGATTTTACATTTAACAAGCTACTTGGATTTTAGTGAATGCCCCAAAGGAGACAACAAGCTGCTCGGATTATTTTGTGATTCCTCATGCGAGAAAACAATAACAAGCAACTACAAATGGGACTATACAATAGAAGATCAACTAGTCACATTCCAGAAAATGAAGTTGGAACATCACCAGGTTTGATTTACACAGGTTGTACAGGTTGCCCGGCATCACATTTCATACGTGTATACTGAACAAAAACATGCGACCTTTATTCTATACATATATCAAAGGCCTGAGTAACATCATACCTCAGCTGAAACGAAGGACTCTAATGCTCTGTGCAAAGCAACCAATAATGGGTGCATCTCTATTGAAACAAACTTGCTGGGTAGCTGCCTCATACTATGCCAGGGAAAGCTACTCAGTAACTTTAGGAGGGGATACTCTGTTAGCATCACGCTGTGTTTTTCAAGATCTTTCAAATAATCTATTTCAGTTGATTGAAGGAAAAGTAAAGAATCCCCCTTCTCGCCTAACCTAGCAGTTCTCCCAACCCTGTAATCAGGCACAAGATTGGTAAGCTCAGCATTGAAACAGTGATGCAATTTACTAAATAAAAATAGAAACAATTTCAGACTTTTCAGTTCTGAATAATTAAGGGGCTAATAACACAATGTAAGATTTGATTAAATAACTCAATTTCACTTTCTAGATATCATAGGAGTAGATGCGTCCGACAAATCAAAAAACTATAAAGAAATCAATTTTGTTACGATGTCCCACATTGATTCCATATGAGTGGGAGTCAACCCTTTACCTTTGACCATGGTTTTGGGTTAAGTTAGGGCTCCCTATCTTATATGCCTAACAAATTTACAGTTACTTCTGGATACTATGAGACGGTTCATCAATTAATCATGTTCATGCTAAAGGCTGACAGAAGTTTTAAGATGCTAAAATGGGAAATCTTAAACTAAAAAATGATTACATGATAACAGTAAAGCAGCCAAACCTTTTTTTTTTTTTTTTATGGCCAAGGTTACAATCACTTAGTAGAGTATCAGTGAAAAGCTTATTATAAGCATAATACAAAATTTAAGTTCAAGTCAATGTCAGAAGCATCTAAGCACAAATCTTAAACCGTGATTACATAGAAGAAAGAAAACAGTTACCTGTGAACATACTCAGTTGCCTCGCCTGGAGAATCATACTGAATAATGCATCTCACTTTTGGGAAATCCAGACCTCTAGCACAAACATCTGTAGAGAACAGAAGAGCAGACTTATCTGTTTTGAACGCCTGGAATGTGGTTTTACGATCCTCGTGATTCATGTTGCCATGCAGCCGCATCATTTTGCAACTCAAAAATTTCTGACTAACTTCTGCATTTGTTTGTTTCATAGCATTCCACTGAAATTCGCTAAGCAGAGAATAATGAAAATCTACAGCATCACACGTTGAAAAAAACACCACAACCTGTAAACAGAAAAGGCAATTGAAGATGTGGCTACAGATGAAATAAATAAAATAGAGTTCATATACTAGAATTTAAAAACTTAAAGGCAGGAGGGAAGATAACATTTTACATCTTATATCAGAATGGATTAGACATAACCAATTGCAACAGCAAGAGAAGGACTTTACTACTCCACAGGGAAGTACAGTAAATTGTACGTAATCGTCAATAATACATCACGCTTAATTTAGCTTTCTCTAGTACCAGAAACACAAACAGTGTTTTCCAGTAGTTCTTATAAAGGGCGTGAATGGGAAAATGCTATATGATAAATGGAAAGATGATAGTAGTACTCGGAACAACTCTAACCCCCATGTCACTGAGATATGAAAACACTATCCATGAAATCATTCATTGTTACCATTGACCATTTTTATGCCTTGCCCATTCCCTCATCTCCAACTACAATAGGGAACAGCGAATAAGGAAGAGCATATTAAACTCAATGGACTTAACTCAGGACCATAGGCTCACCTTTTGTGAAGCTCCTGTCTCAAAGAGATGCTTTAGTACGGAAAGGAGCACAACAAGCCGAGAACCACATGGCACTGTCAATAGATAGACTATGAGAATCTAAGGATGATAAACATTGAGGTTGTTGACAACAATCCAATAATTTCATCTATACCTTTAATGTACTTCTGAACTAACTGGGCTGGAAGCTTGTATTCCTCATTTGAAGTATCTAAGGGTATTCTGGATTCTTTTACTATATCGACCCCATTTGATTGAACAGATATACTTTGAGTTCTAATTCCTAGCATCTTGTCATCAAGACCAATCATCACTGGATTCTCCAAACTAACATTGGCAAGATGATTTACTTTTTCATTCAATGTAGCCGATAAAAGCAAATTCTGCTTCTTTGCTTTAGGATTCACATCTGAAATATCATTGTCACTAGATTTAAGGTTTCCGGTGCCCAAACAATTAAGTATTTCTTCAATGTCTTTGCCGTACCCTAGTTCCAGAATCCTGCCAGGTAAAATCACAAAGGTTATTCAAGAGGTATATAAAGCAAGTGTGGGAGTACAGGATGAGTCTGCAATACCTGTCTGCTTCATCAAATATTATCCAGCGAAGATTCTTGTGTACAAAAGATTCAGTATTCTTCAAGTGGTCCAAAAGACGCCCAGCAGTTGCAACAAGTATAGATACACCTAAAAACAACACTCAATCAACAAAGCTAGAAACGAATAATTGCATAATCTTGAAATGTTCAACTTCCCACTTAACCACTTTTGTGGGTCAGGACATGAGACACTCCAGATAAATCAACAAAACGTGATACAGTATTTAAACACAAAATCAAGCCCATTGGAAGAAGAAACTTTGGCGCAACTTTGTGCTCTCAAAAGATACAGAGTTGACCGCTAGACAAAGCATTGATGTGGACATTAACTCATTTCTTTGTCTGGAATCAGAGACGTCGATACTTACTATGTCGATAACAAAGATTTCAACCAAATACCAATCAGATTGAAATCACAAACACCAAGTTTTTGTCGATATCAAAAATCAGTTCTTAACATAGCAATGTTTGAAGTTCATACCTTTCCTTAACCTAGCTTTCTCCTTCGACCGGTTTTCCCCACCCATGATATATCCAGGAACAATCCAATGAAAACGGTGGAGCAATTTCTGCAAAATCTCATACACCTGCATGCATAATTCACGCGTTGGTACAAGGACCAACGCTGGCATCGAAGATGCTATTCATCAGAACAACTTTAAAAACAAACAAAAGAGCTATGAATGCCATGACAGATATGTATCCATGCAAGATCAAGTAAATACATCCACTATAAGAATGAATTACAGAAGTAGTAAAGCACAAAGATTAAAGACTCAATACTTTTAGCCCAAGCCCCTGGAAGTAAGAACTTAAAACTTACCCACCATTTTCCACAGGCGGGTGCGGAGCCTCAGAACACCTACATTTACTCTATTAAACCAAATCCCAGTAAGTTTAAAAAGTTTGAAACCTAAAGTTCATTCTGGATTCCCATTTCATACAAATGCCTAATAAAGCATAAACACCCTACTTCTTTTGATTAAAACTTTTAACTCCTACAAATTATATCAGAAAAGAAATCATACCAAAAGTACCATCTGCACGCTCAATTCTTTCATCATAACTCTGCAGCATATGAATGATTGGAGCCAGATAGGCCACTGTTTTCCCAGTTCCGGTAGCAGCATTCACAAGCCTAGTTTTACAAGAAACAATTCACAACATACCAATCAAAAAACTTCCAATATCAAACCAAACTTATCCAAAATTAGACATATAGAAGCTGAAAAACATACGCGTGTCGGCCCGATAGTACGACGGGGATCGCCTGCGCTTGAACCAGCGTCGGCGCCTCGAACCCCAACCTCTCTGATAATCATTCAAAACACAAATACGCAAGTTTAAGCAAATTGTTAAAGCAAAAAATGCAGAAACTTGAAATTTACCTTTGAGCTGGTCGCATAGCGTGGGGTGGAGGCCGAGACTGGAGAATGAACATGAAGCGAACACCTCCGACGAATTTTTACTATCTGATTTTAATTTTCCACCATTAATCTTGCCATCCCGCTCCATTTCTCGAATTGAAATTAATTTTCTACACCAAAATTAGGGTTTAAGGGGGTTACTACGTTAGAATATTCTGCAATAGTGCAATTCAAAAAATTTGGGCTATTCTTTACGTGCTTCATTTGAAGCCCATAATTTAAGTTCGGCTTGTACTACTACTAATAATAATAGGTCCATTAGCCAATACAAATGAGATCAATACAAATAATATTGATGCGTGTGATAAATTAATATAGAATAAATATTTAGTAGTCTATATTAATTTCAATATTGACTTTCATATATCAAGTTTTTATGTTTGGTAGTCTCTATTATCTTCAATATTAATTTTCACTTTTCATATATAACCTTATCATACTTTACAATTTACACATCTTGTCCACATATATATAGCCTTCTTCATCTAGACCTCAATTCGCAGAAAAGCAGAGCGGGAAAGAGGCGAGACGCGAGCCACCGTCTTCTTCACCACAAATCGACACGAGTTCGACACAAGAAGGTCAGATTTCCCCAATTCAATGTATCTATTATTTAGTCCATCCTCTTAATTTGAAAAAAGAAAATGCATAGAAAAAATAAAATTGAGAAGATTTGACCGTGAAAAAAATGGGGAAGATTTAAGCTAAAAGAAATTACTATATTTTACAAATAGATAATTTCCAAATCATCAAAAACAAATCAGATCCATATTGAGAAGCAACTGCGTCTATCATAAATAACAAAGCAGCTGCAATATATACTTCATCAAATCTAATAGTTTGGTGCGTTTGCATACTGGAAGATTTTCCATTGACAATCACAAGTTCACTACTATAACTTGACTTATGTGCAAAATGGAGCTCAACATCTTGTAAAGTTTGTTGGGCTTGTAACAACTCAGGCCGACAATTATCCCTTAGTAATTCACCCTGCAATATGAGACTCCATCAGATTGACAAGAAAAATCTTGTAGTTACAACTAGCACAAAAGATCATAGTTGGGATTTTTCCACAAGTTCCAGAAACCCATAGGAAACGATGATGAAGATGAAAGCTCAAGTGACACTTCAGTATAGAACATGTAATTATACCAAAGAGTGAAAGCATGTTGAAAGGAATAGTATAACAAAGTAATCTGACATTGCTGGCCAAAAATACAGCTTCGAAAACAAATCACAAATCAATAAATAATGTTATATAAATCTAAGGAAGCATAGATATTGCACAATTATAGAAAATATCGTCAGTCAGATCTCAAGTTGGGGCTTTCGTAATTGGGGAAAAAATATGAAGGTTACAGCCACTACCTGGAGTAGGTAAACAAGATATCGCCTCGTGTTCCCGGTATGCCTGTGTCGAAGTTGGGAAGCCCTAAACCACGAAATGCAAGAAAAAAAATAAGTGTCACTATTCTCATGTTTAGATGAGATGATATAAAGATGAACAAGTTATATCACGATCAAAAATTGCAAGTAAACTCTTTTTTATCAAACACGAAACCTTTGCCTCATAGAGGGACAACATCCACCGTTCCATATAATAAAGCTTCTTTAGTCCAAGTCGTGTATTTCATTATTGAAGAAGCAAGAACACAAATAAATAAGTAGTGCAAGTGTTTTACTTTTCCTCAAACTTATACTGACATAAACCCATTGGTCTTGATTTCATTTCAGTAGCCAAACTTTTTGATGTCTCATCCTGATGAGCAACACGAAGCACATTCATGGCATTTAGCTTCTGTTGATTTCTATACATCAAAATAACACCAACATATATCCTAATATCCACGCAACTGATAACACCTAACATAATTCAATATAGTTCAACAACAACAACAACTAATAACACCTGCATAAATCCTAACATCCAAGCAAATTTAAACATCCGAACATCAACTTATAGATAACCAAGCTAAATCCAAACATCAACATCAGAATTGGGTACACATGGGCTCGAAGAAATACCTGTAACTCATGGTTGGGATCGGCTGTAGTTGGTGGCTGAGAAGAGCGGCGAAAAAGACTGATGGATTGAGCGGCGAAATCGGCGACATAACTGGAACGAGAGAAGAGTAGAGTCGTGTGAATCGAAAAAAAAGAAGGATATAGGCGGCGTAGTCGGCGGTCCAGCGGAGAAAGGAAAAGCCGGTGGAATTGAAAAGGAAAGAGGCGGCAGAGCAATGCAGAGGCTTGGAGGGAGATGGAGAAAAGAAGCAGAGAGGTGACGGAGATGAGAAGTAGCGGCAGAATCGGCGGAGATGGAAGAAGCGGCGGAATCGGCGGAGGAGATGAGAAGAAGCGGCAGAGTGGCGGGGAGATAAGAAGAAACGACGGAGAAGGCGGAGAGAAACTCAACGTTGGGAGGGGTATTGCGGGAAAAGAAGGGAGTTGTATGGGTTACTGTACAAGCCCTGTTAAATAATAAGGGGGGAAGGTGGTATTATTTCCCTTGAAGGAACAGTGGAAATAAGGGCGGGCTGAACAATTACAACGGGCTCTCTATATTATTAGTATATGCTACCAAACAACATATAGTCTCGTATAATTAATTTAGTATGAGTTTATAACCCCTACCAAATGGGGCCTAAGAGTAATGATATTCGGACAAACTAATAATAATAATAATAATAATAATAATAATAATAATAATAATAATAATAATAATAATAATAATACGTTAAAATACTCTTTTTCAAAAGTAAAAATAAAATATACCTCATAATTTATATAAATAATACCTCTAGTTACCAAACTCTATACACGAATTCCCAACAATATACATGACTAGCATGTATGCTCGTTATGTATGTTACTTTTATATATGATATTTATCATGTATGATGCTCATATATGTTATCCGTCGTGTGTTGTAATCATTTATGATATTCTAATACTCATGTTGTTATTCATGTATACACGAGAAAAAGTTGTCGAGAAAGGCAACTGCGTAATTTTACATAATTTTAGGGTTATCATTTATCTTTTACTATATATTTAAGTATCTTATTTATCTTTTTGTTTTTCAATTAGGTTATTTTAACTTTTCACTTTGATAATAATAATAATACTAAGAAAATTAATAAAATGTACAATAATATTACGCTCCAAACTAAAGAGTAACAAAATCTCTTCCTCTAAGAAAATGAATGTCTTACACTCCATTCATTTTCATTGTTGAACCGCACACCAATAAAAGTAACAATTATTGTTGTAATTCATTACCTCTATTTGATTTCATTCTCTTTCCATTACTCTACTTGAATCAAACAAGAAAACCAATTACTCCCTCCATCCACTTAAAAGTTGTTTTGCCATTTTCGTCGGCCATTTAAAAGTTGTGCATTTCCATTTTTGGTAAGTTCACTTTAAACATATATCCTTACTTCAATCTATTATTTACAACTATGTCACCCAATTAACTCACTAATTAACTTACCCAACTTAATTAAATTTAACCCAATCCATTAATTAAACTACCCGACCCAAATTCATTCGCGAGCCCAACTTCTCTAACCCTAAATCCCCAATCTCATCTGTCGTCTCTCATTCTCACTAACTGCAACCCTAGCCTCTCCATCTCTTCTCCCTCTTCCTCACTGAATCGGTGATGTTGTCTCCATTTCTGGCACCGCCTCCTGAAAATAGTAGCCCCCCGATACGCCTAGGTTCTGGGAAGACATATCGGTGGAAATGCCCACCCACTTCTCTCCTGTAGACATTGACTCATGTTGTTTGCTCACCGATTCTGACACAATGGTGCCGGAAACAGCCTTCATGGCCATGGATTCTACATCTCCATGTCTTCATCTCTCCGATTCCGACCAAAATCATGGAGGATCCGTTGAGATTTATGATTCCACCGTCGAGAACTTTGCAATCGTGCCGGAGACTTCTACACCGGAGATCTCTGCATGTGCGTACCCTCTGTGGTGTCGAGATCAAAAAGAGTATCTACAATGCTTGGGAATCTGGATTCCTTCTGTGTTGAAGCTCATCGAAGCTGGTTCGGAGGATCCATCTCCGCCGGCATATGAGCCTGTGATGCAGGATGCACAGTACCCATACGAGTCCGATGTTGATTACGACATGGTGGTGCCGAAGATACCACCGAAGATCTTTGCACCGAGATACCTTCCGTGGTGGCGAGATCAGAGAGAGTATCTCCAATGTCTGGGCATGTTTTTCCCCTCTGTGGTGAGGCTCTGCGAATCTGGTTCGGAGGATGCAAGTTAATCTGTTCTTTATTTATGATGATGCATGAATTGATGTTTCTGATGATGCATTTGTTTTTGGCCTTGATTGAATTATGAATTAGATGTTGCACTTGGTAATTACAGATGGATTGGATACTGCACTTGATGGTTTGGATACTAAACTTGATTTTCCTGATGAATTAGATGCTACTCTGTAGAACCCCGAAAATTCGAGCCTAAAAATTTCGTTTTAAGTATATAAAATAAATAGAATAAAATTTAATAATAGGACGGTCACTTATTCCCGATCAATTTAAAAAACTTAAATTATATAAAAATTTAGATGATTCATGCATTGCATAAACACGAGCATTCATATTATGTGGTTTGAGTGAATTACTTCGATATAATTGTTGTTTATACCATATTGTGATTAATTAGAAATAATAATCAAAAGCTGAATTACAATATATATATATATATATATATATATATGTGAAATACTTTTATGGAATAATATCGATATTGGTCTCGTTAGGATCGAATAATTAACTCTATTCGTATGCTCAATCGAAACTTCGATCCGTTAAATAAATAGCGTATAATGGAAAAATAATTGAAATATTATATAAAAGGAAATTATATAATATAATAATATATATTATATATATGTAAGTGAATGTCTGTGCGCGTGAGTGGGTACGTGTATCGTGTGTTATGAGTATAATTAGGATAAGTTAAACCTATTACTTAATTAAAATAAATAGGAAAATTAAGTAAATAGGGATTGGGGAAAAGAGGAATAACAACAGAGAATAAATAGAATTAGAAGGAAAAAGATTTGGAGAGACAGCGTGTTGTCAGAAAATAAAAATACAATCTTCTCTTTTCTTTTTCCCCAACGCAGCCGCTCAAATAAGCTAATAGATGGAGATTAGGAATAATCATCACGTAACCTATGCTATTCACTCCTATGTCTTCTCCTCATCAATAAGAATCTGCTTCTCCACCATTCCTTCCATCATCAATCTTCATTCAAGCAAAAACACAAAGAAAACCCTAACCCCCAAAACCACCACCATCCATAACCGCCGCCGCCGGCCACCATCGGAGGAGAGGAGGCGACGGGAACTTTGTGAGAAAGAGAGAAAGGAGTTGAGCAGTAGGCTTGGAGAGGAAGAGACTAGAGGGAAATGAGAGTAAGGGAGAATTAGAGAAGGAAAGAGGTATAACTTGTCTACTCCCTACCTTTACTTTGATTCTGTATGATAAGAAGCATGTTAGGATAGTAAGAATGAGATAATATGATGGTAAACCTCTGTCCAAATCTTGTTAATCATGTTTATATGAGTTAAGGTTAAGTATTGTGTGGTTAAAAATTTAAGTTATGGGCATTGTGTGGAAAGGTTATTGGACAGCTTGAATGGCTGCACTTGCATGTGAATGAACGACTCATCTCTCTCAATCTACTCATTGAAAATGTATGAAATCACTTCTCAATGAAAGCCTTGAATGTTGAATGCAATGTGTATAAAAATCAGCCCCTAGTTTTGAGTAAAAGTATGTCCACCCGTTTGAGTTTGTAACTTGCTCAAAATCTATCGAAAACTGACTAAGTAGAAAAGATGTTGTAATATCTTGAAAATCATTAAGTGCATGATAACATGGTTTGTTAGAGTGTGTTCTAAACTTCTTATGGTTTCTAAAATGATAAGAATCGCTATCATAGGATAAGTTTTCGATTTTAAAACAATTTTACGGTGAACAACTATGTGCTGCAAATTTGCAGAAGTGTGATAATATGTGTTAAGTTATGATGTTTATGCTTAAATAGTTTGGGATGATTATAGATGTGTTGCATATGTGAAAAACATGATGGAATATGATTAGTTATGTGTTTGATGATGATCTCATGAGTTTTGAATGTGGTAAATGGATTCATGATAGAGTGAAGATAAAAATGATTAAGATTATGCTTGAAAACTTGATTAGTTAATCTGCCACCTTGTAAGAACCGAATTATTTAGGATATTTGAAGGCATGAAATCAGTGTTTTGATAATGGATTATGAATCTAGAAGTCCTCTAGTATTTATGATTTTAATATCATAATTTTCTTATGAAGATAAGAACCCTCAAAAGATTTTATAAGAAAATTCAGTGGCAAATTCCAGCGTTTGTATAGATGTTGGGAAATCGGTTGTGAAATCTTGAATATAAAGAATTTGGATGAATGGCTTTCTGTATATAAAAATAGACTTATTGAGATTTCTGGAATGATAAGAAAATCATAATTTGATTAAGAACTCGAGCCTAGGTGAATTAATCTTATAGGCCCTTGTGCAGTCCAAATTTAAGAACTCCAGATTTTGTCATAAAGTATGGATTAAGTTGTGAAGCTTATGTGTATGATAGTTCGATGTTAGTATTTTTAAAATGAAGTTTAAGATGTTAATTTTGTTCAGTTAAATTTTCAAGTCCATAGAAATTTTGAAATTGGACTTTGGTATGGACACTTAATTAATTTCAATTGGGCTTTGACTAAAAAGGATTTGGACTTGTAATTTAAATCCGAGGGGGCCTAATAATTGATGAGTTGGGCTCATTCATTTATTTATTAGACTTGTATAAGAATAAAAATGATTGGGCTTATTGTTTATGAGATAATCAAATGTTTGGGTTTATGTGTTTATTGGACACTAAAATGATTGGACTAATAATAATAATATTAATAAATGAGCCTTATAAATCCGAGTGGGCCTACATTTTAATAATATTGGACCTAAGTTGCTATAAGAAATGAAGGTCGTTGCTCTCCAGGCGCAGGTTAGTAGTCTTGGCTAACGTGCACCGCCGGAATGAAACGGGGAAGAGGACGGCCAAAAAAGCACCAATCGAACGGGAAACAAATGGGAAGGAAAAGAGGTGAGGAGCTAGTCAGTGGAAAGAAAGCTATGGAACAAACTACGTAGTCAAAGGAAAATAGGAGAATGGCGAATGTAACAGTAAAATTGGGGGAACTAGAAGTTGGAGAATCATCTGCGGCGGCGAGTACTCGATCTGTGGGAACGGAGCATAGCAGATCTGAACTGGATCTGAACAAAGAGACTGAGAAGCAGACTCATGAGCAGAAAATTCTCGAGGAAATTGAAAAAATCTCAGAGACCAGCTCAGATCCTTCTAACCAAAGCCACAAATCTGGAAATTAACCTCGACATAAAGGTATGAGACTTGATTTTGTTCCTCCTGTTGTGAAAGATGGTGTAGCTGTTGCATGTCTAGTGAAGGAGGATACAGAAGAAGAGAAAGCAAAATGGGCAAATGCTGTGATTTTGTATGTGGTGGGTGAAAACCCAACTATAAAATATCTTCGCTACTACCTTGAGAATCAATGCCAAGTTTCAGCTCTGGAAATCTTCTATCACCAGGAGGGTTACTTTGTGCTTAGATTTCTCAACAGGGAAGACAGAGATCATATTCTCTATGGAGGGCCACACACCATTGCTAATCGACCTGCAATTGTAAAAGCTTGGGAACCAGAATTTTGTTTTGAAAAAGAGGTACTAAAAGTGGTGCCACTTTGGATTCAGCTGCCAAATTTACCACTAAGTTGCTGGGGAGCTAAGGCTTTGAGTAAGATTGGGAGCATCTTGGGGAAACCTCTCTATGCGGATGAGTGTACAACGGAGCAAAATAGGATTTCCTATGCTAGAATGCTTGTGGAAGTGGATGTCACATTGCCTATTCAATATCATGTTATGATAGAGGATGAAAAAGGAAATAGAATAAAGCAACAAGTGCTCTATGATTGGATCCCACCCTATTGCAAGAAGTGCCAGATTGCAGGCCACAACTGTGATACAATGAGAGCAAAACCCCAACCCCAACCGCAGAAGCAGTGGCAACCCAAGCCACAGAAACAAGACCAAAGAGAGAAGGGTGTTACTGAGGAGTGGCAGAAGCCAAAGAAAACATACAACCAGATTTTGGTTGGAGAAAATGAGGTACCACTGCAATCTGAAAATTCTTATCATCAGCTCACTTTAGAGAAGGAAAAGGAACTCAATGAGCATCCTAAAGGGGGCGGGGACCCTATCCCCTCGGTTAATCTATGAAGATTATGTTCTGGAACGTGAGAGGGTGTAATAAACCTCTCAAGTTAAAAGAGCTCAAACTCTATGTATTAAATAAGAAAGTGGATGTTTTTGCAGTGTTGGAAACAAGAGTTAAGGCTGGCAACTTGAATAAAACCTCGAGCAAGTTGAATAAACAATGGGAATTCATGAATAACTACTCTCATGCATATAATGGAAGAGTATGGATTGGTTGGAACCCAAGGAGGGTAAAGCTGGTGCAGGGAGAAAGTACAGCCCAAGGTATACGTTGTTTTGTCCATGATTTGATTTCTGGAATTAAATTTTGCTTGATTGCAGTTTATGCCTACACTACTAATGATCAAAGGAGAGAATTATGGAGTTTCATTTCGAGAATTGCTTCTACAATTCGAGAACCATTGCTAATAGGAGAAGATTTTAACACTGTTCTCCATGTAGAAGATAGATTTCAAGGCAATCCAGTGTCTGAAGCTGATATAAAAGATTTTGCTGAGTGTATAGCACAAAATGAATTGCATCTACTTCGAATGGTAGGGAATGAATTCACATGGTGCAATAATCAAGAAGGGGAGGATAGGATCTTCTCTCTTATTGATAGATGTCTAGCTAATACCTCTTGGATGGAATTATATAATGATGCAGTAGTGGAAATTTTGGAAAGAAATGTGTCTGACCACTGCCCTCTATTCTTAAATTTGGAGATAAATAGAGTAGCTACTCATGCTCATTTCAGATTCATGAATGCTTTAGCTGAGTATCCTGAATTTCTTAATGCTCTTAATCATGCATGGAGGATCCATAGCAATAGGAATCAGTTGTTAAATGTATGGTACAAACTGAAACATCTGAAACCTGCTCTGAAACAAATAAATACATGCCATTATAGGAATCTCAGTGAAAAGCTGGGCAATCTGAGGGAGAGATTGAATACAGTGCATCACCAATTAGCTACTCAAAGATCACATGATACACTGATAGCTGAAGAGAAGTAGCTTCTCACTGAAATAGAAAAGTGGAGTAGCATTGAGGAAGATATTTGGAGACAAAAATCTAGAGTGGATTGGATCAGATTAGATGATTCTAATACTAGATTCTTTCATGCATATGCAAGAGCTAGGCAGACAGGAAAGACAATTTCTCTTCTTCTTAAAGCTGATGGATCTAGATGTGAAAACCAAGCACAAATTGTTGAAGAGGTCAGATCCTTCTATGTTAACCTGATGGGGAGTGCAGCACAGGAACTACCAATGCTTGAAAGATCTGTTGTGGAGAGAGGATACACCCTTCATCCCTCTCAGAAACAACTACTGAGGGAACCTTTTACTAGAGAGGAGATAAAAAGAGCTCTATTCAGTATGAACTCTCAAAAAGCACCAGGGATTGATGGATACAATGAGTTTTTCTTCAAGAAAGCATGGCATGTTATTGGAGGGGAAATATGTGATGCTGTTCAGAACTTTCAAATCACATGTATCATACCAAAAGCTGTAAACACTACTCTAGTGACTCTCCTACCCAAGAAGGCAAATGCAAGTACCATTAGAGATTATAGACCTATAGCATGCTGCTCTATACTGTACAAAATCATCTCTAAGGTACTAGCAAATCGATTACAAGCTGTGTTAGGACATCTTATTAGTGAAACACAGGCTGCATTTGTTAAAGGTAGGTCCATATTTGATAACATCTTGTTGAGCCATGAGCTGATTAAAGGGTACAATAGGAAATGGATTTCACCAAGATGCATGGTGAAGATTGACATACAGAAGGCCTATGACTCTGTGGAGTGGCCGTTTCTGAAATTTCTAATGCAGGAAATGGGATTCCTTCATGAATTTGTTGTTTGGATCATGGCTTGTTTATCAAGTGTGACTTATGTTATTAATGTAAATGGAGAAATGACCACCCCCTTTGCTGCAAAGAGAGGACTGAGGCAAGGAGACCCTATATCTCCTTACCTATTTGTACTCTGCATGGAATACCTCCATAGAAGCTTACTGGAGTTGAAAAACAAAACAGAGTTCATATTCCATCCCAGATGCAAACAGTTTGAGCTAATCCAGTTATGTTTTGCAGATGATCTTATTCTATTTACTAGAGGAGATATCAATTCCATGAGACAACTTATGAGAGTGTTTGAGAAGTTTGCTGAGACCTCTGGACTTAAAGCAAATCCTGCTAAAAGCTGTATATACTTTGGAGGGGTCTCAATCAGAGTTCAGGAGGAAATACTTGTAGAGTTTGGAATGATAAAAGGTGAGCTCCCGTTCAGATATCTAGGTGTTCCTTTATCATCAAAGAAACTATCTGTGTTGCAATGCCAGCCATTGATAAGAAGAATTTTGGAAAGAATTGAGAACTGGACATCTAACTTCTATCCTATGCTGGAAGAGTACAGCTCATAAAGTCGGTTTTATTTGGAATGCAAGCCTTTTGGTGTCAGATTTTCCTACTCCCTCAGAAGGTTATTAAACTTATCCAATCGTCTTGTAGAACATTCTTGTGGACTGGACATTCAGGGATCTCAAAAAGGGCATTGGTGGCTTGGGAGCAGGTCCAATTACCTCAATCAGCTGGAGGCTTAGGCATCACAAATATTAAAATCTGGAATCAAGCGGCCATATGTAAGCTACTTTGGAGCTTGGCTCAGAAAAAGGAGAGGATTTGGGTCCAGTGGATACATGGATACTATATAAAGCAACAAAACTTGTTGAGCATGCAGGTTCCTGCTCAAGCATGTTGGGTGATCAGGAAAATAATCGCTGCAAGAGAATACATGATGCATCATGATGAAGGTATGGAGGTGTTAAATCGATCAGTTTACTCTATCAGAAAAGTGTACACCATGCTGAGAGGAGATGTGCCTGTAGTAGGATGGAACAAGATGCTGCGTTGCAACCCCTCTCCTCCAAAATGTACTTTCATTACTTGGTTGACCATACTTGGTAAGTTGGTGACATGTGATAATTTGAGGAAAATTGGGGTTGAGGTGGATCCTTTATGTAGCTTGTGTGGTGATCGGGAGGAGAATATCGAGCACCTGTTCTTTGCATGCTCTTTCTCTGCAAGTGTATGGCAGGGTATCAAAGATTGGGGGAATATTGGCAGAGCTACAGAAAGTTGGGAGCTTGAAAAGGAATTTCTGACGCAGAGCTGTAGATCCAAATCAACCAAGCACCAATTTTATCGACTAGCATTATCTGTGGCGATCTATAACATTTGGAAGGAAAGGAATACCAGAAAATTTCAAGGAAATACATGTGATGCACTAAGGGTGATTAAAAGCTACAAGGAGATGATCATCTGGAGATGTGTGATGCATAGAAAGCTTGTTAGAATCCTATCTGATTTGCATTAGGTCTTGGTGTTTGATAGATTTCTGGTTTCTACATGGATGTTGGGAAGTGTACGTGTAAATGTTCTTAGCCTCTTGGCTCTTGATAATAAAAGTTATTTACCAAAAAAAAAATATGACTTATTTATGTGTGATATGGACCCTTAGTCCATATCTATATGTAATTAAAAGTGAAGTTGTATAATATATGACTAATGTTTATTATTATTTATGCATGATTAATTTCTCTATTATTTATTTATTAATTGAATAAATAATTATTTATTAATAACTATTAATTAAAAATTAATTAAATAAATAAAATACTTTTATAATTAATTAATTATATGCCTTTAATAATTATTATTAATTAATTCTTTATTAATTAATTCTTTATTAATTAATTACATGTCTGTAATAATTAATTAATTATATACCTTTATTAATTAATTAATTTTGTATTAATTAATTATATATTTTTAATAATTAATTAACAATTAATTAATTATATGTCTTTATTAATTAATTAATTATTTAATAATCAATTATATGTCTTTAATAATTAATTATATGTCCTTAAATAATTAATTGATTCTTAATTAATCAATTAAAATGATCTAAGTCAATTGAATAATTGTTATATATTCAATAGTCAAGTATGGATGTATTACATGTTTTAAAGTATGATTGTGATATGAGATATGTGATTACTTAAGAGCGCATGCATATAGTAGGATACGATATAAAGCATATAGTATGCATAGGACATCTATATGACTCAAGTGACATAACATGCACGACATACATGTTATAACTAGGGAATAAGCTTGGCCTAGGATACTAAAACTTTAGACATATACATGCTTATGAATCTAAGTGTTTAAGACAACTCTTGTAGGACCAAGCAACCTTTAAGTTCGAGGACTAGTCAAGTGAATCTGAATCAAGCTGGGTTTCTATTTTCAAACTATGGGATTACAAACTCTCACTGAGGTAACTTTAGGGTTATTAAACCCAACGCTTTCCAATGTGATATGCATGCTAAATCTTTTATGCTCAATTATTTGTGGATTACCAATGTTGAAAGTCTTTATAATACGATCGACCTTGTGCTCTGTACAAGCCAAGGTAGTGTACACAGGAAGTTATGATGGTTCGATTGGAGGGAGTGGCTCCCATCTAATTGGACTGGGCGGTAATAAGAATGTGAGTTGTTTTATGGTTCGAATTGATTATTCTTTTAACTGTTTTAACTTATGAGAAGGACGACCATTTTCACTAAAGTAACCCCTTCCATAAGAAAGAAGCATGCTATATCTTTTCAAAATCATTTTCAAAATGGGCCACGAAATCCATTGAGTGCTTTTGTACTCAGCCCCCTGCATTGTTTTCCCTAGTGCAGGTTGATCAACGTGGAGGCGAAGGAGGGGGATGTCGATGTTGTATGTTCATTCCATTCAAGTACTTGTTGTGTCGTTCTTTATGACCATCGTTGTTGTCTTCAATAAGGCTTATGTCATCAAACTCATGTTACCTCTTATGTTCTAACCATCTACTTTTAGATGGTTATCTTTTGAAATGCTTCCGCAGTGCGGGGCCGGTGTCCTCATACATCGACTCCAGTTGTGTTATGCAAGGGGATCAATGTTGAATGATTACCCATCTTGCCTTTATTATCTCAAACACATATCCTTTCAATGTTTTCAATAAAATAACATTTATGATCATAATCATTTATGATCATGATTTATATGGTTTCACCCACCCATTGCGTGGCGTCTCGGACGGATCCGCATAGGCCCGAGTCGCGAGTCGCCACATACTCTTGCTCTGAACTGATGAATTTTGTCTCTGCACTTATTTTTCATGATGAATTTGATGTTGCACTTAGTCTGAACTTGTTTACATCCTAAACAACATCTTGAATAGTTACAGCCTGTTGCTTATATTGTAGTAAATTGAGCAAAAAACTTACATCCAGACTTTTATCCTGCATTTCCATGTCATTCTCTACCACTAGTGCAAGATGATTTAGATGAGCTAGGCAATCTTCAACAAGCTTTGCATCCACTTCTAGTCAGTCAGGGAGACTCCCCTCTCTAATGTGCTTTTCTTTATTCATGTGTGGCACCTTGTAGTTGTTGCCTTCCTTGTACTTCATGATCTCAGTGTAGCATCCTTGTAGGGTGAGGAAAACATTGTTGAGCTTGTATGTGTCAAACTATGCAAATGCTTCATTTACATTCTTCATTAAGTCATCCACCCCCTTTGCTGCCTTCCTATCTTTGAGTATTTGGATTGCTCTAAAAAATCTAAGATAATTTACATTGCAGTCTGGTGAATTTGTTGGTTGATTGACTAGTTCTATGTGGAATCCATTTGAATTTGATGCCTTAATGAAGTCTGGATCATTTGCTTTTATGTGAGGTCTAGCATTGTTTTATTGAATGATGATGTGTTTGCTTGCTGATTCTAATCACTTTTTCATGATAGTAGGGAGTAACTGAAAAAACAAACTAAGTGATTAATG
This sequence comes from Schizonepeta tenuifolia, assembly GCA_029490685.1. Lineage (NCBI taxonomy): Eukaryota > Viridiplantae > Streptophyta > Magnoliopsida > Lamiales > Lamiaceae > Schizonepeta > Schizonepeta tenuifolia. The sequence goes on from CM055960.1 coordinate 31,356,770, forward strand.
ACATATACAATCATTCTAATTCATGATAGTAGGGAGTAACTGAAAAAACAAACTAAGTGATTAATGACATATACAATCATTCTAATAGTATTGTGAAAACTCCTTACATTGTTGATCATGACATTCTTCATGACTGAATGATTCACACACATAATGGGTTTGGTGATTAGCGTGCCCTTTGGTCTGTTCTTGGAATTTCTGGTTGCAGACTCTAATTTAGTGAAGGGGAATATTCCTATTTTTCCATCAAAAGTGCATGTTCCATCCTCTGAATACTGTGGTTTGCTTACAGCAGCAAGGAACATCAGTTTGTCTATGAATCTTTTTGACTTGCAGGTTCTATATGGTTCTTCCTCACCTGGCACAAGATAATACCTATCTTTGTGCTTGTTGAGGTTGAACCATTTCTCATCAATGTGGATAACATTATCCATTTTCTGACATTTGACTTTACCATCTACAAAAGTTTGGCTGAACTGCTTCAGACTCCATTTGAGTCGATTGAATTTGTTTTCTTCTGTGTGTGCTGGTTTAATTGAGTTGGTATGTGCCCTTATCTGCTTTCTCTTGTACCAGTTGCCAACCAAGATCTTGCTCACTTTCATTTTCTCTGCAATGAGTCTAAGTGATGATCTTTCCAAGACTGATAGACCTCTCAATTTCTGCATATCTAACTGCTTTCTAATTCTTCTTTTTCTCCCTTTCTTCTTTGATTTTATGTGGATAGGGCATCCCAACTGTAGCTGAGCTTGAGCAAGCTTCCATATGGAGTAGATGGTGTTTCTGTGACACCAAACTTGGATGCTGCCTCAGCCATTCCTCCATGACGAACCTTGTTGTTTTTGGAGTTTTGAAGTAGTCATTGAGCAACCGAGTTTCTCTCATCTTCAGTAAGATTTTGGCGGCCCTTCTGCTAAACCATTCCCCTTAACTTGTTGTTTTTATGATGTTTTTTGTAATGAATGTGAAACTGAATTTCTGGTTGTGAAAGAATGAATGAGTTTGGTCTTTATTTATGGAGGAGAGATACTAGTTCTCTCACCAATTTCCCTCCATTTTTTTTAATAAAGTAGTAGGATTAGAGTAGTAGACTTCCCTGTATTTTATGCAGATTTTCCCTCTTAAATTGATATAAGTGGCGCCATTTTTAGCATTCATTAATGAGCAGTCAGATTTTCCCTCTTTCTTTTTATTGTTTCAATCAGATTTTCCCTCTTTCATGAAGATTTTTCCCTCTTAAATTGGTGAAGTGACCTCATGCTTTCCTTTTAATGCACTGCTCTCGTTTTTTTTTGTTCATTACAGTTTGTTTGTTGCATGTCTTTGCATGCAATGTGAAACAATAAAAAAAAATGAATAAGCCAGGTTTATTGAAGAAAAAAAAAGAATAAGGCGGGTTTCTGAAAAAAAAAATGAAGAAGGCTTTACTGAGAAACAAAAAAAATGTTGAACAAGACATTGTTGTTAAACAAAAAATAGAACAAGGCATACTTGCCTATTTGATTAACAAAAGTAATCACTCTCCTAATTCACACTAAAAGTGGGACCCTTTCTCCACTCAAAATATTTTACCAGCTTTTTTTAGTCTCCGTGCCATTCTCAAATGTACAACAAATAAGTGGATGGAGGGAGTATATATTTGATAGCCCAACAAGATTCTGCCAAGAACATGAATTATGATTCAGGATTTTGTCCAATAAACATGAAATAAGATTATTAGGTCAGTTGCAGATTCAGAACATATTGAAATGCAGAAAAACATAAAAACAACTTCTACACCTTGAATTTCCGATTGAATCAAAAATAAACAATATTCAAACCATCCACGAAAATTATAAATAGTTTCATATTGTACATGTTCTAATAAAAGTGTATAAGATATTAAGTGAATGGAGAAAGAAATCATTGGTTGTGAATGGATAAAAAAATATAAAAAAAATAGAATAGTAGGTGGAAAAATGTCCTAAATGGACAACAAAAAGGAAAACTTACAATTTTTATGGATGTACAAAAAAAAAATAGTAGATAGTACATGTTTCGTAAATGGGGTGAATATAAACTTTTTTCAAAAGTAAAAAATAGAGCTTTATGTTCAAGAACTTGTAACGATTGAAAGAGTTATTTCTTTAACTGCTAGCACATCTTTTTTAATCCTATTTCCTACCCATAAATATTAGCACATCTTTTATTCTCAACCCCTCCCCCCCCCCACCCATCTCACTCATCTGTACTTCAAATCTTGTTTTCTCGAATCGAAGCTCAATTCAACAATTGATTTGGGTATCAACAATCATTGGAAGCAATTTTTTGTATATTCAAAATAGAGTTTAGGCTTTAATTAGTATTTATTATTTTTTTTTCTAAATAATTAATTGTATTCTAATTTTTCAATATTTCAAAACAATTGATATTTTAATTATAATTATTCTTATTATGAACATTAAATATATAACATGAGAAAAAGGAATGCAATAAAATAATGAGAGACCGGTGACAGACCGCTACCATTTGAAGTAATTTTGACTGATCTTCCAATGATTACGACCCACCAAAAGTACACAATATTAATAAAAGAAATTGGTATCTCATTGTAAATGCTCTAAGGCTTCACTTGTACTTTATTTTATTTTATTTCTATTTTATATATGAAGCATAAAGAGAAATTTAAGGGCTAATTAAAATTATTCTGAATAATAGTATTTCAATATTTATTAATTAATACGTTATAATGAAAATAAAGCCTCTTTTACACTAAAAATGAGAGAGAACGAAAGAATAAGCCCAAATAAGAGGATGATACAATGTGACATTGGCAGATAGAGATGTAAGGATGAAAATTTTATTCTTAAAATCATTGTTTATGTAAAGATAATTTACGATAGACTAATCCAAAATAATATTTTTGGTGAATATAAGGAATAAAATCGTATTTTACTGTTATACTATTGTCTCCATTTCGGGTTAATATATTGTTTCTAAAATATTCTATTATATATTATTAAAATACACTATACTAGCTATGGACAGTCAAAATATTATTTTATTTTATATGCATATTGCTAATAAAACTTTCAGGAAACGTTTCCATAAATGAATAGCTATATCGGATAAAGTCATAAGTGACTTCATTTTTGTACTATCATAGTAATAAATAAAATGGGGGAGAACATTCACGGGGAACTGAATGGGATAATGATGGTTAATCACTTAATTTTCATCATATCTAGTAATATTTTTTATTTTTTTATTCGTTCTAGACTTTGCCAATTTAAGACACATTTATATTCAACAATTAATACGTACAAGATAGAAATAGAATGGCTTGTTAGGGTCAGTCGTGTTTGTCTGACATAGACTTTAGGCCAAAATATAATTATTTACAAGTTTTTAATTTGAAGCAATTGAAATTATTATTTAAGCATTTGATTCGAGAAATCAAGCCTGGATTTGATGAATTAGAGCTTTAGAGGATTAGAATATTTTGACATAAGTAAAGCCTAGATTCGATGAATTAGAGTTTTAAAGGATAAGAATATTTTGACAAAAGTAAATTGATGTCCAATATGTACTTGTTGGTCACGACAACTTCACAAAATCTAATCGATATTGCTGTTGATATCAAATATATTGCCGTTCTAGTAGAATTTGCTACGGTTTAAAAGTATTTGACGTCGATTTATATTTCTCTTTTACAAAAAGTCAAAGTGCAACCTTAATGTAAAGATTTGAAGGATGAAACTTTATTTTAAAATGGAAGTTAAGGGAATTGATTGATTTGAGGTGATTCCAATTGCAGCAAATTGAATTGTTAGGTATGGCATTGCCAAGGTTTCAAATTTTAAAAGGGGTATTGAAGTGGTTCATTGACCCAAATTATAAGAAGTTTGTAAAAATTAGTTTTTCACATGGCCTGTCAGTTATGCCTTCATAAAATAGATGCACAACCTTCCAATGTGTGTAAATCCCCCCCCCCCCCCCCTCCCCCACCCCCCCCCCCCCCCTCCCCCACCCTCCAAAAAAACCAAATTTGATTTATGATTTGAATCGATGTTGAGTCGGCCGCATACACAACGTCAAATTTAAAAAATAAAGACTATTGTTGTTTCAAATTAAAATGTCATGGACAAAATACACAATATGCGTCCAACTCATATAAAATTACAGCCCTATGTACCATATTTTCTAGATTTTAAGGTTGTAACAAGGACGGAAACTTTTTATTTTACTTTTGTCACGATTTTGTCATTATAAATTGTTGCAGCCGATATTATTAAATCATACTTCTCAAAACAGTTAAATCATATAGCGAATAATAGCAGTGATCAAAGCCTAAAATTCAATCGCCTAAAATTCGAATATTCCACTTTAAAATACCAGTTTAACTCGATCATCATACCCCTCGATTACAAAAACATTAATTGTATTTTATTTTGTGAGTGTAGGGAAAGAAACGTTATGATTGAATGCCTACCGTCTTTGTTTAGCAGAGGCTAAATTAAATCACGCAGATATTTCAAATAAACCAAGCAACTACTATGCAGTATGTGGTTTAGATGTTGTACTTATTTTGTGTTTTATCACACAAATATTTATGATCGATGCACCTATAGCTAAATGAATATTTAATTAGAATTAAATATTAATTAGTGTTCATTTAACACGTTTAGTGTACCATTTTTTCTTTATTTTCGCTTAAAAAAAGATAGAAACTGGCTGAGGTATCATTTATCTGTTACTATTTTGAAGATCATTAATTTCATATAGAGGCATACTTTGGTGCGGAGGTCACATACTATACACCCGCGCAGCCCGTCTTGTGCACGCGCCCGTAATTTTTTTTTTTATTTTTTTTTTTTAGTTTTCAGATTTTTTTTTCAGCTCCGCCTTTGACTCCGATTTTACGGCTCCGCTTTCGCTCCAGTTACTAATATAAATATAATCGTAGTGGTAACAATGTGGATTATTCGGCTCGCTTCGAGGCCTTCGATTCCCCTCACTCGATCTCTTAACAAAAGAAGGCAAAGTAAAAAAGAAGAGGTAAAAAAATCTGGAAAAATAAAATCACGGACGCACGTGTGTGGTGCACGCGCCACGCACATGGGTGTATAGCATGTGATCGCCGCACCAGAGTTTTTGCCTTTCATATATACGGGAGACTTGGAAAATTGGCAACCCTAGCTAGCTCCTAATCAACGTACGTATTTATATACTTTTGACGTCCGTTTTCAGAGCTACTAATGGGATTATATCTAACCCTAAGTCAATTAATTTCCATTTTCATATATACGATGCTAGCTTATAATAGATGGACAATGATTTTGTGTGGTTAAATTGGACGATCAATATCACAAATTCAAGAGTAATAGATATATACATGTGATTTTATGTTAAGTCCAATTATACAAAAAAATTTATTATTAAAATATAATTACACATAATATACACGTGAATGTATCATCCATCTTACGCAACTGGAAAAGCCTAGTGACATTTAAATATAAATTAAAGGCCAAATTGTCTGTAAATTCACAACGTTTCAGAATTTTCTGGAATTGCACATAAATTTGAAAATCAATATCAGAATACATGACCTTTTTATTTTTCGCGAATTTTGTCCGATTGTCGGAATCCCCAAATAGAAGCTCACGTGGCGCTCGGAATTGCCACGCTGGAGTTATCGGACGGTGAAGCGAAAGGACGACGTATTGAAATGCACGAAACGACGTTGTTTCTTCTCTCATTTATTATTATGCCTATTTCCCTCATTCCTCTGTTTCCATCTAATTCGATTTTAGGGTTTAAAACAAAACGTAAGAGTGGCAGCGGGAGAGTGTTAAATCCAAATCGATACAGCAAATAAGAGAGGGGCAATCTTTGAAGAGTGAAATCAATACAAAAGATAGAGTGAAATCGAGGGATTGGGCTAGGATTTGAAGAGTGAAATCGAGGGAACGAAATAGGGGATTCAGGATTTGAAAAGTGAAATCGAGGAAGCCGAAGGTTGCGTTAGAGATATGGAAGACAGGTCTGCTTCCTATCTTACACTCTTATCTTAGATCTCATTTATGTTTTGATTCTTATCCTACATTTTGTTTTTCATTTGCAGTGATGTATTCACTATTTTCATTCACCATGGAGGCAATTTTGGTAAGCATGAAGGGCTGGATGTTTATCACAGGGGATTCTTTGCGGCCTTCTATGACTTGAACCGAAGTTCCTTTAATCTAGGTAAGCTACATACACTGATTAAGGCTTTAGGGTATGCTTCGTGGGCTAAAATATTCTATAAACTACCTAGGAGTCATGTGTTCAAGTGGATTGAAGGTGATGAGGAACTAGGGCATATGATGAATGTGTTGTCTGAATATAACATCTCTGTGCTGCATGTATATCTTGAGGGAGGGGTGGATGATAACTCTGGCACACTTCAGACACACATGACTTATACTACAACAGAAGGGATCATTAATCTAAATAATGTGAATGACAATCAGCATGTAGTTAGAGAAGATGAGCAGCTTGTTGGTGTTGATGTGGATGGTATTTTTTCTGATGTGGAGGCTGATAAAGGTAGGGATACATGGGTAGAATTTGATCAACATTGGGGTTTAGAGAATGATGATGAAAATGATGGAGAAAATGATAGGCAAAATTAGGAACAAAATGAGGAACAAAATGATAGGCAAAATCAGGAAGAAAATGAGGAAGAAAATGATGGAGAAAATAATAAAAGTGATTATGACTTAGGTGAGGGTGAGAGTGATGATGAGTATAGAGCAGCTAGGAGAAACCTTACAGAGTCTAAGGATGAGGAATTAAATAGGCTTCTAAGAGAATATGTGCATCCAGACATGAATGAAGAAGAACAGCCTGTAGAGGAATATATTGATTCTGATGAGGACTTTCATTCTGAAGAATCTGATGAGGATGATGGTGGGCCTATATCTCGTAGGAGTAAGGTGGTATATGACCCTAAGTGTGATCATAAAAACTTAGAGTTGGTGATTGGGATGAGGTTTCAAGATGGATGGGAATGTAGAAGAGCTCTAACCACATATTCCATTGAGAATGGAAAATTTATTCGGTTTAGGAGACTGTCTGCAAAGCAGTGTGAAGCCAAGTGTCAACCCCCCTGCCCATGGAAGGTGTATGCCAGTTATAGAAGGAAGAATCACACTTTCTGTCTGAAAACTTATAAGGGTGATCACCAGTGTGCTAGGCATATGAGCAATAAACTGCTCACTTCAAAATGGATTGCTATGAGGTATCTGAATGTGTTTAGAACCAGGCCATTGTGGACAGTAGATGATTTGAGTATAATGGATAGGTATGGCTATGAGATCCCAAAAGACAGATTATACAATGCAAAAGCTTTAGGAAATGCTATGGTAAGGGGTTCAGTTGTGCACCATTATGGATTGGTTAGAAGGGTGGATAGAGATGGTAGGTTTGAGTTGTTACTGAGTGAGGATCATGTGTTTAAGGCACTGTATATTGGGTTTAGTTCTTTGGTACAAGGGTTCAAAAGAAGTTGTAGACCAATCATTGGTCTAGATGGGTGTCATTTGAAGACCTACTTAGGTGGCATATTATTGTGTGCGGTTGCCAAAGATGGGAATGATCAGATGTTCCCAGTTGCTTGGGCAGTTGTAGAGGTGGAGAATGAGGATTGTTGGGCCTGGTTCATCAAGTGTTTGATTGCTCAGCTTGGAATGGGAAATGGTGATGGATACACATTTATTAGTGATCAGCAAAAGGTATATCACACTTTTCTGTTTTTCATTTCCTGTTTTAATTAAAATATCATAAACTAACTAACTAAACTTTTCAGGCATTAGAAAATGCTGTCAGTTCATTGACACCTTATGCAGAGCACCGGAACTGTGCAAGACATGTATGGATGAATTGGAAGAAAAATCACCCTGGCCAAACTCTCAAGAATCTCTTTATGAAGATTGTTAAAAGCACTAATCCCTCCATGTATGTTGCTGCTCTAGATGAATTGAAGCAAGAATCTGTTGCTGCCTATCAAGACTTTGTTGATAGAGACACACACAAGTTTTGTAAGGCATTTTTTTCCACCTCTTGTAAAAGTGATGCATATACTAACAACATTGCAGAGACTTTTAATGGCTACATTTTAAGAGCAAGAGGAAAGCACTTGATACATACGTGTGAGGAGATTAGAGCTAGTTTAATGGTGAGACAAGTGGAGCTCAAAGAGGCTATGAGCAAGGTTACTGATAGAATCTGTCCTAACATTAGGAAGAAGCTTGAAGAGGCTAGGTCTAGGCTAGGTAACTGTTATACAAAGGCTGCTCTTCATGGGATGTTTCAAGTGTATCATGGTGCAGATATGTTTTCAGTTTCATTGCCAGACAAAACCTGTACATGTAGAGAATGGGAGCTTTGTGGTATCCCATGTTTGCATGCATTAGCTGCGTATAGCTTTAAGGGTGAGGATCCTTCCCTGCATGTAGATGAGTACTTTACTGTGGAGAGATATACGCTTGCATTTGAAAATGGTTTAGTTCCTTTGAATGGTGAGAAGATGTGGCCAACAGTTGAAGGGTTCACTGTAAAGCCTCCAAGGGTGAGGAAAATGCCAGGAAGACCTAAGAAAAAGAGGATCAAATCTGCTGGAGAGGTGAATCCAAAAAATCCAACTAAGATGAGCCTGAAGGGTATGCCCATGACTTGTACTACTTGTGGAGGTGAAAAGCACAACAGTAGAACATGCAAACGACCTCGTGTTGAGCGGCCTGAACAACCAAAGGTATAATTCTAATCTCATTATACTCATCAATGGTGATAATAGACTGCATTTCTAATGATGATAATCTACTAATGCTTGTAAATCATCATAGCGCAAGCAGGGAAGACCAAAGAAGGTACAACCACCGGCCCCTCAAGGTGAATCATCCTCAGCTGGGGCTACTAGCCAACAAGCTAGAGTTTCAAGAAGTGCAAGACTTGCTGGCAGAGGTGTATACACTGTAAGGGGCAGAGGTGGAGCTGGAGCTGGAAGAGGCAATGCAAGGGGCAGAGGTGGAGCTGGAAGAGGAATTTCAAGAGGAAGAGGTTTTGCTGCACATCTAGCAGCAGAAAGAAACTTTGCAAAAAGAGGTGTTGGTGTTTTTGTTGGTGAGACAGGAAATATGTACTATCACGACGCACCAAATTCAAGTGTACTCCAACATGTGCATCGAAGTGAATCAACACCACAACAAAGGGTTCAAGGTTCTCAAGAGAGCATCATCTCATCTCAACATGCCCCTGCCCCTTAAGCAGTAGACACCAGTTCCAATTTGCTGTTTTTTGTGGAAACTTCTAGCTTTTTTTAGCTGCTATTTTGTGGAAGCTTGTTGCTATCCTGATGTTGAACGAATTTAGCTGTTTTTTGTGGAAGCTTATGATGTTAAGAGCAGCGCACTTGTGAACATGTTTTGTCTTCATGGTAATTTACTGTTTGAATTGAGGAATTTCATTTTCAAATGGACAGCATTTCCTATTTTTGTTTCTCATTTGGTGTTCAATGTAGAGAATTTGCAAGTAAAATCCAACATGCCACAGTTTCATTGCACACAACATATGGATTAATACATCCAAGTTATTACAACAAAAATTAAAGCTACTATCATATACATTAGGCTAAGTTTCAATTGTAGGTTGCTATTTACATTGAGCTCATCATTTGTGAACATGCGAAGCTCTTCGGTCTCACAACATTTCACTTGCATTTCATTCATCAAATCCTCATAGGATTTGGCCATTCTCTCACCATTTTCCTCCATCAATTTGCAATAGTTGTGCTGCTCGTTTGTGAGCATGCGAAGCCCTTCAATCTCTTCACATTTGACTTTATATTCATTCATCAAATTATCGTAGCTAGCACCAATTCTCTGCTGCATGTCCTCCATCATTTTGCAGTAGTTGTGCAGCCCTTCATATTCTTCACATTTGGCTTCAAATTCATTCATCAACTCGTCGTAGTCAGCTGCTAATCTCTCATGCTTCTTGTCCATCAATTTGCAATAGGTGAGTTGTTTGTCTCTTGATATGCGAAGCTCCTCAGTCTCTGCACATTGAGCTTGTAGTTCAATCATCAACTCCTCATACTTACCCACCATTTGCTCATAACTCAGCTCCTCTTTCAATCGACTTTCCATCTTATTCGAGTTCACCTGGCCCGCATCGCTCTGAACCACTCACCTGGCCCGCAGCACCTCTCTTCTTGTATCGATTCACAGCCCTCTCCCAAATCCTCGATTTGACCCTCTCTTGTTGTATCGATTTCAATTTGCTGCCACTCTCTCTCTCTCTCGATTTGCCCCTCTCTGTATTTCACTCTCTCGATTTCACTCTCTGTGTTTCACTCTCTCAATTTCACTCTCTGTGTTTCTCTTGAATTCTCTCTCTCGACTCTAAAATCCCTAAGTAAATTAGGGAAAATCATAATAAATGAGAGAGTGAGAAGAAACGATGTCGTTTCGTGCATTTCAATACGTCATTGTTTCGCTTCACCGTCCGATAACTCCAGCGTGGCAATTCCGAACGCCACGTGAGCTTCTATTTGGGGATTCCGACAATCGGACAAAATTCGCGAAAAATAAAAAGGTCATGTATTCTGATATTGATTTTCAAATTTATGTGCAATTCCAGAAAACGCTGAAACGTTGTGAATTTACAGACAATTTGGCCTAAATTAAACTAGTTTATAGTCCGTCGAGCTTCGACGAGAAATTATTTTACGTTTAATATATAAGTACAAATTTATTAAAATATTGTAATACCCCGAACTTTTTTAAGTTTCTAAGTGCGTATTAATTAAATTAATATGCTTATATGGTGAGTTTTGAGTGCTAAATTTTTTCGTGAAAATAAAATTTCCTGTGAAATGACGAAAATGCCCTTATGTGCTATAATATGATTTTTCTCGTTTCGATTATTCGAATCGAGTATCTGATAAATTGTTTGAGCTTATTTATATGAAATTGAGCTTGACTATGAATTTCAGAATTTTCTGAGAACTTTGAATTTTAGATGAATAGTAACGTAAATTGAGAAATCACTATTCATCGACCGACTCCGAATTTAGTCTAATTAGTTTCATTTGAAACTAAAATTTATTTTAAGATCTTTGAGATAAGTCAGAGAATTTTCCGAGTTCATTTGATGAAGCTTTAAAAATAAATTGCTTAACGACTCGTTTAGTCGAGCCCTTTTTATGAAATAATTTGTTAGATGGAATCTTGAGATAAAAATTATATCATTGGATTCCTAAAATTATTTTTGAAGATATAAGACGAATTAGAGAGAATTTGGATGACGAGAAAGAGACGAGAAGGGTTTTAAGTTGTTTAAGGGAATAAAATAAAGTAACGGGGATATTTTCTACCGGAAAATTAATTAACCGGGTATATTTAGCAGTAATAAGTTGCAATCTTATCCTCGATCTTATCCCTACACCCTAAACCACTCTCATTAGAGGGAGTGAGAGCCACTCTCCCTCCTAGTATGCTAACACACCATATTCTCTTTCTCACTCCAGTCTCTCTCACGATCTCCTCTCTCTCTCAGATCTTTGCATATCTTGCAAGATATATCATGTAAGAGATTCATTTCTCTTGTGCCATAATTCAACTTCATTCATCCTTATCTCTTCTCTCTCAACCGAGCAAGCAACCAAAACTTCTCTCTCTCCCTCTTCGGTTTCTTCTCTGCCGAGAAGTAGAAGCTGCAACAAATCAGATTTTCAGCTGCTATCACCCTTATCATCACCCTCAAATCTTCATCTTCACGTGATCAATACCTTGAGGATCATCTCCTCTTTCACCCCTTCTTCATCCTCTTCACCGTGAAGAAGAAAGTGAGCTGTAGTAGCTCGAAACTTCACTGCTGAGAAGGCAGTTTTAGAGCAGAAATCGTAGCAGATTTCTAGCTACTCCTACCTCTATATCTTCATCATTTTCACGTATATACCAAGAGGAATACCTCCTCCTTCATCTCATTCATCATCCTTGCCTTGAAGTTGAAGAAAATCAGCTGCAAAGCCGAGTTTTCCATCAAGAAACAGCAGCAGCAGTTCGATCTTCTTCCATGCACAATCCTAGTTTTCTTGGTGAAATCATGCCTTGTGCTTGAGGATTCCATGATGTATCATACCTCCTTCATGTCTAAGATCATCTAAAGAGTAAGCCTTCAACTTATTCTTTCATTTTTGGAGCTTGAAACAAGCTTAGATCATCACTCTATTCCATCGATTTTCATGGAAAGAAATAAGGATTTGTTCCTTGTTTTGAAAGAAATGATCTTGATCCCCTTGTATATTGTTTCATGTAAGGAAATGAGTTTTAATCCATCATCTTCCATCCTCCAAGAATCCAAAAATCCAAGCCTAAGAAGAAGCTAAAGTATTTATTTAAGTATGATTTCCATTTATTCATAAGAATCCAAAAAGAAGGGAAAGATGCATGTTTACTTTATGTTTAGGAAAACCTTAGGATCATGATGATGAGATGATTATTAACATGAAGTCTAAGAGATGATTTAGGGCTTAAAATGATAAAATCACTTAAGTAGGTTAAAAAGCCGTAAAATCGATTATTAAGAAAAAAAATAGGAAAAATGAGTTTTTGATGCTTATTTGATGATATGATGATGATATATGCTTTTGATGATGATTTGAGTGATCTATATGAGTTTGAGAATTTTTGTGAATATTTATGAATTCCTATGAATTTTATTTATTTTTAATCGAATTAATTGATTAAAAATAGGGAAAATATGATTAAATGATGATTTATGAATTTTATGATGTTTATGATGTTTATGAGCATGATGAAGTATGAGAATATGATCTAGATGAGTTTTTAAGTCCATATATGAATTTAATGAATTTTGAGAAAAAATCGATATATATATTATTTTTGAAGAAAATGAATTTTTGATGATTTTGATGAAATATGATGATATTGATGATGATGATGATGATGTTACGATGTGTTAGATGAATTTTTGGAATGAGTTTATAAGAATTAAAATTGAGGAAATGAGAAGATATCATTTTTATTGTTTTTTATGGAATTTAAAGAAGAAAAATCAAAGAAAAATGAGAATAAATATAAATATGATGTTCTTGAGGTCAATATGAGTTTTTGAAGATGTGTTATTCATATTCATAAGAAAAACTTGAAGATTTGAAGATGATATAAAATAATTAAAAAAATAATAATTTTTATTATTCTTATACGAAAAATATATGTATATATATATATTTTAATAAGGAATTTTATTAAAGAAAAATGAAATTAAGAAGTAGAAGAGTAATTGAGTATATTTTGAGTAATTTGAGTAAGAAATGATATTTCATGAATTTTGTAGAATAAAAATCGAGATATATATATATATATATATATATAATAAAAAGAAATAATGAGAAAAAGGAAGTAAATGAAAATATGAGTTTAATTAGACAAAGAAAAATATTTCTTTGATTGATGATGATGTTAGAATGATGATAAATGAAGATGTAATGTGAATTTGATGTTAGCATTAAAAAGAGAAATAGAATATTAATATTTGAGAATAAAAGGAGAAACAAAATAAAAGAAAATAAAATTATCTATGAGATAATATGAGTTAGAAGTCATGAGCATGAGATTAAGAGCCAAGATGTTCGTATTTGAGTTCGTTGTTTCAAACGAGAAGCTAAAAGAATTATTATTAAAGAAATAATAATAAAATAATTTATTTAATGGAATATTTTCATTAAAATGAATATTTTTGAGTGATGTGAATTTTAAGTGATGTTTATGTTCTTAAGTGTGTTATGAATGTTTGATGGATGTGACGAAGTATTAATCGAGTAAGAAAAATGATAGAAATTTAGAAAACGAAAAAATAAATATATTATGTGAGAAAATGATGAAATTAAGTTTTAAAATATTTTGATGATGAGTTCTTGATGTTATGTGATGTGTTAAGTGATTTGATGATGTTATTTGAGTAGAAATAAGCAAGATTTCTTTTTGAATCACTTAAAAAGGAGTTAAAACGTAGAAGTTATCGAGCAGCGAAGTTTTTAAATGAAAAACCGAGTTTTATTTAAATAAAAACGAAAAATGAGTTTTAATAAAGAAAAAGAATAAAATAATGATTATTTTATATTAAAGTATTAAGTTTAGATCATATACGTATATGAGTACGTATTTTGAGAAAAATGATGACGTATTTTGAGTCAAGAAATACGCAGTAGAAGTTTGAATATTAAATTCAAAAACGATTATTATTTGAGTTTAATGAAATGATTTTCATTAAGAGTTTGAAGTTATGAGATTATACAAGATTAAAAGTCGAGTAATAACGAGTTATTGTGTGACTAAGTTAAGACATGAATTGTTTATGAAGATTCGTTATTATGTGAATGAGTCTGAAATATGAGTTATTGTGTGAATATGAAACATGAGTTATTAAATGATTATGCTTAAGATGTGACGTATTTTTGAAGTTTCAATATTAGATTGTGATTATGTGATTGAGTATGATGACGATGTTTGAGTTATGATGTGAGTACATGTTTATGATGTGAACGTTGAAGTAAACGTTTGATTGTCGACGTGAATGTCTGATTATTAAGATAAGTGTTGAACTGTGAATGAATGATGTGTGATGTTATTAGTTGAGATGTGATGTTATGATTCGCTGAAATCATATAACTTAAATTCATGAAGATAAGACGATTTGATTAGTAACGTATCGATTTACGTGAAGTTTAAGAAGTAACGAGAATCTGAGTTTGAGAAATTATTAGAAACCAAGTAAAGACGATAAGCCGAGAAATCGAGAAAGTTATCGAGGTAGAGAAGTTTAATTAAGTTAAGAAAGATCCGAGTCAAGTAGAAGTCCTTCAGCCGAGCCCTAAGTCTATCTTACGTTTTACGAGATAATAATCTCGTTTTTATTCAATGTTATTAATGATGGGCCGAGCGGGACAGAAAAATAGTCGGGAAGCGTAAAGTAAGCAACCTCGACCCAATATACCAGAAGTCAGGTGGGCTTTTCTGAACTAAAACCAAATGATGAATGCGCTTACTATTTATGTATTACGTGCGCTTTTCAAATTGATTAACTTGCCTAAATGTTCTAAATGTTTTGGTATGCAATTATCTACGTGTTATAATTGTTAAGGGTCATGTGGACGCACGGGAAACAGGTCCTATGGACGCATGGGATAGTAAGTCCTGTCAGATACGGGACAATGCATGCATTAGGTGACTGTAAGCTTTACTTCGGTATAGCTGGTCACGGTGTTCGAGAAGGAGGCCTACTTCTCGACACCACAGTAAAATCAGTTGTAGATTGATTCATAGCTAAGTATAAATGTCTGCAGACGACTTCAGAAAAGTATGAAAATATTTTGATGGTTGTCACAAGTGGTAAACTGTTTTTAAACGATTATATATTTAACCCTTATGATGCAGCAAAAGAGGCAAGTTCTAATCATATAGCTCTAATTAGCAGAGTTTGAAATGTTTTTGGCATGTGTTCACTGAGTACGAAGTACTCACGCCCTGCATGTTATTTCTAAAACGTGCAGGTTAGCTTGGGTGAGGAGGACGTGGTGTGCTTGAGTGGCTCATTGTTAATATAAATCTATTTTGGAAGTTTGGCTCGAGGTTATATGTATTCATACATATAGCCTTTGAACTTGAGTAGTTGTTTATGTTCCGCTGCAACACTGTATTCTGTTGTCTTTGATTTCATGCTCGTTTTTGGTGACAATGAGTTGTATGCTCAAAACTATTTCCTGTTTACCCTTCAATGTTGCATGACTTGGATTCTTAATCCATTTATTATATTTTGAAGTCGATGTATATTATTCGGGTTCGTCTATTTTGAAAATTCCTTGAAAACTTGTTGGTATTTGTTAATATTTATCATCGATTACCCTCATTCTTGAGCATGATTTCTTGAATGAGTCGAGTTTATTTGATGGTTTCACCTTCACACTTCAATGGAGTCTGGTCGTTCCTACACACTGAATTTCGGGCTGTGACAAAGTGGTATCAGAGCAAGTCTATTTGTTTGTCTGCTCTGAAGCTTAAACTTCCTTAAGAATCGAGTCTAGATTTGCATTCTCTAGACTTATTTGAATATTCTTTGAAATTGTTTGAGCATTCTTTGAATATTATTGAGTCAGTCCGCAATGAGCCAAGCACCCCGCCTCATCCAGCTAACAAGTACGAGAAGTTTTAAAGTTTTTCTAAAAGATTGAAAATTTTTCAAAAGTCCGAGATATTTTATATCCAGAAATTGAGGTTAAATGTTCAAGTTATATGAGTATAAAGTTTAAAGCTAATGAGAATTGAGGAAAGTATGATGTTGTCATGATGAAGTGAGAAAGTAATGATGCTAAGTGTTCTTATGTGATTAAATGTGCGAAGTATGCATTATATTTTATAAGTATCGATTAACAATGATTTCTTCCAAAAGGGGAAAGTTCAAGAGTTGAGAAAATGTTTTGATCGAACTATCTGAGTATCCTAATTTTAGCATTTCTCATAGAATGCCTCCGTAGAAATAACAAAGAGGAAGAGCGTAGGAACCCAATTCCGTCTCCTCAAAACGATAGGAGAGTCGAGGAACTTTTTCTTCGACAAAACCCTCCAACCTTCGATGGTAATGGCAGTCCCGCAGAAGCCGAGGACTGGGTTCGTTCTCTAGAACGAATTTTCAAATTCCTTAGATGTAACGATCGTGAGCGTCTCGAGTGTATGACGTATCAGCTAAAGGGAACCGCCGATTACTGGTGGGAATCCCGACAACAAATGTTTACTCACGAGCAGCGTGCGAATCTAACTTGGGAGCAGTTCAAAGAAACCTTGTTTGAAAAGTACATACCTAGAAGTTATCGTAAGCAGAAGGCGAACGAGTTCACGAATTTACGTCAAGGAAAGAAGTCAGTGGCTGAGTACGATCGTGAATTTTGTGAGCTAGCCCGTTACGCACCCGATCAGGTGTATACGGATGAAAAGATGTGCGAGCTATTTCGCACCGACTTAAGACAAGACATTCGAGTAGTCCTTGCCAGTCAGAGTGGTCTGACGTATGCTGAAGCCCTCAACCGAGCGCTAGATATGGAACTGGCTATGCAGCCAGAAGAAGAATCACATTCTTTAACGATTTCCCAATCTCCAAGCCAAGTGACGCAAACGAAAATCCTCAACCCTCCCATCCCGGCCAAAACATGAAAAGAAAAGAAAAATGGACTGGAGAAAGTCACCTGAGCAAGAAGCCGTGGTTTGAGAAAGGACAGCAACAACCGCAACAACAACAAACTCAAGTTGAAATGACGAAACCCCAAAGTATTGAACAAAGTAGTATGTCTCTTGTGACCCGAGAAATACTTCCTTGTCCAAAGTGTGGCAAAATGCATCAAGGCGTCTGCAGAGAAGGAAGCGGTGTCTGTTATACTTGCGGTCAACCTGATCATTATTCAAACCAATGCCCAAATAAGCAACAAAGACTAGGAAATGAACGACCGAATCAAATCCACTCATCGCAACTGCGTGCTATAGAAGGAATCCCGATTCAATATCAGATGCAGGAACAAGAAGAGCAATCTTCCCCACTGGAGCAATCGTATTATCATAGAATGTACGCAATGGAATCAGAAGCTGAAGACGATGACCAAGAAAACATCGAAGGTACAAATTTAAAGGTGTTTTATAATCGTTTGTAAATACCGTTGGCCTAAAATAAATAAATAGAAGTGCTGAATCAGGAGAATGAGACGTCAATCCCTTTAGGTGACTATATGTTGGTTCGCATGAATTTAGAAAAATTAGATTTCAAAGAAAGGACCCGAAGAAATTCCGGATCGTAAAATTTAACAATTCCAAACGAAGACGATTCCGCTAGTCAAGATTAAGTGACGATATCATGAGTTTGAAGAAATGACGTGAGAGTTGTAAGATAAGAAAATGAAGTTGTTAGGCTGTTAAAATTAACTTTGAGTCTCTTAAGTGCTTATGATATTTTAAGTATCCAAGATCTCAAATACTTTTGAGATAAAAATGAGTTAAAGAGTAAGACAAGAAGCAAGAGTTGAGTTAATTAAATGAGTTATTCTATTGAGAATGTTTTGACGAGTAAAAATCTGAGAAATGAGAACGAGATGTATGTGATAACTTTTGATGTTGAGAATGACTTGATTTTAGAATATGTGAAATCTTGAAGAAAAGATGAGAGCGAAGTATCCCGAGCTATTTTCTTTAAGCTAGCAAATTTCGGGACGAATTTTTTTTCTTAGGGGGTGAGGATGTAATACCCCGAATTTTTCTAAGTTCCTAAGTGCGTATTAATTAAATTAATATGATTATATGATGAGTTTTGAGTGCTAAAATTTTTCGCGAAAATAAATTTTTCTGTGAAATGACGAAAATGCCCTTATGTGCTATAATGTGTTTTTTCTCATTTCGATTATTCGAATCGAGTATGTGATGAATTTTTTGAGCTTATTTATATGGGATTGAGCTTGACTATGAATTTCGAAATTTTCTGAGAACTTTGAATTTTAGATGAATAGTAACGTAAATCGAGAAATCACTATTCATCGACCGACTCCGAATTTAGTCTAATTAGTTTCATTTGAAACTAGAATTTATTTTAAGATATTTGAGATAAGTTAGAGAATTTTCCGAATTCATTTGATGAAGCTTTAAAAATAAATTGCTTAACGACTCGTTTAGTCGAGCCGTTTTTATGAAATAATTTGTTAGATGGAATCTTGAGATAAAAATTATATCATTGGATTCCTAAAATTATTTTGGAATATATAAGACGAATTAGAGAGAATTTGGGCGACGAGAAAGAGACGAGAAGGGTTTTAAGTTGTTTAAGGGAATAAAATAAAATAACAGGGATATTTTCTACCGGAAAATTAATTAACCGAGTATATTTAGTAGTAATAAGTTGCAATCTTGATGGTCTCGATACGAGTTACTGGTGTATGGGGGGGGGGGGGGGAATACACCAGTTAGGATTTTTCAACTTTCTAAAAACTTAACACTTGAAATCAACTTCAACTGAGTAAAAGGACTCAGTTGGGATCTCACAGCTGAGTAAGCAACCTCAGCTGGAAGAGTGGTGCTGTGCGGAATGTGGTGGAAAATGTACTCGTAAAAACAAACTCACGCTTTTGTGCACGGTTGGTCAAAACCAAAACTGTTGATGTGAAAGTATGCAGATTGTATGCGGTTAGATTGTCAGTTGAGATATGCAAAATAATGACTGAACACAAATCAACACGACACACAAGATTTACGTGGTTCGGAGAGAACTCCTACGTCCACGGGGAGATGTGAGTCCACACACCTCAGTCCAAGTTCTTCTGGATAGAACCACTCAGCTTACGCGGGCTGAGCAACCGTTACAGTTTAGTTTCCGGGCACTAAACAGCCTAAGTCAAGTTTGCGGGTACTTGACGACCTGACTACTCAATTACAGGAAGAGTAAGGTCCTAGCACACTTTTTAGGGTGTGAGAAAGGGTAGGATTTCCAACTACAGCTCGATCAAGAATGAGAGCTGGATCTAAGGCTTGAACGAATAAACACTCAACCTAAGATCAAAAAAACAGTTTCGATCTCTAGGAACCCTCAGCTACTAATGTTCTCTCAAATTGGAACCCTCAGCTGCTGATGCTCTTAGATGATGATTTTGCAGATTTCCTTTTGATTTCTCTCGAGAAAGCTCTTGAATTTTTCGTCGTCTATGTGTCTATCTGCATGTCTGTACATCTCGAATGAGAGGATGCCTCTATTTATAGGCGGAGAGAATCAACTAGCCGTTGGAGGAGCAGTTGATCTCTGATCGGTTGAAAGCGATGGCTTGTCTCTCATCTCTGCAGACTTTCTCGATATGGCATCTGTGCTCTTCTGCTTTCCATCTGAGACAGCCTTGTGTTGGGCCAGATGGGGTAATGACTGAACGGTCAAACCCTCATGTGACTTCCTTTTGAAATTCAAATCTTTGACAGTCAACTTCGGTTTGTCGGTTGAAAGTCTTGACCTTCATCTGAGTGATCTTCAGCTGATGTTCCGATCTGTCGAGTTCTCAGCTGACTTTGAACTTCAAAACAGTTGAACTCCTTGTTCAGATTCTATAACTGAGGTTCTGAAACTGAACCCTCAGTTGTCTTCCACTTCTTTACTCAGTTGGGTTTGAACCCTCAGATGATTTCTTTTTCATCTGATGTTCTCTTCCTTTCAACTGTTTCTCATCTGATGAACGCTCAGTTGGTTTCCTTCAACTGATGTTCTGAAGACTTCCCCTTGTTTACATCTGAACAAATGAACTCTCA
The DNA here is from genome assembly GCA_029490685.1 of Schizonepeta tenuifolia. NCBI lineage: Eukaryota > Viridiplantae > Streptophyta > Magnoliopsida > Lamiales > Lamiaceae > Schizonepeta > Schizonepeta tenuifolia. The sequence goes on from CM055960.1 coordinate 31,377,133, forward strand.
GTTGTCTTTCTTCACAACTGATGTTTTGTCTGAGTGACGCCTTGTTGCCATCTTCAGCTGGAGACCTGTAAAGATAAAATCTTAACTTTGCTCAAACAGCGAGCCTAAATTCTAACATTAGGTACTAGCAACATCTACTCGGTTGGGGTCAGCCGGTTTTGGAATTCATCAAAACTTATACTAATAAATTTCCCAACAAATCTTATCCTCAATCTTATCCCTACACCCTAAACCACTCTAATTAGAGGGAGTGAGAGCCACTCTCCCTCCTAGTGTGCCAATACACCATATTCTCTTTCTCACTCCAATCTATCTCACGATCTCCTCTCTCTCTCATATCTTTGCATATCTTGCAAGATATATCATGTAAGAGATTCATTTCTCTTGTGCCATAATTCAACTTCATTCATCCTTATCTCTTCTCTGTCAACTGAGCAAGCAACCAAAACTTCTCTCTCTCCCTCTTCGGTTTCTTCTCTGTCGAGAAGTAGAAGCTGCAACAAATCAGATTTTCAGCTGCTATCACCCTTATCATCACCCTCAAATCTTCATCTTCACGTGATCAATACCTTGAGGATCATCTCCGCTTTCATCCCTTCTTCATCCTCTTCACCGTGAAGAAGAAAGTGAGCTGTAGTAGCTCGAAACTTCACTACCGAGAAGGCAATTTTAGAGCAGAAATCGTAGCAGATTTCTAGCTACTCCTACCTCTATATCTTCATCATTTTCACGTATATACCAAGAGGAATACCTCCTCCTTCATCTCCTTCATCATCCTTGCCTTGGAGTCGAAGAAAATCACCTGCAAAGCCGAGTTTTCCATCGAGAAAAACAGCAGCAGCAGTTCGATCTTCTTCCATGCACAATCCTAGTTTTCTTGGTGAAATCATGCCTTGTGCTTGAGGATTCCATGATGTATCATACCTCCTTCATGTCTAAGATCATCTAAAGAGTAAGCTTTCAACTTATTCTTTCATTTATGGAGCTTGAAACAAGCTTAGATCATCACTCTATTCCACCGATTTTCATGGAAAGAAATAAGGGTTTGCTCCTTATTTTAAAAGAAATGATCTTGATCCCCTTGTATATTATTTCATGTAAGGAAATGAGTTTTAATCCATCATCTTCCATCCTCCAAGAATCCAAAAATTCAAGCCAAAGAAGAAGCTAAAGTATTTATTTAAGTATGATTTCCATTTATTCATAAGATGTATATATGTAAATCTAAATCAAGAAAAAAAGGGAAAGATGCATGTTTAATTTATGTTTAGGAAAACCTTAGGATCATGATGATGAGATGATTATTAACATGAAGTCTAAGAGATGATTTAGGGCTTAAAATGATAAAATAACTTAAGTAGGTTAAAAAGCCGTAAAATCGATTATTAAGAAAAAAATAGGAAAAATGAGTTTTTGATGCTTATTTGATGATATGATGATGATATATGCTTTTGATGATGATTTGAGTGATATATATGAGTTTGATAATTTTTGTGAATATTTATGAATTCCTATGAATTTTATTTATTTTTAATCGAATTAATTGATTAAAAATAGATAAAATATGATTAAATGATGATTTATAAATAGTATGATGTTTATGATGTTTATAAGCATGATGAAGTATGAGAATATGATCTAGATGTGTTTTTAAGTCCATATATGAATTTAATGAATTTTGAGAAAAATTTGATATATATATTAATTTTGAAGAAAATGATTTTTTTGATGATTTTGATGAAATATGATGATATTGATGATGATGATGATGATGTTAATATGTGTTAGATGAATTTTTGGAATGAGTTTATAAGCATGAAAATTGAGGAAATGAGAAGATATGATTTTTATTGGTTTTTATGGAATTTAAAGAAGAAAAATCAAGGAAAAATGAGAATTAATATAAATATGATGTTCTTGAGGTCAATATGAGTTTTTGAAGATGTGTTCTTCATATTCATAAGAAAAACTTTAAGATTTGAAAATGATATAAAATAATTTGAAAAATAATAATTTTTATTATTCTTATACGGAAAAATATATGTATATATATATTTTAATAAGGAATTTCATTAAAGAAAAATGAAATTAAGAAGTAGAAGAGTAATTGAGTATATTTTGAGTAATTTGAGTAAGAAATGATATTTCATGAATTTTGTAGAATAAAAATCGAGATATATATATATATATATATGTATATATAATAAAAAGAAATAATGAGAAAAATGAAGTAAATGAAAATATGAGTTTAATTAGACAAAGAAAAATATTTTTTTGATTGATGATGATGTTAGAATGATGATAAATGAAGATGTAATGTGAATTTGATGTTAGCATTAAAAAGAGAAATAGAATATTAATAGTAATATTAATATTTGAGTATAAAAGGTGAAACAAAATAAATGAGAATAAAATTATCTATGAGATAATATGAGTTAGAAGTCATGAGCATGAGATTAAGAGCCAAGATGTTCGTATTTGAGTTCGTTGTTTCAAACGAGAAGTTAAAAGAATTATAATTAAAGAAATAATAATAAAAATAATAGAATAATTGATTTAACGGAATATTTTCATTAAAAATGAATATGTTTGAGTGATGTGAATTTTAAGTGATGTTTATGTTCTTAAGTGTGTTATGAATGTTTGATGGATGTGACGAAGTATCAATCGAGTAAGAAAAATGATAGAAATTGAGAAAACGAGAAAATAAGTGTTGAACGTTGTTTGAGTTATGATGTGAGTACATGTTGACGAGAAAAACGAGAAAAATGATAGAAATTGAGAAAACGAGAAAAATGATGACGATGTTTGAGTTATGATGTGAGTACATGTTTGTGATGTGAACGTTGAAGTGAACGTTTGATTGTCGACGTGAATGTCTGATTATTGAGATAAGTGTTGAACTGTGAATGAATGATGTGTGATGTTACTAGTTGAGATGTGATGTTATGATTCGCTGAAATCATATAACTTAAATTCATGAAGATAAGACGATTTGATTAGTAACGTATCGATTTACGTGAAGTTTAAGAAGTAACGAGAATCTGAGTTTGAGAAATTTTTAGAAACCAAGTAAAGACAATAAGCCGAGAAATCGAGAAAGTTATCGAGGTAGAGAAGTTTAATTAAGTTAAGAAAGACCCGAGTCAAGTAGAAGTCCTTCAGCCGAGCCCTAAGTCTATCTTACGTTTTACGAGATAATAATCTCGTTTTTATTCGATGTTATTAATGATGGGCCGAGCGGGACAGAAAAATAGTCGGGAAGCGTAAAGTAAGCAACCTCGACCCGATATACCAGAAGTCAGGTGGGCTTTTCTGAACTAAAACCAAATGATGAATGCGCTTACTATTTATGTATTACGCGCGCTTTTCAAATTGATTAACTTGCCTAAATGTTCTAAATATTTTGGTATGCAATCATCTACGTGTTATAATTGTTAAGGGTCCTGTGGACGCATGGGATAGTAAGTCCTGTCAGATACGGGACAATGCATGCATTAGGTGACTGTAAGCTTTAATTCGGTATAGCTGGTCACGGTGTTCGAGAAAGAGGCCTACTTCTCGACACCACAGTAAAATCAGTTGTAGATTGATTCATACCTAAGTATAAATGTCTGCAGACGACTTCAGAAAAGTATGAAAATGTTTTTATGGCTGTCACAAGTGGTAAACTGTTTTTAAACGATTATATATTTAACCCTTGTGATGCAGCAAAAGAGGCAAGTTCTAATCATATAGCTTTAATAAGCAGAGTTTCAAATGTTTTAAGCATGTGGTCACTGAGTACGAAGTACTCACGCCCTGCATGTTATTTCTAAAACGTGCAGGTTAGCTTGGTTGAGGAGGATGTGGTGTGCTTGAGTGGCTCATTGTTAATATAAATCTATTTTGGAAGTTTGGCTCGAGGTTATGTGTCTTCATACATATAGTCTTTGAACTTGAGTAGTTGTTTATGTTCCGCTGCAACACTGTATTCTGTTGTCTTTGATTTCATGCTCGTTTTTGGTGACAATGAGTTTTATGCTCAAAACTATTTCCTGTTTACCCTTCAATGTTGCATGACTTGGATTCCTAATCCATTTATTATATTTTGAAGTCGATGTATGTTATTCGGGTTCGTCTATTTTGAAAATTCCTTGAAAACTTGTTGGTATTTGTTAATATTTATCGTCGATTACCCTCATTCTCGAGCATGATTTCTTGAATGAGTCGAGTTTATTTGATGGTTTCACCTTCACACTCCAATGGAGTCTGGTCGTTCCTACACACCGGATTTCGGGCTGTGACAAATATACTTCATTTATTAATGATTTATTTTCGTTTTTGAATTGAATTGTACCGCTATTTATAGCTCGAACCCAAAATTACAAAATCAACTTTAAAAATTGTGTACTATATATGGGTTTGAGTTTAATTGAAAAGCGATGTAAAATATAATTTTTATATGAAATATAATAGAATATATAAATAAAAGATGTCAAAATGAGATTCAAAATAAATAAGGAAAATCGAATGAAAGTTGCTACATAGAACCTCAAATTAAGGAGAAAGTTGTTACATAGGTCGACCTCCTAAAAAGCTTACTCTGATGCAGAATCAGCCAATAATGAAAAAGATACCGATTGAATAGAGTGTTGGTCATCAAGATTGCTTCCATATGCTGGCAGAATACAATTAGTAAAGTTAGTTTTGCTTGGGATCCAAACTTATTGGAGACAAGTCTTTATGTTGCCGCAAAAGGTCTTCGAACTTATTTAAATAGCTTGCAAGAATTTTGTGTGGACTAGGACAACTGGAATAACAAGAAGGGCTCTTGTTGCATAGGAGCAAATGTGTATACCTAAAGCTGTTGGAGGATGAAATATCATAAATCTTCGGATATGGAACAAAGCTGCAATGTGTAAACTCTTTTGGAATCTGGCTAACAAGAAAGATAAATTGTGGGTTAAATGGATTCATGGGTGCTATATCAAGAACAAAACATCATTGATATGAATATTCCCATACAAGCTGCATGGATGATAAGAAAAATTATATGAGCTCGAGATGGCAAATACAACTTCAAATATGACTCTTTTGAATCAACCTACATGCTCTATTAGACAGATCTACTTAGAGATGAGAGGTATGATCCAAATTTACTTGGAAGAAGCTCATTTGCAATAATTGTTAAAGAGTAATTTGTAATTACTAGTCTTTTCAAGTACCTCCTCAAGAGTCAAGTTCTTAATTACATTAATAAGGCTATTAAGTATCTATGCCTTTACGTATTTCTCTAGATGTATCCCTCTACTATATATATCTTGTATGTTGTTGGATCTTAATCAAGTTATATCAATAAAATCACAAAGCAAGAGTTGTAGCTTTGCATTTTTTCGTATAAATCTGTTATCTTCAAATATTCTCCAACAAATCTGGTAACAAATTTGTTACCAGTCGTGCCTTGTGTTTTTGCACACTTTCATCTTCATTATACTTAATCTTGTAGATCCACTTAAAGTCAATGGCTTTCTTCCCTTCTTGAAGATCCATTAAATCTATCCAAGTAGCATTTTTATCGATGCATCTCATTTCATCGTCCATTGCTTCTCTCCATACATGTTCTTTTACAGCTTCCTCGTATCCTCAAGCAAAGAATGAGAGATTGCACGAGGCATAAATGTCTGCTAAAGAACGTTCTTTTCTTGGACGATCATCTTCCGAGTCCGAATCTGAAACATTTTCTGGTGCATCAAAATTTTGCTGCAATGGTACAGATTCTGGAACAGGTGTTTGCTGCAAGGGTATAAGTTCCATGGAAAAATGTTCTGCAGCTTCATTTTCCCATTTCTAGGCTGCACTTTCATCCAAAATTACATCTCTTGAAAGCACCAATTTTTTAGATATTGGATTAAAGAGACGATAACCTTTCAATTCATCACTATAGTGAATGAAAATGAGATTTTCACTTTTTTTTTTATCATACTTCTCCCGATCTTGAGATGGAATGAGAGCATATGCAAGACAACCAAATATTCTAAGTTGACTTACAACTGGCTTTCTTCCATGCCATGCTTCAAAAGGTATTTTATTCCGAACCACCTTCATTGGAGAAAGATTAAGAATACGGACAACAATACTCACAGCTTCCGCCCAGAACTTGTTTGGAAGTCCTTTGTCGTTCAACATGCTTCTTGCCATTTCTACGATGATCCGATTTTTTCTCTCGGCGACACCATTTTGTTGTGGTGTATGACGAACTGTAAGCTGTCTCTTAATCCCTTCTTCCTTGAAGTACTTCACAAATGGTTTGTAGATGTATTCTCCACCTCGATCGGTTCTGAGGCACTTAAGTGCAAAACCACTTTGCTTTTCCACGAGAGCTTTGAAGTGCAGAAATTTTATGAAAGCTTCGGATTTCTGCTCAATAATGTACACCCAAGTCATCCTCATAAAATCATCAACACAAAGAAGAAAAAGTCTACAAGTTAAAGAAAGTGCTCTACGGCTTAAAGCAAGCCCCACGAGCTTGGAATAGCAACATTGATGCTTATTTCTTGAGCAACGGATTTGTGAAAAGTCCATCAGAATCATCTCTCTATGTGAAGGAAATCGAAACTAATTTTTTGATGGTTTGTCTTTACGTTGATGATTTGATTTATGCAGGAACAAATGGAGAAATGGTAAGATTGTTCAAGGAGACAGTGATAAAAGAATATGAGATGACTGATCTTGGATTGATGAAGTATTTTCTTGGAATTCAAGTAAGACAAACTAAAGGAGAGATTTTTATCTCTCAAGCAAAATATGTTTCAGATTTGTTGAAGAAGTTTGGAAAGGAGAATTGCAAGTTGGCAAAAACTCTTATTGATTTGCATGAAAAATTGAAGCAAGTAGATGGAACAGTTTAGGCTGATCCTAGTCTGTACAGAAGTCTTGTTGGTTCCTTGATTTACTTAACCAACACAAGGCCTGACATTATTTATTTTGTGAGTCTTATTTCAAGGTTCATGAGCAACCCGAGCAAAATCCATTTTTCCGCTGCGAAAAGAGTCCTTCGTTATCTTCAAGGAATGAAGAATTTTGGAGTCAAATGTGAGAAAGAAGAAGGTAACAGGTTGATTGGCTTCACAGATAGTGATTGGATCGAAAGTCAAGATGATAGAAAAAGCACGCCGACTTACATTTTCCGTCTTGGTTCCAGACCAGTCTCATGGAGTTCAAAGAAGAAAAGTTCTGTAGCATTGTCATCTGCTGAAGCAGAATACATCTCAACAAATGAAGTTGCACGTGAAGCAATTTGGTTGAGGAGATTTCTGAAAATTCTACAGCAAGATGTCTTCGAACCAACTCCAATCTTTGTGATAATCAATCTGCAATTTCGATGACCAAGAATCCAGTTTTCCATGCAAGATCGAAGCACATCGAGTTGCGACACCACTACATTCGTGACATCATTCACAAAGGGAAAGTTTTCTTGGAGTACATCATGACCACGGAGCAACCAGCTGATATCCTCACCAAAGCCGTGGGTATTGAGAAACTTCATCATTTCAAGAAAGCTATGAAGATTACAAATTACGAGGGAGTGTTAAAGAGTAATTTGTAATTACTAGTCTTTTCAAGTACCTTATCAAGAGTCAAGTTCTTAATTACACTAATAAGGCTCTTAAGTATCTATGCCTTTACGTATTTCTCTAGACGTATCCCTCTACTATATATATCTTGTATGTAGTTGGATCTTAATCAAGTTATATCAATAAAATCACAAAGCAAGAGTTGTAGCTTTGTATTCTCTCATATAAATCTGTTATCTTCAACTATTCTCCAATAATAATATAGCTCATCCAAAGAATGTGTTAATTACTTGGTTGATGGCGATGGGAAAACTTGTTACTTGTGATAACCTGATAAAGATAGGAATGCAAGTGGAACCAAAGTGTTTATGTGAGAGGGATGATGAGACTATAAGTCATTTGTTCTTTGGGTGTGAGTTTAGAGCTATTGTTTGAGAATGTATTATAACATGGTGTGAAATGCCTAGAAAAGCTGTTGTTTGGGATAGTGAGAAATTGTTTATGGAGCCACAGTGCCATGCAAAGAAGAGGCCTCAACTCCTATAGAGTGATGCTTGTTGTTATGGTCTATCAAATATGTCAGGAGAGGAATCAAATGAAGCTTCTAATAATAGAAGAAGGAAGCTCAAGAGATTCAACAGTAATGCATTTTAATGATTGTTATGTGCAGTAGAAAAGATACTAGATTATCTCAATATATTCGTTAAATGTTTGTGTAGTTGAGTTTGTTTGCTTTGACGGCTTGTAATAAGGTTGGAGAAGGTGTTTTGATCTGCTATTAGTTAAATAAAATAACTTTATTTAACAAAATATATTGGTAGATATTTTGATAATTAATTAGGAGCACTTATGTTTATATATTATGTCTGGATATAAGTTGCTAATATAATTAGTATCCATCTCAATAAATTTCTAACGGTACAAAGTAAGTGTTAATTATAATAATCCCTATGTGGAGTATATAACACATTAAATAAACTTATAATAAAAAATTGAGTGAAAAGTTAAAATATCCCTTCTTCAAAAATAAAAATAAATAATACTCCTAAATATATAAAAGATAAATAATACTTCATACATGAATATCATACATGATGAATAACATACATCTGGATCATACATGATTAACATGCATGATGACTATCAAAACATACAGGTGTTCATCATACATACATGAGTGCTCATCATATATACATGAACAACATACACGAAAACATCATGTATGTTAATCATGTATGGGGTATTATTTACCTTTTATAAATTATGGGGTATAATTTACTTTTACTTTTGAAAAGGGGGTATTTTCACATATTAACTCAGGCTACCTACAACGGTGTCTCGAGAGCCTGTCTCCATGAGGTCTCGAGACACCCTTCCCTTGGAGACAGTGGGTTGCAGGCCATGAGGTCTCGAGCCGGTCTCGAGCCTTTTTTTTTTTTTTTCTTTTTCTTTTTCTTTTTCCTTTTCTTTTTCTTTATATATATATATATATATATATTTAATTTTATTTATCATTAAATACCACTATTTTCACCTCATTCTTCACACTATTATCTATTCTTCAAATTATTCATTCTCTACCTTTCACCACTTTCACTCTCATTTCTTCATCTCTTCATTTCTTGTGAAAATGAGTTCTTTCACTCTCATTTCTTGATCTCTTCATTTATTGTGAAAATGGATCCCAACAAAAAAATTTCGTCGGCGTGGCTTCCCAACATGTCCGACGATGTTTATGTCTACACGCCGATGGGGTTTAATTGGTGTATTGTTTTTTACTTAATTTGAATGAATATAATTTTTTTTATTTCAATTAATATATATTTTTTATTTCAATTAATGTAATATTTTTTTTTTGAATTAATGTCGCATTTTATGTTATTTTTATTAATGGAATTTTATGGATTAATTTAATGGAAATGAGACATTGTTTAATATTAAAATTAGAGATAACTTGGAGACAGTTGAATTATAGGGGTAGGTGTCTCTAAACTGTCTCTAGTGGAAAATGGGTGTTGGACCTAGTCTCCAAGAGTTGGAGATAGCCTCATAAAAATTTATTTGATATTCGATCGTGCTTCTATCAAATAAATAACGAATAAAGTCAAATTATGCTAATAATTTTTTTTACTACCTTCCTATATTCCAAAAGGAAATATATACTTAATTTTCAAAGTTGTACAAGTCAATGATCCACAAAATCATCAAACTAACTAAAACATGAATTATACTTGATTTTAGCCACCAAAAAAAAAAAAAAATGGATGCTGAATTTACATCTTCAAGTTCTTCTTTTACTCAATCGTTTCTCCACGCTTAACTTTAATATTTCAATGTACCCTAAAAAAAAAAAAAAAAAAAGTTCAATGTGGGACATATTTAAAACAGCATAAATTAGTGGTTTTAGCAAATACTCCTAAAAATTGTTTGTGTTTGATTATTATATCTCTAAATGGAAAGGTAATAATAAGGTATAAATTTATCTTTAATAATCCTAAAAAAAATAAAAATCTAATAGTGGGGACTAAACAAATTTTATTGTTTGGTAGAAATTATAATATATTTATCTCTATCCTGAAGGGGATTTATATTTTGTTCACTTTGAATGAAATTGATGGATAAAAAAATAAATGTCTAAATCACATGAGAGGTAAAATGAGGCATACTCTGGCGAGAAAAAAAGGGGTTGCCCGAAATTATATCCCTCTAAACTGAATTTTCTTGAAATGAAAGCAAACAAATGTGGTAAAATAACATTATCCCTCATTTTCATTCCAGGTGAACATGAATATAATATACGTATCGTAATTAAATATAATCTTTTATATAAATGACTATTCAAAGAAAATCTTTATTGACACGATTATAATGTCTAATGTGTATTTTGGGAAGATATCATATTTCATATTTTTTAGAGAATTACAAGGCATATATATAGTCGAATAAAGCACTACACCATCATATAAGTGAGACTTTTACGCTACACACATGCGGGACCACTACACCGTACACATGCGGGACAACTACATCACCATACCATACAAGGTGAGAATATATTACACCGTACGCAAACGAGATTGAACCCAAAACGACCTTTCACTAAGGAGTGACTTGTGGTACCTCAACCCACAAGTATCTCCTTAATTATAAAAGATTTGACAACATTAAATATTAAATGACATAATATATGAATAAAAAAATATTTAAAATGAGGATTGTATATGTAGGATTTAAATTAAGGGGAAGTCTCGAATACAAATTATTTTAATAATATATAGATGAATGTCACTAAAAGTTGTGTTTCCACATTATTAACTTAATCTTTACGAGTTAGGGTAGTATATATACCCTTATTTAGTTGGAAAACAAAAACAGAAGAACGTACCTCATACTTAGAGTAAGTATATAGGATTATTCAATAACAAACTATGCGATCGATGAACAAACCCAAGAAACTTCTTGCAAGAATTATGGCTACACACGGTTTACATGCACGTCTACTTAACTTACGTGTACACTATATATATAGTTGGATGAGATATTATATGTCCCACAAATTTGGTATTCCACTTCTATTGTGTCATACATCAAATTTGTTATTTTAATAACTAATGTATTAGCAAAAATATCAATTAATTAATTTAAATTCGATCCTAATAAACAAAACAAAAGAAATTGGCGATTTAGCAAAAGTTTAGTCACATGTTTTAGTCATGTAAAGTCGCATAAAAGTGTTTTGTATCCAAGTGGACAATTAATTTTAATGTTTCTGCAGTATGTGCCAAATATGCTAAAATCAATATATATATATATATATATATATATATATATATATTCACTCGTAATATATTTATTATTTTACACATAGGGAAATATTATTTATTCGGTAATTCATATAACTATCCCTAAGGAGTTTAAGACACGCAAGAGATATAATCTATACTATACATTTGTTGCTTACACAAACACAACTAGTTATGTATATTTACATGTTTAGTATAAATATATACCTAAAATTGATTGATTAATTTAATAAGAATAAAACATATGTATAATTAAATTTTGTTTAATATACACATGAATCCCTTTTATGCTTAAAGCATTAATACTTTTATGTAGTATAAAATTTAAAATAATACAAAATTTTGAATTTTGGCACACAATTACTATACGGTGAACTTTAAATGTTAATTTTCAAAGCTAATTGTGATGCAAACATGGTCATAAAGATCTTATTGGAGTAACATCTCAATTATACGTATATAGAAATAAAAAAGTACTAATAAATTATAGTAAGCGAGAGTTAAACCACGTTAACACAAGATTAATGGAAGGAAGGACTTGATTTTTCCGTTCAGAGAAAAAATGTAGTATTTGATTATATTCATCTATATATGGGCGATGGTATTCGGCTATAGTATGTCCGGACATAACCGGTTCTACCCCGGCGGTATTCCCCTACATTCACTTCCCCTTAAAAATTTTCCTCCATTCCCCAAAGAAATCTCTTCCTAATTCAAACTGTATTAGTTAAGATCATATTTCATTGACATAAACATTTTCTCTTCTCTTCTAATTAAAATTCAAAAAGAGTATTATTGTACATTCATAAATGGCTGAAATTAATGAAAAAAATATTAATTAAAAAATTATGTAAAATTATATTTTTACTTGATCGAACCAGTTATGTCCGGACATAGTATGTCCGGATAGCTTTATTATATATATTAATGTTTAGTTGGCGGCCCTCATATAGTCACATAATAATAAGTATAATTAAAATGAGAGTATAAACAACTAATTAGGAATGATAATGGTTCAAGTATCATCTATTAAATAGTTTCAAACTTAAATCCGTTAAAATTTTCTCTACCTAAATCTGTTCCAAATCCGATTAAAAATTAATTTAAATATACTCATCCCAAAACCGTTGCATAATAGCCCCTAGTTACCAACTAAAAACCTAATACTAAAATGTAAACATTATTATTTTTCTAAGAATTACACAAGGCATATAGGTGAACATTTATACCACATAAAGATGAGACCACTACACACCAGTACATTGTAAACATCAAAATTAAATAGTACTATAATAACTAAATTTTGTAGTTATAATTAAACCATAAGTATCAATAGAAAGTTTCATTAATAAATCTCAAACCAATACATATTAACAAAATCTATTATGATCCTTAAAAGAATAATATGAAACCTTATTATCAATATTTATATTAGTATTTATAATTATACTCTATATTATATATAATATTTTTTTATCTTACACATATATAAATGGGTTTGAATATCTGATACTCGTAATTTTTTGCCCAAACTCGATCCAAAACCCATGAATCGGGTTTAAATATTTCTGCCCAAACTTATCCCAAAACTATTTAATAATTGTCAAACCTGCTCTATCAGAGTTTAATAGAGGCGGGTATTCGCAAAAAACCGGTCCATTGCCATCAGCGCAATTAGTTGCTTATATATTCATTTTATCTAAAAGCGTCACACATGTGCATAGCTCATTAAACGTTGAATAACCCTGTACCATCGTAGTTTTGGACGATTTAAAATTATGAAACTATAGATTCCAAATAACATTTCCAAATTGGTTGTCCGATTTATTTATGTTGATTTGGTTTGATTTATAATAATTTCAATAAAAAAAGAATACCATTTTCGTGTTTGCGCTAGATGAATATAGATACAAAAGTAGGTGAGTGTTCCTCATCCGATTTACAAAATTTGAAGTGGTTTCGATTTTCGAATGTTTTATATTATACTAGTACTATTTGAGTAAAATTTGTCGAATTCTTTAGTATCGTTCTATGTCCTTATACTGATTTTTTTGGAACTCAAAATGTTGTAACTATTACACGCTCACACACAGTAGCATTTTTTAATACTACATTTTTGGACTATTGTTGAAATTAGCGTATTACCATGGGGAGCATACTTCATTTTCTGAAATTTATTTTTAACTATAAATCACCTTTTAACCCATTATCGACTTCTAATTTGACAAACTAGATAAACTAGTGATTCCAAAATTGACACACGTACTAAAATCTCAAAACAATATTTTGAAAAGGCTTTGGTGTACGCTACGAATATTCTCATATGAAAGATTATTCTCAGAAAGAAAAGTTTTAGGAGTCAAATTTCAAATTTTATTGTTCTATAATGGAGTGTAAATATATTAATATTACGGAAGGGAGTGAAAAATAAATACTAAAAAACAAAACTTTCTTTCTTTTTGTTTTTCTTTTCTTTTTCTGGTGGGAGATGCTTTACGAAATTTTGTTTGGATGCACACGTAAACTGAGGATTAAATAAATACAGACATATCACATATGATGTGTGGACTTAAAACTCAGATATTTCTCACTCAAATATAATAATAAAAACTTAAATGAAATAAAATTAAATATGCATATGTATGTATGTATGTATCGTAGTAATAGTATTTAAACAAAACTCTGCGACTGCAACTCTTGCGAAAAAATTAAAGCAAAACGACAGTACTTCGATCTCTCTCTCTCTCTCTATATTTTCTCTCTCTCTCTTTCTCTTTCTCTCTCTCTCTCTCTCTCTCGTCCTCAGATTCAATCAAGCAGGGTAGCCCCTCCCTCCCTCTCGTTATTTTCACCACCCTCATTCTGAGGTCGCCCCACAACCACAGTCTACTCTGCTCATCGCAGAGCTTCTGTACTTTGGATTATCTGTTCAAATTTCTCCAAAGCATTAATTGATGCTCATCACCATCCATTGATAAATACACACACACTCACACATTTCTTCACCTGCAGCGGTGTGTGGGAGGCGAAGGATTGGAGCGCTATGGCGGCGTCATCGGTGGTGTGCTCGTGGCTGATGGCCGCATGCATGTCAGTCGCTTGTGGAAATGACTCTTCCGTTTCCATGCTATCGACGACGTCGTCTACTCCCTCGCGCCTCAGTAAGTGGGCGGTGCGCCGCCGGAGAAAGGCTATCGCCAGCTGCGCGCCGCAGTTATCCGGCATTCGCAATCTCATGACCTCTTGTTTAGCCTTCCAGCCCTGCGATCGATTCTGCAATTCTCCATCCGAATCTGATTTTTTCTTTGGTTTCGGATCCAAGGATGATGCTCCGGTGCATCGCAGACGCCGTAAATCCCACTGTTCAAGAGTTCGTTCTGGTAAAATTCTTTTCCCGATTGTTTTCGTTGTTTTTTATGCGTTTTCAGTTTTTTTCTGAATAAATTGATTGCCAGTGGTTTTATGATATAATTCCGATTATTAGAATTATAATTATAATTAAATGTTTCTCTGACGCCTCGTGTCCAATTTTGGATTCCAGATTGAAATTTATTAACTGAGCCTGAATGATTAGGGAAGGGGTTTGATACTATTAATGTTCATTAGTATTGTTTGAGCCGCTACTTGATGATTGATTAGTCTCTTGTTATTCTTGGTTTCTTAATGAAGCACTTGAACAGCTTCACTTGACTGAACCGCAAGTCTGGTACATTTGTTGCATTATGTAAATTGTGCTCTTGAAATTTTCATTTGTATAGTGTGAAGAATGGTTTATAGCCTATGTTAATCAGAGACAAAAAAATATAGGTGAAATTTGCACCTTAATTAGTTTTAAGAAGGGTGGGTGAGTTTGGGTTTGGTAGATTTGACATTTGCTCTCTAATTTGGTTGTTTTTTCCCACTTTCTTAATCATCCTACACCCATAATTTTCAGGCAAAAGTCTGTAGATAATTAGGTAATTAATTTGTTATGACCTGATTATCTGCTTCCAGTTATGACTTTTGAGATTTCTCGACCTTCTCTTTGATTTGCCATGCATCAACACACATTGGAATGCTTTCACTAAACCATACAGTGGATTGCTGCTTTCTCTGAGTATCCATTTAAATTTTAGGAGAAGCAATGGCCATAGCCATAGATCCTACGATGGAAGCTACATCCAAGAAGAAACTTCCAACCAAGCAAAGAAGAGTGGTCGTGACAGGTATGGGTGTGGAGACGCCACTTGGTCATGATCCAGATGTCTTCTACAACAACCTGCTAGAAGGAGCAAGTGGCATAAGTGAGATTGAGGCTTTTGATTGTTCTCAGTTTCCAACAGTATGTTTCACTTGCAATTATTTTTTCATTTCTTAAGGCTAGTGGTTAACTTGAAGTGATTTTGACTCATAGTTCAATTGCAGAGAATTGCTGGAGAGATCAAGTCATACTCAACTGAAGGCTTGGTTGCTCCCAAACTTTCCAAACGAATGGATAGGTTCATGCTTTACATGCTGACAGCTGGCAAGAAGGCTTTGGCTGATGGTGGAATTACGGATGATGTCATGGGTGAGTTAAACAAAGCAAGATGTGGCGTGTTGATTGGTTCGGCTATGGGTGGCATGAAGGTATGAAAAATTATCCGTAGCATAAGATAAGAGTTACTAGACGAGGGTTGAGGGCTAGTAGATTACTAAACATTGCTAGGCATTGAGCTGTTTAATTCTACTGTTTCATGGATTTGCTGTCAGTCCTCAGAAATGTTATCGTATATAAAGTCTGCTATGTGCTATCCCGTTCTCGTCTGTTACCACGACAAACATTGGTACATAAACATCATTAGCACTTTCTACATGAGGTTACATTGTTGAACCGTTTTTTGGCATCTTATTCTTTGCATGAAAGTGAGAGTATCTTATCTGAGTTCAGACCCTCTATAAATTATAGAAGTTCACTTGTGGAATAGCAGTTTCTAAATGATAGTTAAGACTTTCTGCTTTCTCATCATACTGTGTAGATATTAAATTACACCCTCTCTTTGTTATTTGATCAGGTCTTTAATGATGCAATTGAAGCTTTGCGAATCTCATATAGAAAGATGAATCCATTTTGTGTACCGTTTGCAACTACAAACATGGGTTCTGCTATGCTTGCCATGGATCTGGTTATATAACTTCCTCCTTTTGTACTGTAGCAGCTTCATTAATGCACAACCTATTGAAGTTATCTTAAGCTTGATTGCTATATTACAGGGATGGATGGGCCCTAACTACTCGATATCTACTGCTTGTGCAACAAGCAACTTCTGTATATTGAATGCGGCTAACCACATCATCAGAGGTGAAGCTGTAAGTGTTGCCTTCTTTTTTCAAACTTCAGAGTGAATAATATACTTACATTTTTGTTCCATAATCCTAGTAGCATCAACTGACTAATATTCAAAATATACACCTACTCCTTGTTCGTTGTCATGCTCAGGCATACTGATTCTTGCTGAGATTTTGCAGGACTTGATGCTCTGTGGGGGCTCGGATGCAGCAATCATCCCTATTGGTACTGGTCTGCTTCTTACTTAGGTTTCAAATGCTCCCATCTTCAGTTTCTGATTGTAGACTCTAGTGCAGGATTGGGGGGCTTCGTCGCATGCAGAGCACTGTCACAGAGGAACACTGATCCCACTAAAGCTTCACGTCCGTGGGATAATGTAATGCTCTTGATTATTTCTGACCTTAGTTGGAGGAATTTCATGGAAAGTTTAGAGGAAGTTTAGATGACCCCACATGTCATGTTTCAGTGGCTGAAATGCCCTGTTGCATATTCTTGTCATCATCATTATATGTGGACATATAGTACAAAGTGAAACTGTCAAGTCATGCTTTAGATTATGCTATCGTTTCAACAACCAGTGTTATGAATGAACTGTCTAAGATGTTCTCCGAGAAATCTATGCTTAATAGGTAAAAGTAGACGGCGACACAGTATGAGACTGTTGATAACTTTTTTTAGCATAAACTGTTGATAACTTTGTGCTTGTGATATTGTCAAATTATTCCTTAGTATATTAGTTCAGTATCGTTATTAATAAACCAACTATATTCTCCACTTAAAACTGTATGATTTGTTATGCTTGTATTTTGACTCAAAGTCTAGTGAATATCTTCAATGTCTAAATATTGGCATTGTTGTCATATATGTGGCTGTGCTCTGTTTATTATTAATGATTTGAGTTCTGCTTTCATTTTTTCTGGAGAGTTTGGATTTTATATCTTTATGCTTGGAAAGAAGAACTACCGATTATAAAAATCATCAACTGAGGGTTTGATGTTAGGATGAAAAGACGCTAGTTTACATTCCATATTTGTTGCATAAAATCACTTAAAATGCATGCTGTCTGTCACATCCCCTGCGAATTAATTCTGGTCTTTGACAGGGTCGTGATGGATTTGTGATGGGAGAAGGGTCTGGAGTATTACTTCTGGAAGAACTCGAGCATGCTAAGGTGTCGAGAAAATCCAATAGTACTCTAAAGTTTATATTTATATGCTAATGTCGTCCCTGGTTTTATTTTTGAATGTAATCTTTCATATCATTGATGGATTAACAGCAAAGAGGGGCAACTATCTATGCTGAGTTTCTTGGTGGAAGCTTCACTTCTGATGCTTATCACATGACAGAACCTCATCCGGAAGGTGCATCCCTCTTTCTTTATATCTTGAATTAACATGTTGTGAAGTTGAGACCAGAGTGTGTGAGGCTAAGAGATATAAAATAGGGCTGGATTATCATGTCCCGGTTATATATGTTTTCGTTATTACAAGAATGGTTTCACCCTAATCGGCCTTACTGACTTCCATAAACTAGTTTTCTTTTGTGATTTTTAGCTCCATGCTAGTATGATTTATCAAAAGGTTACCAAATTAAATTTGCTATAAAACAGGATTTAGTTGCTGACTTGCCATCTTGAAAAGTTGGAAGATTTGTTAATAGGTTAATATTTTGTTCTGTTAATTTGATTTTCCTTTAGTATCCTCTATAGGCCTTAAAGTGGTATGCTCCAACAAAACTACGACTTCCTTTTTGGTACATGACAATTCAACATACTTTCACCAGTTTGGAATTTGCATGTAATGAGCTAAATAGCTGCTGCTCCTGTGTCTTTTTCTGTTGTACTGGCCTCAAGAAAGAAAGTATAATCTTAGAAACAAAAGGATCGAAACATAACCTTGTAAGTATACGGCATATCAAAAATAAGCACTCATTTTAGTTCAAA
Organism: Schizonepeta tenuifolia; assembly: GCA_029490685.1. NCBI lineage: Eukaryota > Viridiplantae > Streptophyta > Magnoliopsida > Lamiales > Lamiaceae > Schizonepeta > Schizonepeta tenuifolia. The sequence goes on from CM055960.1 coordinate 31,395,742, forward strand.
TCTTTTTGTCACTTTTGGAATAATAACCTGTGATCTATGAGTCAACTACAATCTGTTTAATGGCCAGGAACAATTCTGGTCGTTTAGATTGCCTTATTATGGTAATTATGGGGTGATTCTATCTGCTTGCATTAGCTTTAATTTTAACATGAAAATGAGCAGTAACCCCTGGAGTGCTTTATTGCAGCATTCGTTTTATATTTCCTTGCACGGTGTGAACCAAAATTACTTTTGCTTGTATTTGGTAGGTGTTTGCTGTAATTATTACTGCTATTGTTATTTCACATGTGATGTTCTCCATTAAATCGAAATAGTACTGTTATTTTTCCTTGCGAATGTACATTTGTTTTTTTACCAACACTAAATCATGAAAATCCAGAACTCTAGTAAATATGTTATTTTTTACCCCTTGATCATATGTACAAACAGGAACTGGTATAATTCTCTGCATAGAGAAGGCTCTGGCTCAGTCAGGGGTTCCTAAGGAAGATGTGAATTATATAAATGCACATGCAACGTCTACTCCAGCAGGTGATCTCAAGGAATATCAGGCTCTTCTACGTTGCTTTGGGCAGAATCCAGAGGTTTTCTCTACACATGTTTTCTTTCATTTCACACTACCTGTGTTTTTATTACAGAAGGTTTCATGTCCAATATGTGCCTAATTCAGATATTTTGCAGTTGAAGGTGAACTCCACAAAATCTATGATAGGCCATCTACTTGGTGCAGCTGGTGCCGTGGAGGCTGTTGCAGCTGTGCAGGTGTGTTGTCGATGTGATTAATTTTTGTACATTCAGAAAATCTTTATCACAATGGGCCACTTAGGGGTGGCTGGGTGTGTGTTGTGCGGGGGCGCATATGTGGAGGGGAAGGTAGAATGCCATGTCTGCATCCTCACCTTCCCTGCATATCTAGAATGTGAAGTATTTCATGATCAAATGTTATGGGGTCACACTTCTTTTATGAATTGTGAAATTAGAAATCAATATTAAATTGGATGCTTAAGTTATAGGCTTTCGTACTGGCTGGTCAGTTTCTACTCCTTTCAAGTTAATTGTACTGATCGCCATCTGTTGATGTTATCTGATCATATTATTCATTAACAAGTCTTCCTTACTCCATTCCTTTGCTCTTTATTCTTATAGTATATCGATTGAAAAAAAAATTAGTAGTCCTGTTCGCTAACATGATATATTTTGGGGACGTGCACTTTACTATCATTACCCAATTGGATTTGAAGAATGATGTGTGTACTTACTCCTTGCTTAAATTACATGTTGTCTTTGTCTTCTCGCAGGCAATAAGAACTGGCTGGGTACATCCAAATATCAATCTTGAAAATCCAGATGACAGTGTGGTATGTTTTTTAGCTCCTAATCTTCAAACTCCATCGGCAAATGAATGAATTTTCTTTTGTTAAACTCAGTCATATAAAATGTTCAATAGTGGCTGAAAATTTTGGTTGATGTAGATGAAGAGCACCTTGAAAAATTTATTGTTGGCATTAAATACACAAGAAGCCTAAAAATGCAGTCGTTCCGACTTTTAGTCCATCTGCATTTCTATTCAACAATTTTTTTAGCATCAACTGACAATTGCACTTGTGGAATCAATTTGATAGTTTGATTCAGGCGCTTCATTGGCCATGCAAATCTGCTTATAGCTTTTACTGATAACGAATAATAATTTTGCTAGTTCAAACAGTTGAGGCCCCATTACTGTTTCTGTAAAGCTGTATACCCCCATATTGATGACCCGTTCTTGATCCAGGACACAAGTGTACTTGTTGGACCAACAAAAGAGAGGCTCGACGTGAAGGTTGCTCTGTCTAATTCGTTCGGGTTTGGTGGCCATAATTCATCAATTTTATTTGCTCCATACAAATAGACTTTATGGCGCTTCATTCTAAAAGGAACAACGGAGGTGGAGGTACATTATCTACTTGCTCTCGCTTCAATTCATTTTTAAATCTTTTGATTTAGGAAGCATGTTATGTATCTACACTTTACATTTATAGTCATGGACCTTTTCCGGTTACGGAAAACACATGTGGCATACCGGAACTTGAGTTGGATTTCACGAAAAAAGATTTGAAAATGAACTATCATCGAAAGGATGCCTTCTTTTTAACCTCGAAAATAGAAAATAAAATTCTTGGCATCAGAATGAAATGCTGCAGCAGCCTTAGAACGACGTCAATGTCACCTCCTTTAAATCATTTTGTCAAAATCCAGCTCAACTTCTAGCATGCCACGTGTTTTCATTCGAGGAATCTCTAAACTGATTTGTTGATTCTGTGGCATCGTCTGTTAGGTGGATTGTATTGAATGATGATGGGAAAAAAAGGGAAGAAGTGTTGGTTTCCTCCAAATTGTAGCTGTGTTACTGTTTGATACAGAAAAACCATCTCTTCTGTAACTACTAACCCCTGGGTTTCGATCAAAATTAGCTACTTCCAATATTCTAGTCAAACACAGATTTCAATCTTGTATGATTAAATTTTGATTACAATTTGATGTTATCACCGAACTAATTGAAAAGGATTTTGCATCTGCAATTGCAATGAAGTTGGATGTGTGATTGTTGGTGGGCCGCTATTGTCAATGTCTAATCTGTATCTAAAATGATAATAAAGTGGGAATGAATTTGAACAGTGTGATGTCAAATGTGACGTGACCGAATAATAGACTTCATTAATGTCTATTATATCATACTATTAATTATGCTATGGTAGGTGTGGTACGACAATCGGTGTTTCCTTACGACTTACGAGCTACATATTTTCTACGAAGACTTGTGTGTGTCTGTGTGGGCATCCGCATTAATTATTGTTTAGGGTTGGGGGCTGGGCAATTAGAGGAATTAAGGGTAATTATTATAATTAGGAGGAATACTATTCCGCATCCAGGTGAATTCTATATACTCTATTACACACACGGGCATGACTCGAACCCCAACCTCTTGGTTATAGGAGATATACATCTTACCATTAAGACGCGTTTTGGTGTCATGTGTAAATCAATCATCAATGTTAATTGGTTATTACGAGTAACTTTGATTAAAGAACAGATCAAGTAGGTGTAGGTCAAAATAGTCAGCCAAATTATCGGAAATATATACATATAGAGAGAGGGAGAGGATGCCACCTGCTTAATAATTTAATCATATAGAGAGATGACAATGGGTCTGGTTTTCGTGGGTACCCGCACGTCTCAAACTTTGATGAAACGAGTTTGAAAAATATTAAATGGTTTTGAGATGAGTGGATAGAAACATTACGGGTTTGAGTCGAGTTTAGGCAATTACCTCCGGGTACCCGCTACCCAAAACCATTTATATACATACATATATATAAGATAAAAAATATTATATGTATAATATATTTTTATATAATTATAAATATTAATAAATTTAGATTTTTATATTATTTTCTTAACCCACACACATTCCGTAAAAGTCGAGTTTTTAATGTTTCTCCTCTACTTCTGTAAATCTACTTCCGAAATATGACGACACAACGAAAGCATCAATAATTCATAATCTTCTAGTTATGTTTAAAGATTTTGTAAGTTCGTAGTACTTTGCTTTAATTTTAGTGAAATTTTCTATTGATGTTTATGTTATAATCATATTTATAATGTTTTGTTATTTGAAGTTAACTTTTTAGTATTTGAGTTCTTAGCTGGTAATAAATGGAAATTACCCAACGGGTTCGGGTCGGGTACGGGTTTGAAAATTATTTTTTAATCGGGTTTGAAACGAGTTTGAATGTGAAAAATTTTCATAGGTTTGGATTTAGAAAATGCTTAATGGTTGAATACTCTATCCATTGTCATTCCTAGGTGTAGTAATTTTCTTTCGTATCTACTAATGCCTTTATTTTCTGATCTTTCCCATCACAAGATGTTCTTGTAATCGTATAGATTAGGAGGGACAGAAAGAAAATGTGAAAAACGAGAACAATTATAAAAATGTAAAGAAAAAAGAAGGAAGAAATGTCTGAGCCCGGGTTCGAACCGGGGACCTCTAGTGTGTGAGACTAGCGTGATAACCGACTACACCACCCAGACACCGCATGACTACATCTAAGTATTCTTTACATCTACTAACTCACTTGTTTATTATCGGATTCGAACTACCAAAACGTAAACTATTTCACAAAATCTTTAAATACTGTGGAGATACTACTAGAGTACAAAATACAAAACCTTTCTTCAATTTATCGATTATAATTTTGCACAATTCAATATTGCTTTCAATATACAGATGCTTATTAAAGGCCCTTAACTTTTTTTCAAGAAGATTTTTTTTTTATATATATAAAATTTTAAAATTTTCTTTTTGTTTCTATACGTAATCCACGATTCACTTCTTATTTCATTCTCCTCTTGATCCTTCTCACAACCGTGGATCATTTATTCTCTCTACTTTTCATATGTTTTAGGTTTTTTGTTCAATGGGGGAGCTATCAACTTTATAAAAAATGAGACACTACATATGATCTCTCCTTTTGGAATTTTGAAAGCAGTTGGGATCAGTTATCAACTTTTTTGGTGTTCCGATTAGATCAATATTTATTTCTTATAATTTCAGTTCGTGCATTTTAGTTTTAATTTATAATTATTAATTAGAGTTCATTATATCCCAGTTAGGCTTATAATTTTTATTAGCATTCAATTTTATGTTTTGATTAACAATTTATTTTTAGGTTGCTTATTTCATGTCTAGATCATATAAAATTTTCAAGCTTCAATATTTAGTAATAAATGAAGGTTCTTTATGTCAGTCTAAGGTTATTTGGAGTATGTGTTTATAATAATAAAATATCAATCAAAATAATAAACACAACAAGCGCGACACAGAAAATTATGAAACATAGAATTCGAATCCGCATCAAAAGTCCCCAATATACTAAAAACAAGAAATTCCTGACCAATGAAGGAGCCGCGCCGATGCAGTTGCGCCTAACTAGAGAAAGGGTGTGGATCATCAAATGATTCAAAATTTCAAATCTATAAATCCACTTCTCAACTAAATTTTGACATTTCATAAGCAACAATTCAATTGGTCTTTCTACACGTCAGAAACATAATGGATTTAGAAGAATTTTCAGTTTTTAGACCAACACTTACAAAATAAAATGGGCCTAAATGAACTTGAGGTAGTCAAACTAAAGTAGTTGAATGAAGTTGAAGAAATAAATAGCCAAGATACTAATGTACTGTAAAAAGACTTTTAATTTGGTCACTCAAACAGATTGAATATTATTTGGGTCACTCTCCCCAAATGATGGTTTTTTCCACTATAATAGTCATCCCTTTTCTCTTAGTAAAAGAATGCATCAAAAGATAGAGCACTGAAAAGTACTTGGTGATTATATTCTTAAACACAATAAAGGTAGCAAACATGTTAGCCAATTAAAACATAGTGCAAAATCACTTTATTATCTTCAAAATTCTGGGGTTGGAGGTTTATGTTCTTAAAACCATTGTGTGTTTTATGGGGTCATATAAATAATTCACATTTTATTATCTTAACATTATTTAGGATTATAGTTATTCATATATTATAGTTTTAGGGCTATATAGGAGTAAAATAGTGCAATCAGTATAATTAAATTAATTATTTAATTTGGGAACTATAAGAGTAAATCAGGGGTTACATGCCAAGTTCATCCCAATTTTGAGATGGATTCAAAGTTCAAAAGTGTGTTCAAAGACACTATTTACTCATTAAAAAGTTCTCGTTTCTTAACAAATTCTTACAAATAACTGCAGAAACTTCTGTGCACATTATTTTAGTTAGATAAATAGAGTAACAAGCAATTTAGTATAATGATGAATGTTTTCGCTTTAGAAATTGTTCATCAATAATTTAAATCCGAGAAAGGAATAAAGAAAACATCAAATAGAAATGCCAGTATTACAATATTACTACAAAAAACTGTGAACCTGTAATCTGGTATACAAAACAATGCACAATCTTTTATGTTCTACTGGAACCACCATTCTTCTTTCTCCTTTTCAACAATGCTCCCTTCATAGAAAGGGCATTCGATACACTTTTCCCTTCAAGCCTCTTGGTTTGCTTCACTACCCTTGCCATACCACTTCTCGCAGCTGCCCGATGCTCTGGCCTTCGACTCACCATTTTCCGGTCAAGTGGCCAATATGCGTAGGGTTCGAGCTTGTCCTTCCTCTTCACGTCACCACCTGCCTTTTTACTTGCATACTCATTGCCTGTGTACGCCCACCCAGTTTCTGCTGTCTTCCTACGCTTTTGTGTTTTCTGCGAGTTTGCAGACACATGACTTCCAGCTTGACTCCTTCCGTCCACCCCCTCAGCTTCCGAGGTTAGCTCTCGTTTCTGCTTCCTGTCGGACTTTTTATACTTGCTTTCCTCCTGAATAATCATACGTCCATCAGCATCTATGCACGGTTGTTCATCATCCGAGTCATTCTTTGCCTTTACTGTTGCTGATGATCGAAGAGCAGACCTCATCTTCTGATTGTCTAGCATGTCAAGCGGCTCATCATCTAACTGATCAAACGAGTCTTCTTCCAATCTCTTTGCGGCCTTGCGTTCTTTCTTGGTTCTGGTTGTATTAACTTGGTAGTCAGATCAAAAACTTAGTAATATTTTGTATAATTAATAGGTTTAGTATTGCTGAGTAGTCTGGAAAATGATGCAGCTAAACATATATGAACCAACTGACCGTAGCAAAGAAGCCTTGGATTGCAGCCCGGAGGAATATTTGCTTTGTCGACCTGAAATACTCTTTTCGTTGCCACCACTAATCCTTGTTGCTTCATCATCAAAATCAGAAAAGACTCTTGTATGATTCCATCTGCTCATCCTGTGTAACATAACGGGTAAATTGACAAATTCTACTTTCAGAAAAAAGGTTACAGCTTCAAAATCATCGAGTTCAGATTTTTAAACCAAGTACCAGTACAATTTCAAGTCAGAAGATAAAAGGAGGGACTTTGGAGATATGACCAAATTCACTGTATAGATTTATTCGCTTAAAGAACTTGGATTAGGTTGCATAATGCAAAAAGATATCTCCCGTCGCAAGAATAAGAGTAAGAACGAGCATCAAAATTTAATGTTTAATACCATCGAGTTGAGCAACTAATGTCTGTTTAAAATCTATAACAAGAATGAGCCATGGCCTTTCCATATTACAAGCTGCCTTTCAATTAAGGTAGTTACTGATGTTCCAATGCAAATTTCCGAAGAGAAAAAAGAAAGTACCTGGATGTAGTTGCCTTGGATAGTACGGACATATCTTCTACAGATGTAGCAGTATTTTTCTTCTCTTTCCGCTCGTTGAGCTGCTTACAAAATTATAACAGGCAGAAAGTATGTATTATACGATAACATAGAAGAACAAAAAAAAATCATGATCGGCCATGATAAAAACCTTTCTTATATTAGTTAGCAGCTTCATATGCTCTTCGGGCATGACCGCCTTAACGGCATCCAGGCCACATTTCTTCACAAGCATTTCAAGAAGCTGTTTAACCTACACAAATAATTAAAATTAGCAAATGCAGAATCTCCATACCAACAAAATTTCTATTCAACACAATGTCACATAGATCCAATGTTAACATGTAAGTTCACCTTATTACAGAAGTAACAATTTCTGGGCTAGTTAACATAATTCAAAGCCGACAAATTATAATCGTTAAAAATTAAGAAACTCACTTTTGCTTTAAAATGGTTTTTGCTACTGTCTTGCAAATTAAGCATGCCTTCCACCATGCTCCGCAGGTGAGTTCGTAGGGTTTCATCTTGTGATTTGGCAACTAATACCTTCAGCAACCCCAAATTCGCCTGCAAAATGCAACAATATAGAGCAAAAAAGTCAACAATGGATTAATAGGTTCTGACAATCTGAGGAAGCACCATTTCAAAGAAGTGAGGCGGACCTTAGTTATTTCTTTGTTCTTCCTTTGCAGGAGGAGAAATGTGGATGGAAGAACATTGTAAGCAGCTGAAACAAGGTCAGAGAACTCATAAGCCAAACGGGCTAAGCCTGTCATAGCTGCACTTATCATATGAGGAGCGTCCCCTGCCAGTCCCCCAGCAACCTATGATTAAAGAAAACAAGACGATTATATAAACAGAATAATAAAAAGAAAAGGCCCACAAGCTCCAAACCAAGTACCATGTCGAAAAACTGGTGCAGTAACTCCTTCTTGCCACATTTCTCCTCATCTCCACATGCATGACCGATTTGGACAAGTATTTCATATGCTCTATTTCTTGTTTTCTTGTTAGCCTAGCAAGATAATTATTGGTAAGATAGAGACGTCAGAAAGGATAAAACCGAAAACCCCACAAAGTTAGTCTTGATTGCAGAAAGTCAAATAGAAAGCAGAGTGTCTCATCTTTATACTTATAACTGCCTCATGAAATCAGTGACATAACTGAAAAAAAGTGCAAGCATATACAGCTTAAAGGCATATTAACATAATTGTTTGCAACTACCTTTTGAATGGAAAATGCAAACACTAAGGTGCAACAATTTATCACCCTAGGAAGCGCAATTAATAATGGACAGCCAAACGATTAACTAAGATATCATCCAGCAGTTGATGCTTTCTAGCAAAGTTATTCTTCTTTTGCCTCTCCAAAAATTTCAAGTCTTTTGAACTAAAAAAAATGTAACACCCTTTATTGTAAATAAGAGTATAGGCATAAGATACCACTATAACTTAGTCAACGCTAGAGAAACATGATCCCCATAAAAACAAGCAACAGGTTGTGGAAGGTCAATAATATAATAAATCCATATAATACAGTAACAACAAAAGAAACTATTCGCATCTAAAAATGGCATGCCATACCTCTTTGAGGGCCAGTGTAATTTCAGTGAGGAAAGAAGCAGTAATATCATGTCTCCTCTGTTCATAACCTTCCTGCAGTGATAGGCAAGAAAAATTGAACTATTCCTTCAAGAGTGGAATTATATGAGAGTCCCTTCCAAAATAGTACAAACTCCTATCTAGTTGAGCATTGGAGTTGGAAAGAATACCATTTGATGCTTTCTATTACCTTAGAAATGTGAATGATCAGGAAGTATAAGCAGTCAAGTCTGTGACGTTTGGCAGCAAAATGACAAGTGGGCAGCACTTCAACCATCAAAGAGAGCACTGCTTTGAGTTTTCTTGAAATATAGTCATCAGAGTGCTGTCCAAAAAATTTCATTATGTTCCCAGCCCAAATCTCAATAAGTTACAAAACAAAAGTATATAATCCGGACTCATGCAAACAAATATCCCATTAGTCTTAATACACAAAATGATGATCAATTACTACTAGAATTATTAGGAAATTTACAACAATGTGAAAGTAATAATAGAGATAGACGATCCAGGAGCAGACACAATAAGATGTTCACCACCAAGAAACTGACACACTAAATATGCTACTATTATTGACATGGTAAATAAGTACCTGAATTATCAATGATAGCCCTCTATAGCCCTTTTTCTGGATCGAGCCATCAACATCCTGACAAGAAAACATATACTTGAATTTAGTTGAAAATTTATTAGATCTAAAGGGTAAACTATCTTCCTTTGCATAACAACGGCTATTCTGCAAGCAAGATCAACTGAACCTTCAATGCACGTTTCATTTCCTCGAAAAGAAAATCAATTTCCTTGGCACCTAATCCAGGTAAAAGGGAAACTGCAACATCAAACAACTGTGCCCTGTACACAGCAAAAACTTTGATCACCCTAAGTATGATATAACTCGTTAAAGCAGGCAAGCTTCCAGAAGACATGTTGAGTATACCACCAGATACACACCAAACAGCTTACCTGGCAGCTGACAGTGAACCATCATTAGATGAATCATCTATCTGCATAAGATTTGAGCTCTTTGATTTGTTGGCTTCCTGGGTAACCTTCACAAGCTTCTTCATGGTTTTCCCGAAGAATTTTGAGACCACATCCTTATCCAATATTGAAGCAAGCTCACTAATTGTAGTCTGCAACAGTACACAAATGGTGAAACACTGACTAAGACTAGCCAAGAGCATGACATTTTTTTTGTTCACAGTCATTAATATAATCAACCTACCTCGACTAAAAATTGTCTTTTCTAACTTTTGTTCTTTCATCTAACAATTTTTTTATAGATAATATGCAGATATGCGGAGATTAAATTGAGATTTGAATGTGGAAGTAAATTTGGCACAAACAGTTAGATGAATAGTGCAGACAATATGATCTGATAGGGAATTAAAATATTTCCTGACATTATCATATTAAGCAGAAGCTAACATGAAAAAAAAAAATCCTGGTGTATCACATACCATATTCATATTATTGAATGAGAGGCAATTAATATATATATCGTGCATCTAGCAACTCATAGTGGGGGGAGGATGACTCAATTATTTAAGCAAATAAATGAAAATGGAAACAATAAGGACGTGTTTTAGTTACTTGCAAAGTGCCTGCAGTGTCTTTAGAACATTTGATATAGACTCCAGCAAGAACAGATAACAACTCCAGAGCCGAGGATTTCAATGCATTCAAGTTGGATTGAGCAAAATTGTTAGTATAGAAGGCAACAGCTTGTTGTTCTGCTACGCTCAATTCACTGTCAAGGGTATTCCCTTTCCCTTCCAGAATTCTCTTATTCTGCTGAATAAGAGTTTGCAAGCTGGAACATATGATACCATGAAAATCATGTTCTTCTTGGAGAGCAGTGCACAATGCTCTCTCAAGACCCTTGAAACTTTCACCAGTATCAACAGGATAGTTGCAAAACGATGGTAGCAGTGACCACAAGGAGTACACAATTCCATCAACGCTCCTTGCCAACTGTAGTTGTCCTTGATGTTCAAGCTGGGAAAAGATATTTTACTGTTTGTTTAGCACTTGCAATTAAAAGGTTAACAAAAGAAAAGGACAAGGAAAAAGATACACATAGAAAATAACATTGTTTGGGACGAAGAAAGCACATAATAGAATATTTGGGGAACAAGAAGGCCCTCCAGCAGACGATCATCAAAGAGACCAACGGTAACAGAAACCTTGCCCCCAAAAAAACATAAATATGGAGTACATTTTTTGAGCAAGAAAAAAGATAGGGTGTACTAGCACTTTTTCCTTGAAAAACATGAAATAAGTACTGTGGCAAATGTTTATACCAGTGCTGACTTCCGCTTCATCTGTACAGCCATAGGTAAGATTGAATTGGTAAAGAAACTCAAATGAGCACCAACTATATACTGTTTCAGTATTGGAAACAGCCATAGATTGCTCTCAGATAGATCTGCAACACCCAAATCAAGAGGTAGAAGATGCAAAAAGTTCTCAGGTCCCATAGCGCCAAGAGCAGTTCCCACGCACTCATGCAACTGCAGAAATTAATTATAGACTTTTAGTATCCTTAGAAACTCGATTTTAAATAATTTTTTAAAAAGAAGATCTGATGTCTCATTGGATGGACTACTTCAAAGTACTTCAGCCCAGCAGACTAGAAATTCATAGAAAGTAAATGCATTCAAGAAACGTGCATTTTCAAACAAAAATTTCCCTACAAAAGGGATCTAGCTTAATAATAAGCACACAAAAGGAATCTCTCCCCATACTGAACAGAACCCTTAACAAAAAATCTCAATAAAACCAAAGCCCATCTAGTCCAACTAAATACTAGAAATGCTTGAGCTTGCTTAAATGCCAAGGATCATGAGCACATTCATGTAGGTTAATCTCTGAAAAAACGACCCACAACTTGAACCTTAGACAAGTTTTTTGCTTCCTCTTCTAAGCAATTTATTTCAAGAACTCGATCCTTCTAAAGAGTAAATTATCAATACAGTAATTGGTCACATTAAATTAGCAATGCTGGAGATTCCGGCCAGCTGTCACGCAATGCAAAAGTGCCTCTCAATTGACCACATAATTTACACCCATAAGAACGATCATGTGATTTTGAGTTATAAAGTTCCACCTTCAGCTATGGTCTGCCCAAAAGCTTCATAATTTCTGGACGACAGTGGTGAAGCAAACAGCAAAAAATATCCGCAAACATATATATACACACATAACATGGATAATGCAAGATTGGGCGAGTGAATAATTCAACATATCAAATAGAAACATTCAAAGAACAAGATAATTTAAGCTCCAGCAAGAGGGTTCATCAGTGCACCCACAAAAACAGGGAAAAATTATGAGCAAACAGCAACCAATGGCGAGTTACAGAATTAGTGTACGGAGCTAACAGTTTATCATTGTCCAGGTTCAAAAATTTGGAAACAACACAAAATCCTAGAACTACTACTATTTCAAGAGAGATGGATGGAGGCTGATTGAAATACTTCTAGGAAGTCTAATGTAAGAATCTGCACTTCCACTAGAGATTTCCTTGATTTTTATCGAGAAACTGATAGGGTCAAGGGTGTAAGAAAACAAATCATGTGGAAAGGAATATAGAAACAGAACTTGACTAACAATAAACCAAAAACAAGGAACAATCAGAAATCTATCACAGCAGAAATCTGCCTAAAGGGGATTCCCATCCAAGCCAAACAGCTTTCTTAATTCTTTCAATGTACCTATATAACTCCAACCCAACTTATCTAACAAAATGAACTAACGAACTACGGTTCCAGAGAACAAAAATCCAGTCATGAACATGAGTACTTAACCATAATTGACTATATTGATTAAGCAAAATACAAGATAATTACGGAAATAGAATAAAATAGAGAAATCAATTCCCTAGGACACAGTTTGTGTAACAAGATAATTCCTTAATAAATCAATCAGTAACAGGAACTGTCTTAGTTCCCAAAAGCTCTACTCCTGAATGCCTACTTGAGTAGATCTTAGAATCAATAATTCATAAACATAAATATATAATCTAAATAGTGCAATGATACAAGATAATTAACTATATTGATTAAGCAAAATACAAGATAATTACAGAAATAGAATAAAACAGAGAAATCAATTCCCTAGGAATCAGTGTGTAACAAGATAATGATTCCTTAATAAATCAATCAGTAACAGGAACGTCTTAGTTCCCAAAAGCTCTACTCCTGAATGCCTACTTGAGTAGATCTTAGAATCAATAATTCATAAACATAAATATATAATCTAAATAGTGCAATGCACATAACAAATATATTAAGTTGAAATGTAAAAGTGCATAGACTTCCTTAACTTTATTTTTACCAGGCATGCAATCTTCCTGATTTGATAAGACTAATAATATTTGATCATTCTCGAGGATGAACACCAAGGACCTAGAGTTTACTAAACCCACAAATTCCAGACATATATGAATTGAACTCACCTATGTAATTAAAAGGATTTAAATTATATGCATGCAAACTGAGCTGAATTATGGCTGGAGGGACCCAAGTTATTGTTTTGCCATGTATTACCTCTTTCTTCAAACCAAAGTCTCCATCTGGCAATTTTCGCATAGCAGCGAGAGTCTGGAGTATTCCTTTCACAAAGTAAACAGAATGCTTACCTGCAAGGCCAATCCTCTTCCAATCAAATTACAGGAACAAGTATGAGAAGCAAACCCAAATAACTTCACAAAATAAAATATTGTAGACAGGAATTTTTATGTGTTATGGAGGGATAACAAAGGTGGGTTTTTTCCAAGGATCCAGAAAAGGAGTGGATACCAATAAATTATATCTCAAAATTTGAAAAACCAGAAGAAATGAGAGTCCATATCAATTGTGCAGACTATTTATCCAATGTGGTTAGGCCAGGATGATCCAAGTGCATCTACCTAATTTTTCAAACAAGGTGGAAACAATCTTAAACGACATATCCAATACTGCTTCATACTGATACTGAAGCAAGCTCTCAATTGTTGCACAGATTTTTTCTATGACGGTTGGGGCAGATATCCTCGTAGCTGAATTGACACTGGCAGTAATTGCAACAACACCCTCTTTGATCAATTCATCATCTATACATGAATCTATTAAGCTCTTCAATGTAGCCACAGCTGCTACCAAGGCCTCCTCATGCCCAGCAGTCAAAAAATCTGAGATTACCAGCAAGAAATTTTAGTACATAGATAGCATTTCATACACAAGACAAAATCTTCACAAAGGTACAAGGTGAAATTAGACGATCTTGTCAGGATTATATCTAAAACCATATACTATGAGCAAAAGTAAAGAACAGCAAAGTTAAAGATAACCTTTTAGCGCATTAAAAACAAGAGGAAGCTTGTCGAGACATTTTTTCTTGTTTAGTGAGTAAACTCTTCTAATCCCAATGTCTAGCAAGCGAGCAGTTAACGTCATGCTATCAGGAGATGACTCCTCTGGAGAGCCTGACTCAGCTAGAGAGCATAATAGATCAAGTAGTATTTCTGCAGATATTTCTGCACCCGAATGGAGACACAGGGCAATAAGACCATCTGTTATGGGTACAGTGACAATACGCTGCCTGAGCATCAAGAGAGATTTGAAACGCTCCAATATGTTTGTTGTGGATTTAGATGACATATATGGAAGACAAATTTTTAGACCATCCAGAATACGGAGAACATGCCGTGCTGTTTCGGATGCGTCAGAAATATTATCATTTGATCCTCCAGCAAGCAGAAGAAACCTTAAAAATACATTTGTAATGGCTTCACTTGCAGGTGCTAATAACGGTGAAAGTTCATGTTCTTCTAGCTGAAAATACTTCAAGACATCACGTAGACATAAATGTGATCGCTTCCTTACCTGTGTTCAACAAAAAAACCATTGTTCCTCATTCATAAGAATATTGATGAAGTAGTTATGTGTAAGAGATGAAGTTATTGGCACATGATTCATAAACAACCAAAAAGAAGATACCAATTTATTTATCATCCATATGTTTGTCAACGATATGAAACCAATTTGTCAGCCCAATCAGAGGCTAAAGATGTTATACTTTACCAGTAGTGTTTTGGCATCCATATCAGATGATATCCTCTAATAAAACATGATATATTAATGGGAGAAATAGCCGAGCATGTTACATGCTTCCTCTCTTTAAGCTAGAAATCAAACACCTTATTATTTCTTCGACAAATTCTGATCTCTAGTGGACATCTCAGTTGGATGCGAACTCAAAATGTACTTCAATAAAATAAATGTCACTTTTAAAAAAGGGTGTCATAAAAAAAAAGAAAGCATTTTTCATCCTGGCATCCACTGTTCAACCATAAGGAACCAAGGTAATTAACTATGTACAGTACCCAAAACACTAAAGCAAACCAACAATGAAACAACGCATAATACAAAACCAAATTGAGAATGAGACGACGAAAACAACCAAATTCTCAGCTTTTACTATCTATGAAAAATATATAAGAATTCAAGAGAAGTGGATAGAACATTCATCGACCTTGAAGCGATCGTCGGTCATGTAACCAATCAGAACACCGTAAAGCTCCGCCACATTTTCCCACGTCACCTTCTTCCTCACAATTAGCAATCGCGAAATGCACTTTAGTCCAGGCAAAACACCGTCAACTCCGATGGATTTCACTCTAAGAGTCTTAATCAGCAGCTCGGAGAGATAATTGTACTTGGTTCCGAGAATAGCTGTAGGCAATCGAGCGACCTCGAGGGACAGAATCATGAGCAGTGCGTCGAGGAGGGGGCCGGAGGAGTCTACGCTCAACGAGAGGCGGTCGAGGGAGGAGCAGGTGGCGCCGAAGTAAGTGATGGGGGTGAGAGGGAGGCCGTGGTCCCTGAGCTCCTGCGCCATGGCGCCGATGGTGGCGCAGACGTGGAGGTGGTGCTCGTTGGTGGAGTTGCTGAACTGGGAGAGAACGGCGGAGGAGAAGTCCTCAACGTAGTCCGGTGCCGAAGGCGAGGCCTCCATTTCGACGGTTTCCATGGTCGCCGGCGTTGAGAGAGGGGGGCGACGGCGGCGGGGGGGTTTTAGGGTTTTCTGGGACTTCGGTGTTGGGGGTTTTTGCTTGGCGGAGAATATCTATAAATCTTCTATCATAAATAAATCCATTAATGATTAATATGTACATATGCTTAATAATTATTTGGACATACTATATCTACATATATGATGGTAAAATAAAAGATTCAATCGAATTTTTTAACTAATAATTTAATTTGATAGTTTCGACTGTTTGGTTATTAATATAAATATTCTTTTTAAATTTTAATTATAAAGTTTCATCTCAATTTAAAATCACAAGTTTAGGAGTTGGATGTAGATGAGAGTAAAATTTGAGAGCATTTATGTATGAGATCGATATTTCAGAAAGAGGTCTGAATAGGAAAAAAAATTTGAAGTCAATCGGACATTTTTTTTTCTATTTCAAGCACTTATATCCAGATATAGTATATACAAATAGAATTATTGTAATTTTATTGACAAAAGTTATCCTTTCGTTTGGATTTTCTTAATATTGATTTTGAATTTTATCTTAATATTGATTTTGAATAGAATAAAGATATCCGGCCACACGCGTAAAAAAAGGAAAGTTGACTATAAAAATGGAAATAATCATATTTCCTATTTAGGGTTTATGCTTCTCAATTAGGGTATATTTCCATTTTAAAAACATATATTACTATTTTTAGCTCGTGTGGCTGGCCATAGTGTGGCCGAATATCATTACCCTTTTGAATATTTCTTTATTTATACGTATCTATATCTACTTATTATACATCAAATTCCAATGTTATCATAATTATTTTTCATTTATTTACAGTTACATTAATTATTATTTTATGTACTCAAATTATGTATTATGAATGTATCTATGCACTCCAATGTTGTATAAAAGCTATTTAATTTATCATTTTTTTTTGTTACGACTTCAATTTCGTAAATTCCCTTTCACCTGATAAATTAATTTACTGCAATGTTATAATTATTCAGTCGAACGATCATTTCGATCGCATTTCAATTATATAACTAACTAGTATGTAGTCCGTCGAAAATCGACGAAAAATTATTATTTAATAAAATAATAATTAAGAAAATATTGTTCGTTTATTAGTTTAGAGCTTTTGAAAGTAAATTATTACGTAATTTTATAGTAAGTAATTTTTTATTTTATTGTTATTTGAACATGCACTTTTATAAATAACTAGTACATCAACCCGTGCGATGCGCGGTTATACTATTTAAAATCCTATAATTATAAGGTGTAATGATTATTAGAATTATCAATCAACTAAATAACAGTAAATAAATACAAAGTATAATTATATTTAACTTTATGGGGCTATGTTCTATATTCATGTCACTCCAGCTCTCTTTTAACCATATGGATAAAGTCTAATATATATGTGGTAGTTTTTGAGCTGTCAAAGTTTTTGAGCTGATGAAGTTTTTGCATGTTGTAGTTTTTGAAGCAACTGTTGTATCTTTATCTGTTTTGTGCTTAACCTTGTAACCTTCAGTTGTAACAAAAACTTCAAAGTATATAATACGATTCACCTTGATGAACAATTCCTCATTGTCCAAGTTCTGAATCACAAAGTCTTTCAAATATCATGTTATATCTGCACTAACCCTTTGATGTTTCATCTTATAGACTGTCTAGAATTTCAGCTGAGATTTTAGATAAGTTAGTGAGGTTTAGATCAGTAGTGGTTTCAAGTTGTAAGTGGTTTTGGCATCATCAAAAAGGGGGAAATTGTTGGGAAATTTATTAGTATAGTTTTGATATATTCCAAAACCGACTGACCCCAACCGAGTAGATGTTGCCAGAACCTAATATTAATTCAGGCTCGCTGTTTGAGCAAAGTTAAGCTTTTATCTTTACAGGTCTCCAGCTGAAGAAGGCAACAAGGCGTCACTCAAACAGAACATTAGTTGTGAAGAAGGACAACTGAGAGTTCATGTGATCAGATGGAAACAAGGGGAAGTCTTCAGAACATCAGTTGTGAAGGAAACCAACTGAGCGTTCATCAGATGAGAAACAGTTGAAAGGAAGAGAACATCAGATGAAAAGGAAAGTCATCTGAGGGTTCAAACCCAACTGAGTAAATACAAGGAAGACAACTGAGTGTTCAGTTTCAGAACCTCAGTTGTAGAACTCGAACAAGAAGATCAACTGCTTGAAGTTCAAAGTCAGCTGAGAGTCCAACAGTTCAGAACATTAGCTGAAGACCACTCAGATGAAGATCAAGATTTTCAACCGACGAACCGAGGTTGACTGTCAGAAAGGTTAAGATTTGAATTTCAAAAGGAAGTCACACGAGGGTTTGACCGTTCAGTCATCACCCCATCTGGCCCAACACAAGGCTGTCTCATATGGAAAGCAGAAGAACACAGATTCCATATCGAGAAAGTCTGCAGAGATGAGAGACAAGCCATCGCTATCAACCGATCAGAGATCAACTGCTCCTCCAACGGCTAGTTGATTCTCTCCGCCTATAAATAGAGGCATTCTCTCATTTGAGAAAAAGAAGACACACGAGACAGACTGAAGCAAGAGAGAAAAGTTCAATCACAAACGAAAGAAAAATCTGCTAAACTCCTATTCTAAGAACATCAGCAGCTGAGAGTTCAAGAGTGATAGAACATTAGTAGCTGAGGGTTCATAGAGTGAAAATCTGTCTTAGATCTTAGTTTGAGTGTTTATTCGTTCAAGCCTTAGATCCAGCTCTCATTCGTGATCGAGCTGTAGTTGGAAATCCCACCCTATCTCACACCCTAAAAAGTGTGCTAGGACCTTACTCTTCCTGTAATTGAGTAGTCAGGTCGTCAAGTACCCGCAAACTTGACATAGGCTGTTTAGTGCCCGGAAACTAAACTGTAAGGTCGATAAGTACCCGCAAACTTATCCTTAACGGTTGCTCAGCCCGCGTAAGCTGAGTGGTTCTGTCCAGAAGAACTTGGACTGAGGTGTGAAGATTCACATCTCCCCGTGAACGTAGGAGGGTTATCTCCGAACCACGTTAAATCATGTGTGTTCGTGTTTGTTTTTATTCAGTTGCATCTGCATTTTTATCTGATCAATCTAACTGACATACAAACCTCTTTTGCACATTTTCAACCGAGTTGTTTTGGTTCTTGACCAACCGAGCTGTTTTGCGTGAGTTGTTTTTAATGAGTATAATTTTCCACCACTTTCCGCACAGCCTCACTCTTCCAGCTGAGGTCGCTTACTCAGCTGTGAGATTCCAACTGAGTCCTCTTTCATTCAGTTGAAGTGATTTTTCAGGTTTAAGTTTTTAAATCCTAACTGGTGTATCCCCCCCCCCCATACACCCGTAACTCGTTTCGGGACCATCAAGTGGTATCAGAGCAGTGGTTCAAAAGACTGCTGACTCTGTTTCACGAGGTGTGAATTAGAGAATTTTTCTTCAGTGGTCAACTGAACAGATCTTTTCACGCTAGTGCATACTTGCTCGCATTTTTGTTCTGTTTTTGTTTGTGCAGATGGACGTCAAGGACAAGATCGTAGTCATGTTCTCTGTAGTCAATTATACATCATGGAGAACTCGAATGAAGAAGATCCTTCTGTCAAAGCATCATAGGATGCAACAAGTTCTCACGTCTGGACCAATCATCATACGAGACAGAATACTTCGAACTCCCACAAATCCCAACGATGGAGATGCAGTGGTGGAGTATGTGGAGAAACAGCCAGAAGACTACACTCCGGAAGAGGCCAAGGTGAGCCAGCTGGATATCTGGGCTCAGAGCACAATAATGTCCACGGTTGGACAAGATTATCTGCCCTGGATAGAGGAGTGTGAGACTGCAAAAGAGATGTGGGACATCCTGGCTTCGCTAAGTGAAGGAAGCGACGAGACGAAGGAAAACAAGTTCTCGCATGCATGTCAAGATTTCGACAATTTCAGTCTGCGACCTGATGAGACTATCGATCAGCTAGAGCTCCGGTTTATGGACATCATCAGAAGAATCCAGTCCATCCGGAAAGGAAAATACACTCTAAGAGAAATAAACCTCAAAGTATTGCAAGCTCTACCGGCTGAGTGGGATACTTTCACAAATATCCACGAGAGCCGAGCTGACCTTGGTGAAATGGGAAATGAAAGATTGTTCTCAATCTTGAAAGGAAATGAGTATAAGGTCAACAGAAGGAGATCGCAGCCCTCAAGTCAGACAAATAGAATTGAGGATGTTGGCTCGGCATCAAAGTCAGTTGCCCTCCGAGCTGACTACTCAAAGTCGAGATCGTCAAGGCCAACCAGATCGGCTGACACGACTGCAAAGGAGCCGAGCAGAGAGGAACTGCAACAGAACAATGCAGCGCTGTCAAAGAAACTAGCCGACATGGACACTCGGTTCGGCAAATATAAACGATTCTATAAATCAAACCGAACTCGAGACAGTTCGAAGCCAGTCACCAATGGTTGCTTCGAATGTGGCAAGGAAGGACACTTCAAAGCTGACTGCCCAGACCTTTCAAAGAAGGAAAGAGAAGCACTGAGGGCCAAGCAAACTGCAAAGAACAAGGCCATGGTAGCAGAAGAGGCAACTGACGATATGGACATCTTCACAGACACTGATGATGAGGATGAACTGACCTCTACCAACAAAGTCATCAGTCCGGATCAATGCCTCATGGCACTTGTAACCGACCAAGATGATATTGAGGTACAATCTAATCCTGCTCGCTTAAATTCTTCCATTACCTCTAACCTGCAGGAATCTATGAGCGATGAGTTGGAACCCTCCTGGAATGATTTTCAAGAACTCAATGAGGAACTGCATCAGCAGTCGGTTGAGTTTAAGAGTCTTCAAGCTCAGTTCGCCAAGCTTGAAGATTCCTTAACCGAAAAAGAGGATCTGATCACAAGCCAAACTCAGGAGATTGAGAATCTCAAGAGTCAACTGATCGAGGCTAAGGCCCCAGCTGATGAGGAGTTGACAAAGCAAAACAAAGAACAGCAAGATCAGTTGAAAAATCAAGATGCTCAGATCAAACAGCTGATAAAGAAGTCAGATGGACAAACCGAGCAGATAGCTGTACTCATCAAGGAGTTGCAAACTGAGAAGGACAATCTAATCAAGCTGTATCAGTCATCCAAGATCATCGAAAACCTTTTAAGTTACAGCAGACAGATGGATGACGTGTCAGGACTCGGTTATGATGTTGTCAAGGATACTGGGATTCCACCAGCAACTTTCATCAAACCAGTAGAAGTTACAGCTGTAGAGCCAGACACAGCTAAGTCTCCAGAAGCTAATTCAACTTCCACCTCTCAACAAGTTCAAACGACCAATGAAATTACAACTGAGAAGGGAAAAGGAGTAGCTGATGTAGGACAAAATATTCCATCGGTTGAGGTTTCAACCGAGGGGGAATGTTCCAAAAGTCAGAAGAGGAATCAGAGGCGACGAAAGCACAACCGCAACCGATCTCAGAACCAGAACCGACCTCTGCATCAACCTCAAAGTCAACGTCAGAAGGTATGGAACCAACCTCTGAACAAGCAAGGATTCAATCATCTGAATCAACAGCGGTTCCAACATCAGTTCGACCAAAGGTTCCAACATAGTCAACCAATGAGGAACTGGTCAAACAACTGGAGATATTCATGCCATAATATTAATCATCAACAGGGCATGAACAGCTACAGACAACCCTCAGGAAGTTGGAATCATAATCAGCCACAAAGATTCCAACAGGGCGTCCGACCTCACAGACAAACTCAACAGGATAAGAATCGCCATCAAAACAGGGGGAAAGCCTCACCTCCTAAAGCTCAACATAGGAGAAATACAACTCCTCCCAAGAAACAGAACATCACTACTAACAACAAGCCTAAGGATAACCGAGGTGTTGTTATAGTTGATGATGAAGGAAAAGTAATTTGGAATGATATATCCATCCGAGTTTACAGGGAAAAGCGACGCACGGTTCCAGCGGGAACTGGTTCTAACCCTCCAGGACCCAACTGAAATTGGGGACCTAAGCGAGTTTCTCTTTGCAGGTACAGGAGAAACAGCTGAGAAAGAAGAAGGCGTCTACAACAATGTGGGTGATGGATAGTGGATGCTCGAAACACATGACAAATCTGAAAGATTTGCTTGGAAGTTTCGTGGAGAAAGAAGGTCCATCAGTTACTTTTGGTGATAACTCAAAAGGTTATACCAGAGGTTACGGTACCCTTGAAACCAATCATGTTTCAATTTCTAATGTCTTTTATGTTGATGGATTGAAGCATAACCTGCTCTCCATCAGCCAATTCTGTGATAATGGTTTCTCTGTCAAGTTTGATGCATAGGGTTGCAGAGTTAAAGATGTCGGATCAAAGCAGGTGATATTGTTGGGAAATCGATCTCCAACAGGGAATGTATACTACGCTGACTGGAACAGCAGCCTCCCTGACACTTGCATGTTATCAAAGAGCAGTTCGGATGTGAGCTGGCTGTGGCACAAAAGGCTAAACCATCTGAATTTCAAGATGATGAACCGACTCGCCAGACAAGAACATGCAAGAGGCATACCTAACAGAGTGTTTTCAACAACACACATCTGCAGTGCATGCCAGCTGGGAAAGCTCGCTAGAACCTCCTTCCGGTTGAAGTCAACTCCCTCAACCAACTGAGTGTTGCAGCTGATCCATATGGATCTCTTCGGGCTAGTTACACCAAAAAGCATTAATGGAAACGAATATACCTTGGTTGTAACTGATGACTACTCAAGATATACGTGGACCATCTTCATGCGCCACAAGAGTGAAACCCGAGATGAGCTGCCAAGCTGATGGATCGGATATCGAACCAACAAGAGATGAAGATCATATCCATCCGATCAGATCGTGGAACGGAGTTTCTAAATGAAACCATCATTGAGTATTGCGAAAAGAATGACATAACCCATCAGACATCAGCCGCGCGTACTCCACAACAGAATGGCGTAGCTGAGCGAAGAAATAGAACTCTGAAGGATGCAGCCACATCCATGTTAGCAAGCTCAACACTGCCAAAGAGATTTTGGGCTGAAGCGATCAACACAGCATGCTACACTCAGAATCGATCTCTTCTCACCAAGCGGTTGGGAAAGACGCCCTACGAGCTGTGGAGACGCAGAAAGCCAGATATTTCTTATTTTCGTGTTTTTGGATCTAAGTGTTATATTCACAACAATGGGAAGACTCAGTTGAAAACTTTTGATGCTAAAGCTTCGAAGGGCATATTTCTTGGATATGCAGCTCGGATCAAAGCATATAGAGTTTTCAACAACAGCTCTCGTGTTGTGGAAATAACACCTCATGTTAGTTTTGATGAATCTACCTTTGAGTGCAGGGAACAGGTAAAGGAACAACACGCGGATCCAGCTGTTCTACCAGTTCTCACCAGATCGCAACAACTTCGAGAAAAGAACCGAGCTGAACCTCTGATATGGGCAACTGAGGATGAGGATCCATACTCCTCTGAAGATGAATGCGAAGACCTCAGCTCGTCCCAAGGGGGAACTTCAGCTGATGCTCCTCCAACTGCATCAGCATCCGATGCCCAACCGAGCTCAGTTCAAACTATTGTAAATGTTGAGGATCCAGACTCAACAGCTGATCAATCACCAGCTCTGAAGACTCCAACTCAGATTTCTGAACAGCCACAGTTGGAAGAAGAAGGAAGACGCAACCGAAGATGGTATGAAGTTCATTCCACCGACGACATCATCGGAGATCCAACCGAGGGTGTGCGCACACGGAGCAGAGTTGCAAATCCAGAATCAACCGAGGAAGATTCCAACACTTATGCCCAATATGCTGAGGAATTGGCAGTTCTAGAGGAGTTCGAGCAAGCTGGAGATGTTGCCATGATTTCTTGCTTTGTAGCTGATGTTCCAGAACCGAAGAATGTTGGGGAAGCTCTCAACTGTGTTCACTGGACAACAGCTATGCAAGAAGAATTGAATGAGTTTCTACGCAACTGTGTATGGGAGTTGGTAGAAAGACCAAATGGTGTCAAGGTGATTGGATTGAAGTGGATTTTCAAAAACAAGAGAGACGCCATTGGATTCATTGTGAGGAATAAAGCAAGGTTGGTAGCTCAAGGATACTGCCAACAAGAAGGAATTGACTTTGAAGATTCCTTTGCACCAGTTGCAAGGCTGGAAGCCATCCGGATCTTTCTAGCTTATGCCGCACATCACAAGTTCAAAGTATATCAGATGGATGTGAAGTGTGCATTCCTCAATGGAGATATCAAAGAAGATGTATATGTTGAATAGCCTCCTGGTTTTGAGACTGGAGATGGAAGAGTGTACAAGCTGAAGAAAGCTATCTATGGTCTAAAGCAAGCGCCAAGGGCATGGTATGACACTCTGTGTGGATTTCTTCTGGACTCAGGATTCAAACGAGGTTCAGTTGATAAAACTCTGTTCACCATCAAAGTTGGAGAAGATATACTTGTTGTGCAAATTTATGTCGATGACATAATTTTCGGCTCCAAGTCGGAGGAGTTGTGCAAGAAATTCTCCGATCTTATGAAAGAGAAGTTCGAGATGTCAATGATGGGCGAGATGAATTATTTCCTTGGATTACAAGTAAAGCAGTCACCTGAAGGGATTTTCATCAACCAGTCCAAATATACAAAGGAGCTCATCACCAAGTTCGGATTGCAGACAAGTAAGACAACAAAGATCCCTATGAACACGAACTGGAAGATCGAACCAGGAGCTGAGGGAAAGCTCATTGATGCCAGCCAGTATAGAGGGATCATCGGTTCGCTGCTCTATCTAACTGCCAGTCGACCAGACATTTCATACGCAGTTGGAGTGTGTGCTCGTTTTCAAGTCCAACCAAGAGAAGCACACATGTTGGCAGCAAAGAACATCATTAAGTATCTGAAGGGAACTGTCAATGTTGGGTTGTGGTACCCAACTGATGACAATATCCAGCTGACTGGATACTCAGATGCCGACCTAGCAGGAGATCGGTTGGATAGGAAGTCTACTTCTGGACACTGTCAGTTCATGGGAAGCAAGCTGGTTTCATGGTTCTCCAAGAAACAAGCGTGTGTTGCTACTTCGACAACCGAGTCAGAGTACATGGCTGCCGGAAGCTGTTGCATGCAAGTATTGTGGCTGAAGCAGCAGCTGAGAGATTATGAAGTCTCAACTGGACAGGTTCCCATTCATTGTGATAGCTCGAGTGCCATAACTATCTCTCTAAACCCTGTTCACCACTCTCAGACTAAGCACATCGACATTCGTCATCATTTCATCCGAGATCATATTGAGAAGAAGGATGTGTCCATGGAGAAGATCCCAACTGAGATTCAGAGAGCTGACATCTTCACCAAACCTCTTCCTGAAGCCCGGTTCAAGATGTTGTGTGACCTTCTAGGTCTCTTGGATCCGAGCTGAAGAGTCATCCGAGCTGAAGAGTCATCCGAGTTGATAAAGATCGATCCGAGCTAAGGAATCGGATATCGACTTAAGGGGGAAGCTCAGATGAAGGAGGAATCTCATATACGAATTGCCAACTAAAGACATCAAACGTCAGCTGAACAGACGAACTCGAGGCAGCTGATGGTATGCAGCAACTGAGGAGCACAACTAAGGTATACAGCTGATATCGACATCAGCTGCCAGGTATCATTTATGACTGAAGGTGTTATGATATTAAATGAGAATGTTTGAAATAAATTCAAACATTCCTGGACATGTCAGCTAGACTAAACAAGCCATCATGTCGCATTTAATGTAAAGTCTGGCTGAACACCTATACCCTCACTTTATAGTGCGACTGGGTTGACACCCTAAACTATTCACCTTCTCACTCACGCGCGTAGTATATCAGTCAAAATTACTCAACAGTCGCGAAATCACAGTCGTTGACAAATATGCGCGATTTAACCCTAGCCGTTGATTTTATCCGAGTCAAAGATTATATAATACGGCAAATCAGGAAGTGATCCTTACCTTCTCTTTTCGTGCATATCTTTACTCTATTCATCATCTTCTCAAATCTTGTTTCACCATTTTCAGTAAAGTTTTTTTCCTTCTTCTTTGCATATATATCGAGTCGAGATGGCGCCCAAATCCAAAGCCTCTAAGAAGATGGTCTCCACAGAGCCTGCCACGTTCCAGGAATCGTTCGACATGGTGATGTCGAAGATTCATTTCGAACAAATTTTATCCAAAGCGGCTCTCTCCTCGCCTGAGCTTGCTCCCGTCGCCGCCATCCTCTCCGACCACCATCTGCTTGACTGGGCAACCCTCTCTCCGGCCTTGTTGCTCAGGAAGCAGGTCGTACATTTCTACTGGAATCTACAACGAGTCGCAGAAGACGGGCTTGTCACGATCATCCCGTGCAAACAACGCCACAGAATCTCCCGGACAGTAGAAGATTCAGTCGTGGAGATAAAGGTGTCAAAGGAGCTGGAGAAGCTCATCCCCAGAAACCGCGAAGCCTCAGATGTGCTGGGGAACTTCACCGACAAAGAAGCTGACACCTTCCTTCAAACAATCCTCATAGTTCCCGAGCCATTGAAGGGGAGCATGAAGAGGACGAAGTTGAAGCCGGCTCACCGACTTCTATTCGACGTAATCTCCAAGTGCGCCTTCGCATATGGTGGAGCCTTCGGTGACATAAGCCGTCCTAAGCTCAAGCAGCAGAAGGCCTTGGAAGAGCTGCACCAAGTCGACTGGTTGGGATATCTGGAAAGCCAACTGATGATGGAGAAGCAGAAAATCTCCGAGACAACAGCTGAGTCTGGAGAACTACTGTTGAGTGTCAAGGGGACACTCAACTTTGGAACAAAGATTTCTGCCCTCATCCTCCAAGCTACACAAGGACTGCCGCTGACATGGGAAGGAAGTGAGGACACTCCAGTCAGCAAGCTATCGCTATTCCCCTCAGCTAAGAAAGCCAGGGATGTTGTGGAGGCTGTCTACACCCCCAAGGGTGCCCCCAAGCCAGCTGTGGAGTCAGCAGCTCGTCGGCCTTCAAGGACCAAGCCGGCGAAGCGCCAGCTGGAGGAGGTAGCTGAGGAGGAAGAAGACGAAGAGGAGGAAGAGGAGGAACCTCTGCAGAAGAGGCCAAGGATAAGGATCATCCAGCCAGCGGCTCAACCATCCACAACAAGTCCAGTGGTGGTCAAGCCTGCTGAGGCAAAGGAGTCAACCGAATCCAGTCAATCGGTTGACCCAGCTGGATTCATTCTTCAGCCGCGTCAGGAGAAAGCAGCTGAAGACGTGGAGATCCAAGTGGAGGATTCCAGCTCCTCCTCAGATGACTCTTCTTCATCTGAGGAGTCCCACGACAGACAAACTAGAGCTGATGCCAGCCAGGTAAACCCACCTGAGTCTGAAGAAACCCTCGAGCCAGCCGACTCACTACCTAAAGAGGATCCAGTTCTCTCAACTGGTCCTCAGTCAAATAGTCCGAGCCTCTCGCTCGATGCTAACGTTGTGACCATTCCTTCGGCCCACGTTGATGAAACCATCGAACCTGTAACCTTCGATATCGAACCCCCTCCAATCGATGCAGAAGCCAACCGCCAGGCAATCCTGGCTGAATATGAAGGAAGACTCAGCTACTGCTTCCGCAAGCTGATTGGCATGTTCCCCGAGACAGCCTCAATGCCCGTCTTTGCCGTACTCGGGACGGAACTGCTCTACCAGTTCAGCGTCATATTCAGCTACTGGTACGTCAAGGAGGAAACCCTCCGGATCCATGGTTGGGACAAGTTGAAGGTCGAAGAGTCCAACCTGAGGGAATACTTCGACTACCAAAACATGGAGGTAGCTTACAACCAGAAGGTGGCTGTGTTACGACGACGTCTGGACAAGAGCATCCAAGAAGGGACAGACACCAGGGATCTGTGCAACAATCCTGGAGCTGTTCAGTTTCTTGACGAGATGCTAGCCAAAAATGCCTCCTGCATGGACGACGTCGACGCAACTGATGAGGCGGCCAAGAGAGAAGAAGACAAGCTCAAGGCCTACCTCGCCAGCCGATCTGCCATGGTTGTCTCGGAGCCTGCTGCCCAGCCACAACCACAGCTTCTGCCCGGACCCTCCGATCAGCCAGCTCTCTCAACCGACACCATCTGCGAGCTGATTTTGGAGAGGGTCAACCAGCTGAGGCAGGAGATGATGTCCAAGATCCAGCTGAGCAAGGTGGAGGAAGCTGACAGGATGCAGCAGCTGATGGCAGAAAATGCCAGCTTGAAGAATCAGCTAGAACACCTCTTCTCTTCTCTGCAGCACAAGTTCGAAGACCTCTCCACTTCTTCCAGCTCGGAGGTCTCGGCTCTAAGGAAGGCCGTTCAGAGCCTCAGCTTGGATTTCAACGTGTTCAAGACCGTTGCTGAATCTGACCTCGCAAAGTCCCAGCAGACTCAGGACCAGGAGTGGATGTCTCAGTTCGCCTCTTTCCAAGCTGAGTTCGTCTCCCTCCACAAAGAGGTCTCTGTGACCTTTGCAGCTGTGCAGCGAGCTGAGCAGGAGTGCAAAGACTTGGAGCTGGCCAAGAAGGTAGCTGAGAAGGATGTTGTTGACGAGCTGTTTTCCCGAGTTCAACAGGCTGAAACCAAGTTGACCTCCCTGGATGGCACTGTAGCCACCCTTTTGGATGATGCCAAAAGGGGGGAAGATAAGGAGCCAGCAGCTGGGGAAGACAAGGAACCAGCAGCTGTTGCTGGACGAGGGAAAGATGTTCTCCAGCAAGCTGAAGGAGAAGGAGTGCCAGCTGAAGGAGCTGAAGCTGAAGGATCGCAGTCCGAACTGGATGTCTCCCACGACCTCGTAGCCGAGCTTACGGCCGAGCTCGAAGCAGAACTTGACGGAGGAATATCTGTTGAAGACTGTATCGAAGCTGCCAAAGCTATGGAGGAGTCAAAGGAGAAGTACTTGAATCCCTCCTGAATCAAGAAGTTCGCTGCCGATCAGGCCAAGAAGGTGGCCAAGTTCGAGAAGGAGCTCGCCAAGGTGGAAAAGAACGTTGACAGGAATAAAGCCAGCCGGAGTGTGCGAAGAATCAACAAGCACCAGATGAAGGCTGAGGCTAGAAAGTCGACGCGCCAACTGCAGAAGGATGCTCCGCTCCCGTCTCGGTATCCACATGTTGACAAGTGGATGAATGCTGAGTGGAACGATGACTGTGAGCAGTTCAAGCATGAGTTTGTCAATGACTTCTATTACAGGAAAGTCTACTCGACTGAAGACCCAAGGCAAGCCTTCAAGGAAGCCCTGTGGGAACTCAGAACTGGAGACCCTGGAATGTTCAGTCAGTTCAAGCGAGCTATGCAGAATGCTCAGCTCGATCCCAACACCGTTCCAGTTCCAAAGAAGTGCATATACCGCCCTCAGATGATCAAAGGCACGAGCACGCCAAACAGAAACGCGATCATGGCTGAGGCGAGACAAGTCTGCAAGGAACATGGTGTCAACACTGGGATTGAGTCAGCTGCGAAGAAAGAGATTTTCGACCGAATCTTCAGCAAGTACGGTCAACAGTATTTTTGAGCTGTCAAAGTTTTTGAGCTGATGAAGTTTTTGCATGTTGTAGTTTTTGAAGCAACTGTTGTATCTTTATCTGTTTTGTGCTTAACCTTGTAACCTTCAGTTGTAACAAAAACTTCAAAGTATATAATACGATTCACCTTGATGAACAATTCCTCATTGTCCAAGCTCTGAACTAACCCTTTGATGTTTTATCTTATAGACTGTCTAGAATTTCAGCTGAGATTTTAGATAAGTTAGTGAGGTTTAGATCAGTAGTGGTTTCAAGTTGTAAGTGGTTTTGGCATCATCAAAAAGGGGGAAATTGTTGGGAAATTTATTAGTATAGTTTTGATGAATTCCAAAATTGACTGACCCCGACCGAGTAGATGTTGCCAGAACCTAGTTAATTCAGGCTCGCTGTTTGAGCAAAGTTAAGATTTTATCTTTACAGGTCTCCAGCTGAAGAAGGCAACAAGGCGTCACTCAAACAGAACATTAGTTGTGAAGAAGGACAACTGAGAGTTCATGTGATCAGATGGAAACAAGGGGAAGTCTTCAGAACATCAGTTGTGAAGGAAACCAACTGAGCGTTCATCAGATGAGAAACAGTTGAAAGGAAGAGAACATCAGATGAAAAGGAAAGTCATCTGAGGGTTCAAACCCAACTGAGTAAATACAAGGAAGACAACTGAGTGTTCAGTTTCAGAACCTCAGTTGTAGAACTCGAACAAGAAGATCAACTGCTTGAAGTTCAAAGTCAGCTGAGAGTCCAACAGTTCAGAACATTAGCTGAAGACCACTCAGATGAAGATCAAGACTTTCAACCGACGAACCGAGGTTGACTGTCAGAAAGGTTAAGATTTGAATTTCAAAAGGAAGTCACATGAGGGTTTGACCGTTCAGTCATTACCCCATCTGGCCCAACACAAGGCTGTCTCAGATGGAAAGCAGAAGAACACAGATGCCATATCGAGAAAATCTGCAGAGATGAGAGACAAGCCATCGCTATCAACCGATCAGAGATCAACTGCTCCTCCAACGGCTAGTTGATTCTCTCCGCCTATAAATAGAGGCATTCTCTCATTTGAGAAAAAGAAGACACACGAGATAGACTGAAGCAAGAGAGAAAAGTTCAATCACAAGCGAAAGAAAAATCTGCTAAACTCCTATTCTAAGAACATCAGCAGCTGAGAGTTCAAGAGTGATAGAACATTAGTAGTTGAGGGTTCATAGAGTGAAAATCTGTCTTAGATCTTAGTTTGAGTGTTTATTCGTTCAAGCCTTAGATCCAGCTCTCATTCGTGATCGAGCTGTAGTTGGAAATCCCACCCTATCTCACACCCTAAAAAGTGTGCTAGGACCTTACTCTTCCTGTAATTGAGTAGTCAGGTCGTCAAGTACCCGCAAACTTGACATAGGCTGTTTAGTGCCCGGAAACTAAATTGTAAGGTCGATAAGTACCCGCAAACTTATCATTAACGGTTGCTCAGCCCGCGTAAGCTGAGTGGTTCTGTCCAGAAGAACTTGGACTGAGGTGTGAAGATTCACATCTCCCCGTGGACATAGGAGGGTTATCTCCGAACCACGTTAAATCCTGCGTGTTCGTGTTTGTTTTTATTCAGTTGCATCTGCATTTTTATCTGATCAATCTAACTGACATACAAACCTCTTTTGCACATTTTCAACCAAGCTGTTTTGGTTCTTGACCAACCGAGCTGTTTTGCGTGAGTTGTTTTTAACGAGTATAATTTTCTACCACTTTCCGCACAGCCTCACTCTTCCAGCTGAGGTCGCTTACTCAGCTGTGAGATTCCAACTGAGTCCTCTTTCATTCAGTTGAAGTGATTTTTCAGGTTTAAGTTTTTAAATCCTAACTGGTGTATCCCCCCCCATACACCAGTAACTCGTTTCGGGACCATCAAGTGGTATTAGAGCAGTGGTTCAAAAGACTGCTGACTCTGTTTCACGAGGTGTGAATTCGAGAATTTTTCTTCAGTGGTCAACTGAACAGATCTTTTCACGTTAGTGCATACTTGCTCGCATTTTTGTTATGTTTTTTGTTTGTGCAGATTGATGGTCCCGAAACGAGTTACTGGTGTATGGGGGGGGGGGAGGAATACACCAGTTAGGATTTTTCAACTTTCAAAAAACTTAACACTTGAAAACAACTTCAACTGAGTAAAAGGACTCAGGTGGGATCTCACAGCTGAGTAAGCAAACTCAGCTGGAAGAGCGGTGCTGTGCGGAATGTGGTGGAAAATAAACTCGTTAAAAACAACTCACGCAAACCAGCTCGGTTGGTCAAGAACCAAAACAGCTCGGTTGAAAAAGTGCAAAAGAGGTTTGAATGCTGGTTAGTTCGGTCAGTTAGAAATGCAATATGGACTGAATAAAAATAAACACGACACACAAGATTTACATGGTTCGGAGATAACTCCTACGTCCACGGGGAGATGTGAGTCCACACACCTCAGTCCAAGTTCTTCTGGACAGAACCACTCAACTTACGCGGGCTGAGCAACCGTTACAGTTTAGTTTGCGGGCACTAAACAGCCTAAGTCAAGTTTGCGGGTACTTGACGACCTAACTACTCAATTACAGGAAGAGTAAGGTCCTAGCACACTTTTTAGGGTGTGAGAAAGGGTAGGATTTCCAACTACAGCTCGATCAATAATGAGAGCTGGATCTAAGGCTTGAACGAATAAACACTCAACCTAAGATCAAAAACGGTTTCGAATTCTAGGAACCCTCAGCTACTAATATTCTCTCAAATTGGAACTCTCAGCTGCTGATGCTCTTAGATGATGATGTTGCAGATTTGCTTTGATTACTCTCGAGAAAGCTCTTGAATTTTTCGTCGTCTATGTGTCTATCTGCATATCTCTCTATCTCTCGAATGAGAGGATGCCTCTATTTATAGGCGGAGAGAATCAACTAGCCGTTGGAGGAGCAGTTGATCTCTGATCGGTTGAAAGCGATGGCTTGTCTCTCATCTCTGCAGACTTTCCCGATATGGCATCTGTGCTCTTCTGCTTTCCATCTGAGACAGCCTTGTGTTGGGCCAGATGGGGTAACGACTGAACGGTCAAACCCTCATGTGACTTCCTTTTGAAATTCAAATCTTTGACAGTCAACTTCGGTTTGTCGGTTGAACGTCTTGACCTTCATCTGAGTGATCTTCAGCTGATGTTCCGATCTGTCGAGTTCTCAGCTGACTTTGAACTTCAAAACAGTTGAACTCCTTGTTCAGATTCTATAACTGAGGTTCTGAAACTGAACCCTCAGTTGTCTTCCACTTCTTTACTCAGTTGGATTTGAACCCTCAGATGATTTCCTTTTCATCTGATGTTCTCTTCCTCTCAACTGTTTCTCATCTGATGAACGCTCAGTTGGTTTCCTTCAACTGATGTTCTGAAGACTTCCCCTTGTTTGCATCTGAACAAATGAACTCTCAGTTGTCTTTCTTCACAACTGATGTTCTGTCTGAGTGACGCCTTGTTGCCATCTTCAGCTGGAGACCTGTAAAGATAGAATCTTAACTTTGCTCAAACAGCGAGCCTAAATTCTAACATTAGGTTCTGGCAACATCTACTCGGTTGGGGTCAGCCGGTTTTGGAATTCATCAAAACTTATACTAATAAATTTTCCAACATCATAGGATGCAACAAGTTCTCACGTCTGGACCAATCGTCATACGAGACAGAATACTTCGAACTCCCACAAATCCCAACGATGGAGATGCAGTGGTGGAGTATGTGGAGAAACAGCCAGAAGACTACACTCCGGAAGAGGCCAAGGTGAGCCAGCTGGATATCTGGGCTCAGAGCACAATAATGTCCACGGTTGGACAAGATTATCTGCCCTGGATAGAGGAGTGTGAGACTGCAAAAGAGATGTGGGACATCCTGGCTTCGCTAAGTGAAGGAAGCGACGAGACGAAGGAAAACAAGTTCATCAATGGTACCAAATAATGGAGGCATGATTTTGTAATATATGGGGTTATTTAATAGAAGAGAATTTTGGTTGAACGATTGGTTGTTGGTGTATTTTTAGATTTTTTTGGTAGTAGTTATCTAATACACCAATTCGTGGCACCTTTCCATACTCCAAGTAAAAAGATGCAACGATTGGAGATAGGTATGTGAAGTAAAATAAATGGATAAATTATTTGGTATGATTTATTTGTTTTGGACGGCGAAAACATGTTTTAAGGTTGTTGTTATAGTTAATAGTAATAATGTGTATATTGATTAAAATAGATATGTCTACCAAATTGTCGCAGCTTTTAAGATTTTGATAAATATGTATTCTGATATATAGGCACCGATTGCTTTGAAGCAGTTTCTTTTTATTTTATTTTCTTTATCTTTCTTCTCTATTTTATCTCTTAATCTTCTTTTTAATATTTGTGTAATCTGCTTGATTAAAAAATATTGAAGATGGATCTTAAATAAAACATCTTGATGAGATATTTAATTTGATGTAAAAATCGTACTTTATGGATTTCTAACAAAAAAAGTTAATAGTTTTAATTTTAAAAATATATTATAATTTTTCTATTTCCTCTCTCTATATTTTAGTAAAACGATTTTTTGTTTTATTTATATTTTCTTTGTATTTTCTTTTTGTTTATACTTAAAAAAACATCTAAACTGATGATTATACGTTTTTTTACCTCAAATAGTTTATTCTTGTAATTTTCAGAAAAA
The DNA here is from genome assembly GCA_029490685.1 of Schizonepeta tenuifolia. Lineage (NCBI taxonomy): Eukaryota > Viridiplantae > Streptophyta > Magnoliopsida > Lamiales > Lamiaceae > Schizonepeta > Schizonepeta tenuifolia. The sequence continues at coordinate 31,429,861 of CM055960.1, forward strand.
TAGTAGCAGAACAGTTTTTATTTATTATATATATTTTTATTTGTAATATTACATTTAATTGTAGTTGGTGGTTATATATTAGTGTGAGTCTTCGTTTTAGTAGATTAGTTTATTTTTCATTTACTGATTCTAACTAAAATCTATTCACCTCAAATATGAGAACGTGGGAAGTTATTTTGTTTGATATTTGTCAATTAAATTTTTATATTTTATTTTCTTTATCTTTCTTGTATATTTTATCTCTTAATATTTTTTCTAATATTTGTGTAATTTGGTTAATTAAAAAATATTGAAGATGCATCTTAAATAAAAGATCTTGATGAGATATTTAATTTGATGTAAAAATAGTACTTTATGGATTTCTAACAAAAAAGTTATAATAGTTAATTTTAAAAATATATTATTTTGTGTTAGTGGGTTAATTTTTTTTTTATTTTACTGATCTTACGTGGGGGAATTGATGTTTAATATTTTATAAATTTAATTTAATTAAAACTTAATTTACTGATGTGGGGCTATTTTTAAAGAATTTTCCCGGCAAAATTGATTTAGAATTTTTTCTCTCTCCTAACTTTTGTTTTTATATATATAGATTTAAGAGCTCTCTTTCTTATTAAAATGGATGTGGGACAAAAGTATATTTGGCTCTCAAATAGATTATCTCACGTTCGATTTTGTATGAAAATTGTGGTGGAACATTTTGACAACAAATGTCTCTTTGTCCCATATTGATTTTGAGAAGCAAAATAATTATGAAAATTATCTATAACTATGAAGTGACATAAATATCCTAGATTATGAAATTAACATAAGATTTAAAAAACTAAAGTTGAATCGCTTGCTTGGAATCGGCCAGTCCACCCCCTCGGTTCGAGGTCGGAATCAGCCCGCCAACCATAATTTTGATTTTTGTGGCACCTGTAAAATAAATAATATATAGAATTAAATTTCAGGTCACCTAATTCTATTAATAGTTTTTCAAAGATCTATTTCTTCTCAAAATCGATATGGGACAAAGGCATATTTAGCTTTCAAAAAGATTGTTCCACGTCGATTTTCTATGAGAATCGAAGTTAATCCTTTTGATAGTACATACTATATTTTAGTCTCACATTAATTTAGAGAAGAAAAATAATTTCGATGTGACACCTTCCAAATAGGGATGACAATTTACCCACGGGTAACCGTTACCCTTGGGTACCCGACCCTAATAGGTGCGAGTTTGAGAGACATTTGGTATCCACGGGTATCTTCTTGGTTAGAATTTACTATCCAATTAGTTCGCGGGTACGGATTTAGATAGTTACGATCCGTACCCGCGAGATGCCCGCAAAAATATCCGCTAAATACCTGCGATATTAACTGAAGATTTGAACTTTGTGATTTATGAATTTAAACTTTGATGAAATATGTGGATTTGAATAATGTGATTTGTGGTGAAATTTGAATTTGTATTAAATTTGTCATTAATTTAGATTTAAATTCTAGTTCGCGGGTGACGGATTGGCGAACCCGATGGGTGGCGGGTATAGCCTTCGCTCGGAGTACGGGTATGAATAGCCACTATCCTTTCCTGTCGTACCTGATTGACATCTGTACTTCCAAATCTATCTTAATTCCTTCATTTTATAAAATTTTCATTTATTCCGTCACTGGAAACAAAAAGCCAATCTGAGATCTTTTTTTGCTCACACTAAATTTATTTTTCATATTGATTCTATGTACTTAAGGACTTTTGCATTCTTAAAACTCATACCGTCCACAATGTGACAACAATATCGTGGACGGAAAGTATAAAATATAGGGACTGTTAGCAACTTAATTCAATTTCATATACTTGATAATCATGTAAAAAAATATATTTTATAAAATTTACTCCATAAAATAAATTAAGTTATTAAAACGACATGTTTGGTATTATTTTTATTAGAATCATATTAATAATTTGATTAATTATTAATACAAGTTAGAGAATTTACTAAACTATAAGTGAATTTCATTCTTTTTTGTTTTCCCATTTCTTTGCGAATGTTTAACGTGAGGAATATATAATCTTATGGTTTGAGATATCATATTAAAGTAATTAAGATTTAAAATCATTATATTATATTACTAAAAGGAAAACGATGCTTGCTTTGAAAAAATCGTACGTGGCATCTCTTATATTCCTCTATTCATATTTATCTAAATTCTCAAATTTTTAAATTTTTAAATGTAAAATAATAGATTTTAAATATCTATACTAAAATCTCGTGTCCCACATCGGTTTCTCAATAAAACTTCACCTATTGAAAAGCCTATAAATACCTAGAATCAATGTGTATTTTCTCATCTTTTGCTCCACCAGTTTTATTTGGCCAATTTATTTATTAATCAGCCGAATAAATAACTATATTTTATAGTTTAATTTAATTTAATTTGGTCAAATTATTAATTGGTCGAATAAATAATTATTTTTTGTAGGAGTTTTATTTGGCCAATTTATTTATTAATCGGCCAAATAAACATCTGTTATATTTTTATAGTTTAATTTAATTTAATTTAATTTAATTTGATCAATTTATTAATTGGCCGAGTAGATAATTATTTTTATTAGGGACCAATTTATTAGTTGACAAAATAAATGGTTCCAAAATAGTTTGGAGAATTTATTGGTTGACTGAATTATATTTGAAATTAGTCTAATAATTTTTTATTTAATTTGATAAAAAAATAAGTAATTTCTAATTTGTCAATTAATTAGGTAGACGGGCCAATTCCCAATTAATTTTTTATTCATTTTTTTCATGTATTATCTAAAATTTAGAATCGTCATGAATGAAATAATTTTTAGGGCAAATTGCATACAAATACCCGACCTTTTTCCAAATTCTGGACTTATTACAAACCTTTTAATTTCAGCAAAAAAATAGCAACCTTTTAATTTGTTGCAATCTCCGTCCGAATCCAATTTGGGGGAAAAATGATGATGACGTGTGCAATTTAAATCGACGTGGCGTTCAAAACGACGTCGTTTTGATTAAGAAATAAAAAAACAAAACAAAAAAAAAATTACATGTCATTCCACCTCATCATTCCCTTCACCTTCATTTCTCTCTCTCTCTCTCTCTCTCTCTCTCTCTCTCTCTCTCTCTCTCTCTCTCTCCCTCCCCTCTCGCCCAACCCCTCCTCCTCTCCTCCTCTTCTCCGCTGCACACACACTAAATCACGACGCACACACACACTCAACTGCTCTCTCTCTGTGCTTCGCCGGCCGCCGTCACCGCCTTCACATCGTCACCACCTTCACATCACCGTCGTCACCACTGTCGTCACATTCACTCCCTCTCGACTCTATCTCTCTAAAACAAGAAAGCCCCAAATTCAGAATCCTAGCCCCCAATCGAAACTCTCCTTCGAAATCCGACGAGTTTGCCGCCGCCCAGATCCGACATCTCTACCGCCTTCCGCCCATTCCCCAGAATTTCATCCCCAATTCGAGCAGGGCGATGGCGAGCAGGCGGCGGGCGACAGAGATGGAGCTGGGGGTCGGCGTGGAGCTGAAGACACTGCGGAGGGGGCCGATATTAGAGAGGGGGTCGGCGTGGAGCTGGAGATGGAGCTGACGATGGCCTTGTGGAAGAGAGCGAGACCGTCGAGCTCGTCGGGCAGGGGAGATGGCGATTTGGCAATGGGGGAGGAAGTGGGGGGCGAGGAACAAGCAGAGGAGTGGGAGGAAGTGGGGGGATGAGCACTTCCTCAGCCGACAATGGCTGGTTCAGCAGCGAAGGTGGCGCCTCCGCCGCCGAAGAAAGCGAAACCCTAGGGGAAGACTCCGGCGGCCGGTGGAGGCGTCGATGAAGGCGACCTCGCCGTGGTGGGGGAGAAGATGTCGTCAAAGAGAGAGAGAGAGAGAGATAGAAAGGGGAAGGGGAAGAAGATGAAGTGGAAATGAGGTGTAATTGTTTTTTTAATTCGTAAATCAAAACGACGTCGTTTTGGTTAAAAGGACGTCGTTTTGAATGCCACGTCACTATTAATTGGACATGTCATCGTTAATTTTACCCCCAAATTGAATTCAGATGAAGATTAAGAAAAATTGAAAGGTGGATATTTTTTTTGCTAAAATTAAAAGGTTTGTCATAAGTTCAGAATTTGAAAAAATGTCGGGTATTTTTATGCAATTTGGCCTAATTTTTACATTATTTGTAGTTGGGTTTCCAGCTTTGCATAATTTACAATTTTAATTAACGAATATTACTATACGATTAAGTACGATAACGAATAGTACAATCATTATTTTCATTAAATTTTTGGATCTATATAAATTCTAAATAAATTTATAAATTATGCACTTATAAATCAGAGTCGTGGTCAACGGGCCAGTTTCGACGCAAAACTGTGGCGGTAGACTAATATACGGATTTTTTTCAGAAAGGAACACAAATGACTAATTTTTTAATCGAATTTAAACAAGTACGAGTATATAAATTTTAAACAAGTTTGAATAATCCTAATAATATTATCTCAAATTGTTTGATTAATTGTCTCCGTTGGAAAACGTAGAATATGGAAAATTGGCAGAAAAATTACTAACGATTTATCAACGAGTCAATTCCGACCAATAATCGTGCACGTGGATGGACCAATTCAGTACTTGTGGGACAATTTTTTTTAATATATTATATAATTTTGAACTCATAAAATTAAGAATATTTATGGTCAATTTTTATCTTATATCATTGACTAAATAACTTTATGAATCACAGTCATTCCACAAAAAGTTTTGTAAAAAGGAAAAACTACCAAGTGCATAGTGAAACAATTCTTGAAGTTCTATTCTCAGTTAAAAAAAAGAAACTGGTAAAAAAGAAAATGAATGTCATCATTTATTTTTCTATGAATATATTTGGAAGATGATTATTTATACAATACTACAATTTATAATTAAATTTTTATTTATCAAATATTGTGTGAATATTTTTGGAATATAGTTATGTATATAATTAAATATTAATTTCAGCTAAAAAGAAAACAAATGTTATCATTAATTTTTTTGTGAATATATTTGGAAGATGATTATTTATATAATTTAAAATCAGTATTGTAGTCAATAGGTCGGTTCCAGGTCGGAACCGTCGGGGTAGACGAGATGATTGTGAAGCAGTGGTTTAACTTATTTTTTTTCTTAATCTTGTGTTGAATTCATAATGTGGGTTATTTAGGGTCACTTTCATCTTATAGACAATCTTAACATCTATAGTATTATTCACTATCTATATATCTCTTCTCTCTCTCAGTACCCGCTTCTTCCCTTGCCTCTTTTTCTTCATAAAAAGCTAAAAAATTCAGCTTAAGAGTCGTTTTCTTTTGAGAGAGAAATATATTTTTGCCCACATCAGTTTGTAGAAGAACAGAGCTTTAACAATTATCGAAAGTAATGAGAATATATTAGTTATAATTTTTAACAAACATAGCTATATGGGTTTGAGACATAAACATGTGGTAAAATTACTTTTTAATTGAATTTGAGATGTGTTCAAGGGATATAAATTCTAAGCGAGTTTAATAGATTGCATAATTAAATTATTTAACGCTAAAATAATTAACAAATAATATTTTTTTTAATCTATCCCATATTACTACTATTTAATAATTTTATTAATTTTTATAATTTCTCGTCGATTTTCGACGGGTTATACGCTAGTTACTATTAAATAGGAACTGAACAATAATGGTCTCGTATATATCAGTTGGAAGTTTTGTAATTTAAAATATCAATTTACATATTTCAACGTTATTTAAGTTGAGTCCCATCTTTTTCCATATCAAATTTAAAATATTTAGGAACAAATTTGAAAATTTAATATTGTTAATCTTGTACCCCACACACACACACACACACACACACACACACACATATATATATATATATATATAAATATAATAGATATTGATTTTAAAGATTTGATCTTAATCGTTAAAATTTTGTTTCCATGTCATACATAATATATAGAATATAAATATGATAAATATTGATTTTATATTCAAAAAAATTGAGAACATCACCAGCTGAGACTGCAATTATTCTCTTTCTAAGAACATCACCAGCTGAGAGTTCATAGAGAGTTAGAATTTGTCTTGGTGTTTTAGATCTTAGTTTGAGTCTTCCTTTGTTCAAGCTTAGATCCTAGCTCACTTCTTTGTTAAAGCTAGTAGTTGTAAAACCCTTCCTTATTCACATCCCCTAAAAAGGTTGTTAGGATCCTGCTCTTCCCGAAATTGAGTAGAAAGGTTGATAAGTACCCGCAAACTTATCTGTACGGTTGCAAAGCCCGCATAAGCTTTGTGGTAGCTGTCCTAAAGAATTTGGACTGAGTTGTGTGGACTCACAACTCCCCGTGGACGTAGGAGTTCTCTCCGAACCACGTAATTCCTTTGTGCTTTTGTGTTTTCTGTTCAGTTACTTTTTGCATATCTAACTGTCCAACTAACCAGCACTCAAAACTGCATCTTTACATTTCAACTGATTTGGTTGTTGACCGACCTTGCATCTGAGCGTGAGTTGTTTTATACGAGTTGTTTTTGTATCCACCACATTCCGCACAACACCACTCTTCCAGCTGAGTTTTCTTACTCAGTTGTGATTCCAGCTGAGTCTTCATACTCAGTTGTGGTATTTTTCGGGGGTTGTTTTTAAAATTCCTATCTGGTGTATTCCTCACCCCCCATATACCAGAACTCGTATCGGGACCATCAAGTGGTATCAGAGCAGTGGTTCACAAGACCGCTGTCTCTGTTTCACGAGGTGTGATTCAAGGTGTTTTTCTTCAGTGGTCAACTGAATAGATCTTTTTCACGCTAGTGCATTTCTGCTTGCATTTGTCGTCTGTTTGTTGTGTGCAGATGGATGTTAAAGACAAGATTGTTGTCATGTTCTCGGTTGTAAACTATACATCCTGGAAAACTCGGATGAAGAAGATTCTACTGTCCAAGCATCATCGAATGCAACAAGTGATTACATTCGGACCGATCACCATCATGGAAAAAGTCATTCGTACTCCTACAATTCCCAATGATGGGGATGCAACTGAGGTGATAGTCGAGAAGAAGCCGGAAGATTTTACTCCTGAGGAAGCAAAAGTGAGCCAGCTGGATATCTGGGCTCAGAGCACTATCATGTCCATAGTTGGACAAGACTATCTTCCATGGATAGAAGAGTGCAACACAGCTAAGGAAATGTGGGACATTTTGGCATCTCTTAGTGAAGGGAGTGACGAAACCAAGGAGAACAAGTTCTCCCATGCTTGTCAAGATTTTGACAATTTCTGTCTAAAAGTCGATGAAACCATTGATCAGTTGGAGCTTCGGTTCATGGATATCATCCGAAGGATTCAGTCTATCCGACGAGGAAAATATACTTTGAGAGAGATCAATCTCAAAGTATTACAAGCCCAACCAGCTGAGTGGGACACCTTCACCAACATTCATGAAAGCCGAGTTGATCTTGGAGAGATGGGAACAGACAGACTGTTCTCAATTCTGAAAGAAAACGAGTACAAGGTGAACCGACGAAGATCAACTCAGTCCTCGGTGCAGACGAGTCGACATGAGGATGTTGGTTTCGGAACAAAGACAGTAGCACTTCAAGCCGACTATTCCAAGCCACGAACATCAAGGGCAATAAGATCTGCGGACACAACTTCGAAGGAGCCGAGCAGAGAAGAGCTGCAACAGAGTATTACCGCCTTGTCAAAAAAGCTGGCTGACATGGATACTCGGTTCGGAGAATACAAACGGTTCTATAAATCCAACCGAACTCGAGATAACTCAAAGCCTGTGAACAACGGTTGCTTTGAATGCGGCAAAGAGGGACACTTCAAAGTTGATTGTCCAGATCTTTCGAAGAAGGATAAGCCAAGCAAAATGCAAAGAACAAGGCCATGGTTGCAGAAGAAGCAGCTGATGACATGGACTTCTTCACCGACATCGAAGATGAGGACGAGCTGACTTCCACCAACAACGTTATCGGACAAGATCAATGTCTCATGGCATTTGGAACCGACAAGGATGATGCTGAGGTACATTCTAGTACAGTTAATTTAAATTCTTCCAATGCTACTAACATGCAAGAAACATTAGATGAAGAGTTGGAACTCTCTTGGGGTGACTTCCTAGAACTCAGTGACGAATTGCATCAACAATCGGTTGAGTTTAAGAATCTTCAAGAACAGTTTGCCAGACTTGAAGAATCCTTAACCGAAAAGGATGATCTAATCAAAAATCAAATCGAAGAGATTGATGATCTCAAAAGTCAACTGAATGTGGCCAACCAAACTAAGGCTCCAGCCGATGAGGATTTGAAGGAGCAGATCAAGGAGCAGCATGAGGAGTTGAACAAGCAAGAGGCACAGATCGACCAGCTGATGAAGATGTCAGACGCACAGACCGAGCATATAGCTGTTCTTCTCAAGGATCTACAAACTGAGAAGGACAACGTGATAAAGCTATATCAATCATTCAAAATCATCAAGAATCTCATTAGTTATCGACGACAAATAGATGACGTGTCTGGACTCGGCTACGACATGGTCAAGGATTCTGGAATTCCACCCGCAACCTTTATCAAGGTTGTGGATGTCACGGTTGCCAAACCAAATACTGTTGAGTCTGCAACTCCCCAACTTAATCCAACCTTCACGTCACAGCAAGTACCTACAGTACAACCTGCTAAGGGAACTACAATTGAGAAAGGAAAATGAGCTGTGGTTGGAGAACTGAAGAATCCATCGGTTGGAATAACAACCGAGGAGGAATGTTCCAGGACTCAGAAGAGAAACCAGAGACATCGGAGATACAATCAGAACCGACCTCAGAACCGACCTCAGAAGGGATGGAATCAACAGAACCGACAAAGATTCAACCATCAGAATCAACATCGGTTTCATCATCAGAACAACCAGAGGTTCCATCAGAGTCAACCAATGTGGAACAGTTCCCACAGCTGCGGATATTCATGCCAGAACATGAATTAACAACCGGGCATGAACAGCTGTCGTCGACAGTCAGAAAAATTGAATCAGACTCAGCCACAAAGATTCCAAAATGGCGTCCGACCTCACCGGCAAAACCAAAAAGGGTCAGAAACGTCAACAAAACAGGGGGAACGCCTCTCCTCCTAAAGCCCACAATGGAAGAAATCAATCTCCTCCCAAGAAACAGAACGTCAATAATAACAACAAGCCTAAGGATGACCGAGGTGTTGTTATAGTTGATGGAGAAGGAAAGATAATTTGGAATGACAAATCTATCTGAATCTACAGGGAAAAACGACCCACAGTTCAAGGGGGAATTGGTTCTAACCCTCCAGGACCCAACTAAAATTGGGGACCTAAGCGTGTTTCTCTGTGCAGAAGCAGGAGGAACAGCTGAAGAAGAATAAAGCATCACATACCATGTGGGTGATGGACAGTGGATGCTCGAAATACATGACAAATCTGAGGGATTTGCTTGGGAGTTTCGTGGAGAACGAAAGACCATCTGTTACCTTTGGTGACAACTCACAAGGTCACACCAAAGGCTATGGTACCCTTGAAATCAATCACGTATCTATTTCCAATGTTTCATATGTTGATGGATTGAAGCATAACTTGCTCTCGATCAGCCAATTCTGTGATAATGGTTTCTCTGTCAAGTTTGATGCACAGGGCTACAGGGTCAAAAATGTCAGAACAAAGCAAGTCATATTGTTGGGAAATCGATCCCCAATCGGGAATGTCTAATATGCAGATTGGAATAGTAGTCCTCCTGAGACCTGTCTTTTATCGAAGAGCAGTTCAGATGTGAGCTGGCTGTGGCACAAAAGGCTCAACCATCTGAATTTCAAAACAATGAACCGCCTTGCGAGACAGGAACATGCAAAGGGTATTCCGAACCGTGTGTTTTCACCAACACATATCTGCAGTGCGTGTCAGCTGGGAAAGCTCACTAGATCATCTTTTCGGTTGAAAACGATTTCATTAACCGACCGAGTATTGCAGCTGATCCATATGGATCTCTTCGGGCCTGTTACCCCCAAGAGCATGAATGGTAACGAATATACACTTGTTGTTACTGATGATTTCTCTAGGTACACGTGGACCATTTTCATGCGTCACAAGAGTGAAACCCGAGATGAGCTACCCAAGCTGATGGATCGGATATCTAACCAACAAGAGATGAAAATTATTTCTATCCGATCAAACCGTAGAACCAAGTTCCTCAATGAAACCATCATCGAATACTGCGAGAAGTACGGAATCACTCATCAAACATCGACTGCTCGTACTCCACAACAGAATGGAGTAGCCGAGCAAAAAAACCGAACGCTGAAGGATGCTGCTACATCCATGTTGACAAGCTCAGCTCTGCCAAAGAGATTTTGGGCCAAGGCAATCAACACAGCATGCTACACCCAGAACCGGTCTCTTCTGACCAAGCGGTTGGGAAAGACTCCATATGAACTATGGAGACGCAGGAAGCCTGATATTTCATATTTTCGCGTTTTTGGTTATAAGTGTTATATTCACAACAATGGGAAGACTCAGTTAAAAACTTTTGACGTCAAGGCTTCGAAGGGCATATTTCTCGAATATGCCGCTCGGATCAAGGCTTATAGAGTTTTTAACAACAGTATTCGTGTTGTGGAGATAACACCTCATGTTACTTTTGATGAATCTACTTTTGAGTGCAGGGAACAGGCTAAAGGACAACAAGTAGATCCACATGTTCCACCAGATCTCACCAGATCGTAGGTTCTAAGGCAGAAGAATTTGGCTGAACCATTAGTATGAGCAACCGAGGATGATGATCCTTGTTCCTCTGAAGATGAATGTGAGGACCCCAGCTCATCTCAAGGGGGAACTTCAGCTGATGTTACTCCAACTGCATCAGCATCCGAAGCCCAACTTAGCCCGGTTCGAGATATTATCCATGTTGAGGATCCAGACTCAACAGCAGATAAATCATCAGTTCTGAAGATTCCAGCATCTCCCACGGCTCAGGTTATCCCATCCTTTGAAATCACGGAACCGCCACTGTTGGAAGAAGAAGGAAGACGCAACAAGAGATGGTATGAAGATCATTCCAAGGACAACATCATCGGAGATCCAGCCAAAGGTGTGCGTATTAGGAGCAGAGTTGCAAATCCAGATTCAATCGAGAAAGATTCCAGCACTTACGCCCAATATGCTGAGGAGTTGGCAGTTCTTGAGGAGTTCGAGCAAGCCGGAGATGTTGTCATGATTTCATGTTTCGTAGCTGATGTGCCAGAGCCGAAGCATGTTATGGAAGCTCTCAACTGTGTTCACTGGACAACAGCCATGCAAGAAGAGCTGAATGAATTTCTACGCAACTGTGTATGGGAGTTGGTAGAAAGACCAAATGGTGTTAAAGTCATTGGATTAAAATGGATTTTCAAGAACAAGAGAGACGCCATTGGATTCATCGTGAGAAACAAGGCAAGGTTGGTAGCTCAGGGATATTGCCAACAAGAAGGAATTGATTTCGAGGATTCTTTCGCGCCTATTGCAAGGTTGGAAGCCATCCGAATATTTCTAGCCTATGCCGCATTTCACAAATTCAAGGTTTATCAGATGGATGTGAAGCGTGCTTTCCTCAACGGTGATATTAAGGAAGATGTTTATGTTGAACAGCCTCTCGGTTTTGAGACTGGTGATGGAAGAGTGTATAAGTTGAAGAAAGCAATCTATGGATTGAAGCAAGCACCTAGGGCTTAGTATGACACTCTCTGTGGTTTTCTTCTGAACTCGGGGTTCAAACGAAGGTCAGTTGACAAAACACTGTTCACCATAAAAGTTGGAGAAGACATACTTGTTGTGCAAATCTATGTCGACGACATCATATTCGGTTCCAAGTTGAAGGAGCTGTGCGAGAACTTCTCAACTCTCATGCAGGAGAAATTCAAGATGTCGATGATGGGTGAGATGAATTATTTTCTTGGGCTACAAGTTAAGCAGTCACCAAAAGGGATTTTTATTAATCAGTCCAAATATATAAAGGAGCTTATCACAAAGTTCGGTTTGCAGATAAGTAAAACCACAAGGATCCTGATGAATACTAACTGGAAGATTGAGCCCAGATCTGAGGGAAAACCCGTGGATGCCAGTAAGTATAGAGGGATTATTGGTTCTTTGCTATATCTAACCGCCAGTCGGCCAGATATATCTTACGCGGTTGGAGTGTGTGCTCGGTTCCAAGTTCAGCCGAGGGAAGCACACATGTTGGCAGCAAAGAACATCATTAAGTATCTGAAGGGTACTGTTAATGTTGGGTTGTGGTACCCCATTGACGACAATATCCAACTGTCCGGATACTCAGATGCGGATCTAGCCGGAGATCGGTTGGACAGGAAGTCCACATCTGAACATTGTCAGTTCATGGGAAGCAAGCTAGTTTCATGGTTTTCCAAGAAACAAGCATGTGTTGCAACTTCTACAACCGAGTCAGAGTATATGGCTGTCAGTAGTTGTTGCATGCAAGTGTTGTGGCTCAAGCAACAGCTGAGAGATTATGAAATAGTAACTGGACAGGTTCCCATCCATTGTGATAGCTCAAGTGCCATTGCTATCTCTTTGAATCCTGTTCACCATTCTCGGACGAAGCACATTGACATCCGACATCATTTTATCCGAGATAATATTGAGAAGAAGGATGTATCTGTGGAGAAGATTCCAACTGAGATTCAGAGAGCCGATATCTTCACCAAACCTCTAGCCGAAGCATGATTCAAGATGTTATGTGATCTCCTTGCATTGTTGGATCCATCAGATGAAGAATCAGCCGAGGTGAAGAGATAGATATCCATCTGAGGGGGAAGCTCAGATGAAGGGGGAATCTCAGATGCGGATCGCCATCCAAAGACATCAGACGTCAGCTGAACAGATGAACTCGAGTCAGCTGATGGCATGCCGTAACATTGGAACACAGCTGATTCCGACATCAGCTGGCAGGTATCATTTATGGCTGTAGGTGTTTTAAATATGAATGTTTGAAATAAATTCAAACATTCCTGAGCATGTCAGATAGATTAAAATAGCCATCATAGCGCATTTAATGTAAAGTACGGCTGAACATCAATAGCCCTACTTTATAGTGCGAGTGAGCTGACACAAAAACATTTTACCTTCTCACGCGCGCGTGTTGGAACTCGGAATGTGACGTCAGTCAGAGTTAGTCAACCGTCGTGAGATCTCAGCCGTTGATGGATTCGTGCCATTCAATCTTGGCCATCCATTTCAAACGACCCACTAACCTATAAAAGACGGAAAATCAGGAAGTGATTTCTTACCTTCTATACTTGTGTTTATCTGAGTAACTGTTCATCTCTGTCTCTGATTTTGTTTCACCTTTTTCGGCTAAGTTCTTCTTTTCTTCTCTCTATATATAAACTTCACTAAAATACAAAATGGCACCGAAAGCTTCATCGCAAGGAAAGAAGATGGCATCATCAGGACCAGCACTTGTCCCTTCGAAGTACGAGGAATCTTATGATATGATGATATCCAAAATCCACTTTGAGTAGATTCTGTCAAAAAGAAGCACTGGACTCACCGGTGTTATCCCCTTTCGCCGATCTTCTCAGGGATAATCGTCTTCTTAAGTGGGCAACGCTCTTTCCCACCCACTTACTCAGGCGATAGGCCAGAGAATTTTACATGAATCTCAAATCTCTTGTCGACAGCCGAGTAGGCATCGTTTCAGAAATCTCCTGTCGACAGCGCGACGTCCCTGCCAGAACTATCCGCCGTGTCGCCATCTCCCTACCAGTTTCCTAGATGCTAAGCTCCATCATTCCACCGAATCTGACTGTCACGGAAACCATCGAGAACATCACAGATGCAGATGCAGATCTATTTCTTGAGAATGCTCTTATCACCTCAGAAAGATTGAGGAGCAACCTGCAGCGAACAAAGTTGAAACCCGAGCATCGACTTCTGTTCGATGTTATATCCGAGGTTATCTTTGGATACAGTGGAGCTTTTGGAGATATCAGCCGACCCAAGCTCAAGCAACAGATAGCTTTGTGGAGCACAAGCACAACATCAACTGGTTCAAGTACTTCGAACACTAGTTGACGATGGAGAAGCAGAAGATTTCAGAAACTACAAATGATTCCGGGGAAAAATTGTTGAGTGTTAAGGGAACTCTTAATTTTGGAGTCAAAATCTCTGCCCTGATATTTCTCGCCACGAAGGATCAGAACATGGTGTGGGAAGACTGTGAGGAGACACCAGTTAAAAGGCAGATGTTGTTCCCAATAGCCAAGAAAGCTCTTGATGTGATTCGAAGTGTCTACACTCCAAAAGACAAAAGGGAAGCTGTGAAATCAGCTGTGGAGAAAGATACAGCTGAGGAGCAGATGGAATCTCAGCTGCCTCCAGCTGTCGGCCACTCTTCAAAATCGACAGCTGCACGCCGACTCAGAGATGAGTCAGATAAGGATAAAGAGGAAGAGCCGCTTAAGAAGAAGTTGAAGGTTCGTATAAAACCAGCTGAGGAGGTACCATCTGAGTCGAGTCACTCAGTTGACGCGGCTGCTTTCGAAATTGTTCCTCACGTAAGTGGAACAAGGAAGGTGAGGTTTCTCTATCAAGATGGGATAGAAGGGCTGGAAACCGATCCGGAAGATGAGCCGAACATGTCCTCAGATGCAGCTTCTTCATCCGAGGAATCCAAAGATGTTCTATCCTCCCCCACGGCAGGAGCTGATGCCGTACAGCATAGAGAGGTTCTCACAACTGATCTTCAGTCAGAAATTCCGAGCTCCCCACTCGATGCCAACATTACGACCTCTTCTTTGGCCAATGTTGAGGAAACTCTTGAACCTATTCCCTTTGAAAATCTCTCTCCTTCCCCCATTGACGAAGAAGCTGATCGTCGAGCTGTCACGCTGGAACATGAAGGCAAGTTGGTATATTGCTTTCAGAAGCTGATTGGTATGTTTCCCGAGGCGCGCGACATGCCCACCTTTGCCACGCTCGGAACTGAGCTGTTGTATCAATTCAACATCATTTTCAACCATTGGCATGTCAAGAAAGATACCGTCTGGATACACAGCTGGAACCAGCTCAAGGCAGATGAGTCTCGTCTGAGGGAATACTTCAATTATACCAGCCTCGAGGTTGCGTACAACAACAAGATCGCACTACTGACTCGCTTTCTGGATGTCAGCAAGGCAGAAGGAAGAGACACAAGGGAGTTGACAGCAGATCTAGAATGTGTCACCTTCCTTGACAACATGCTGGCCAAGTCTGTAGAATTCATCGATGATATTGACGCAGCTGCAGCAGCAGCAAAGCAGGAGGAAGAAGAACTTCAACAGTACCTAGTCAATCGCCAAGTCATGGTTGCTGTTGAACGGACAACACCATCTGAACAGCCAGCACCATCTGATCAGCCAGCACCCTCCTCGAATGAAATATGCGAGCTGATTGCTGAGAGAGTCAATCAGCTGAGGAAGGAGATGATAGCCAACATCCAGCTCAACCGCGAAGAACAGCAGAAGATGATAGAAGCTCAGGATGAGAAACATAGGAAGCTGCTGGAAGAACATGATGCG
The DNA here is from genome assembly GCA_029490685.1 of Schizonepeta tenuifolia. Lineage (NCBI taxonomy): Eukaryota > Viridiplantae > Streptophyta > Magnoliopsida > Lamiales > Lamiaceae > Schizonepeta > Schizonepeta tenuifolia. The sequence continues at coordinate 31,445,459 of CM055960.1, forward strand.
ATAAAGATGAAGCTGGATGACATCTCAACATCCACCAGCAAAGACATCCATGACCTGAAGACAACAGTTCTTGGAATCATATCAGACCTGAACGTGTTCAAGTCCATCTCAGAATCCAATCTTGCAAAATCTCAACAGACGCAAGACAAAGAATGTAATTCTCGGTTCGAACAAAAATGGGCTGAGTTCGTCGCTTTTCAAACAGAAGTCACTGAAACCTTCGCTATGATGAAGAAAGCTGATCAAGAGCGTCGTGATAAGGAACTGGCAAAGAAGGTTGATGTGGAATGTGCTGTAGATGAACTCTTCAACCGGATCCAGCAGGCTGAACAAAACCTCACTTCTCTGGATGGCTCAGTCGCAAGCCTTATTGCTGATGCCAAAAAGGGGGAAGATGAGACACAAGCTGAAGAAGATATGCCAGCCGGAAAGGAATCTCAACTGAAGAAGACCGAGCTGAAGAAGACAGCTCCGAAGAAGTCCGATCCGAAGAAGCCAACCGACAAGAAACAAGAACAGCTGAAATCTATTGTCGTCGGAGGAGAAGAAATGTCTAAGGACATGGAGTAGGCGAAGAAGTATGGAGTCTCCTACAACTCCATAGCCGAGATTGCAGTCGAGATCGATGCTGAACTCGACGGTATTACAACCGAAGAATGTATTGCTGCTGCTAAAGCTATGGATGTCCTGGAGAAGGATTACATGAATCCGAAATGGGTGAAGAGATTCGCGACCAACCAAGCAACAAGAGTTAACAAGTTCGAGGAAGAGCTTGCCAAGGTTACCAATAACTTGGATAGAAATATTGACTCCCGAAGCCGACTACCCATTGAGAAACATCAAGTGAAGGTTGAAGCAAAAATGAAGCAGCAAAGACTGCTGGGAAAGATCAAGCTCCAGGGACGCTTCAAGCATGTTGATAAATGGATGCCGGAAGAATGGAATGATGATTGGGAATCATTCAAACAAGAATTTGTGAATAATTTCTACTACAGAAAGGTGTTCGCAACTGAGGATTCAAGAAGAGCATTCAAAGAAGCCCTAACCGAGCTTCACTCTGGGGATCCGGGCATGTTCAACCAATTCAGACGAGCTATGATTGATGCAAAGCTGGACATGAATACCGTCCCTGTCCCTCAGAAGGTTACATATCTTCCTCCATTCATTCTAGATACAAGAAATTCTAACAGGCAGAAGATCGCAGCTGAAGCCAGAAAAGTCTGTCAGGAATATGGAGTGGATATCTCGAAGGAATCAGATGCCAAGAGAGAAATTTTTGTCAGGATTTTCGGCAAGTATGGGCTGAAGTATTAGCCGAGATAGAGTTTTTGAGCCACTGATGTAATTGATTTCTATGCATATCTGTGTAAACACATCAGTTGTAATGAAAACTTTCATCATATATCCGATTCATCTTGACGTACATTTTTCCAGTTGTCCAAGCTCTGAATCGCAAAGTTATTTCAATACCATGTTATAACTGTGCTAACCCTTTGATGTTTAACCTTATAGACTGTCTAGAATTTCAGCTGAGATTATAGATAGGTCAGTGGGGTTTAGATCAGTAGGGTTTTGGCATCATCAAAAAGGGGGAAATTGTTGGGAAATTTAGTAAAGTTTTGATTGATTCCAAAACCAACAGACCCCAACCGAGTAGATGTTGCCATATCCTATTGTTAGTATTTAGGCTCGCTGTTTGAGAAATGTTCAGATTTTATCTTTACAGGACTCCAGCTGAAGACGGCAACATGGCTATACTCGGATAGAACTATAGATGGAAACTCGGATGTGGAACATCAGTTGCAAGACTCAATCTGATATATCGACAACATGAAGTTCAAGGCAGCTAAGGGTTCAACTGTTCCTCTTCAGACAGAATGTCAGATGAAGGTAGCGATCAGATGGAACATCAGCTGAAGACCACTCGGATGAAGATCAAACGTTTCAACCGACTAACCAATGTTGAAAGACAAAGGTTGAAATTTGAATTTCAAATAGGAAGTCACGTGAAGGTTTGACGTTCTGTCATTACCTCATTTGGCCCAACACAAGGTTGTCTCAGAAGGAAAGCAGAAGTTCACAGTTGCCAAATCGGGAAAATCTGCAGAGATGAGAGACAAGCCATCGCTTTCACAGAACAGAGATCAACGGCTCTTTTAACGACTAGTTGATTCTCACCGCCTATAAATAGAGGCATTCATTCATTCATCAAGATAAGAGACAGAAGAGCGAAAGAACGACGATATACTGCGCACAAGCTAAACTGCAATTATTCTCTTTCTAAGAACATCACCAGCTGAGAGTTCATAGAGAGTTAGAATTTGTCTTGGTGTTTTAGATCTTAGTTTGAGTCTTCCTTTGTTCAAGCTTAGATCCTAGCTCACTTCTTTGTTAAAGCTAGTAGTTGTAAAACCCTTCCTTATTCACATCCCCTAAAAAGGTTGTTAGGATCCTGCTCTTCCCGAAATTGAGTAGAAAGGTTGATAAGTACCCGCAAACTTATCTGTACGGTTGCAAAGCCCGCATAAGCTTTGTGGTAGCTATCCTAAAGAATTTGGACTGAGTTGTGTAGACTCACAACTCCCCGTGGACGTAGGAGTTCTCTCCGAACCACGTAATTCCTTTGTGCTTTTGCGTTTTCTGTTCAGTTACTTTCTGCATATCTAACTGTCCAACTAACCAGCACTCAAAACTGTATCTTTACATTTCAACTGATTTGGTTGTTGACTGACCTTGCATCTGAGCGTGAGTTGTTTTATACGAGTTGTTTTTGTATCCACCACATTCCGCACAACACCACTCTTCCAGCTGAGTTTTCTTACTCAGTTGTGATTCCAGCTGAGTCTTCATACTCAGTTGTGGTATTTTCCGGGGGTTGTTTTTAAAATTCCTATCTAGTGTATTCTCCCCCCCCCCATACACCAGAACTCGTATCGGGACCATCAAAGTGTTTCTTTCAAAAGCCCGTGCCTATTAAACATTTTCTTTTCATAAATATAGCTTGCAAAGCATTTTTCTGATAGATGTTATGTTCAATCTTGACCAAATAATTATCACCGCGGCAGGTCGTCCTTTAACAGGGTTCCATACTTCAACGGCTACTTTATCACCGCGGCAAATCATCCCCTCAACAGGGTTCCATACTTCAACGGGTACTGTATACACTAACTTTGGAAAGCAAGATGGCTAACTCAAAGTCCGATCGTTTAGTTAACCCCTTTTGGCTATCTCATAAGGTACGAGAGAACTCACATAAAACAAGTAGTTCATGCCATGATTATCACTTTGAAAACACAATTATCAAAGCGATAAAGAAAAGGTTTTCGAGCATTGCTCATTTTGTTTCATATATAAAAGCTCATCTGACTGATTACAGAACTATTTAACGAGCTTCCGTCTCTGGTCTTCCATCCTATCCTCGGTGCTAACTTCCTCCTTTTATCGTAAATAAACAGACTTTAAGCAACTTGAACGCAATCGATAAAAGACACAGGAAATCGAAACGACTTTTAGTCATTTAGGCATTTGCACCTTACTACTTCCTTTTGATTAACTAATAAACGAGACTTCGATCAATTCTCGTCTACAAACTGACTCGGCTCATTACTCGACACTTAGGTCAGTAGGTAAAAGGGTGTCGATAACTTAGAACGACTTAAAAGTTCACAAGGAACGAAGTTGAAAAGGATTCAACTTAGGAAACTAGACTTTGGATACTCACTGCCCAAGTCAGTAAGTTTGTACAGAACATAGAATAAGAAAACAGGGGATGAATCTTATACCAAAAGAAAGGTACGGATGTCTAGTTTACTCTCCAATTTACGGATCTCAATTTCGTTAAGCGAGCTAAAAGTTATGACAGTTTCCGTGAAACGTTACAAAACAGTCGCGCGAAACCCTAATGCTCGACAAATCTCGACGCACGATTCCCTAGGTTCGATCAATACTATTCCACTTTTATTTTCACGAAATTTTCATCTTAAGACAGTCTACATACAGTGTCCCTTAAACGGGTTCATATTCACGACTTTGGACTATCAAACGACGAGCATTTCCTCGTCATTTCCAACTAACCATTTACTATACCAATAACAATTCAACTTCTCGTTTCTACTTCTCGTTTACAACTATAACTCATCATTTCATATCTCGGATGAACATGTCGTTAACTACAAACTTGTTCACTTATCAATAACGATCATTAATATCCAATTATTTTCCTTATTCGTCTTTTCTAACGATACTTAGGTTCATTCATTCGTCTCTTATGAAAAATCCAACGTTATTAGAATTCGTTCTAACTTTCCGATTATGATCATTTACTAACGAGATTAACTTATATTCACATCATAGACCTATATCATTATCTAATCTCGACTTATCGACGAGCTTTCGTCTCTTACATTTTTAATATTATTTTTAGAATATTCCAAATAAATTCATGTGATCATCTTTCATTAACTAGAACCTTAATCCATCATTAATCCCTCAATTAAATCAAACTACACTAAACCCCTAAATTCCTAAATATTTTCGGTATTGACAAAATATTAGGAGGGGTAATTTCTTCATTAATTCAATCCAATAATCCATTTCTAAGCTTACTACAACAATTATTATTCATGGATTAATACTACTACATCATTAATTTAGATTTCAACTTTGAAACCCTAGCCCCCCCCCCCCCCCCTTAGTTCGGTCATCATCAACTCTTAGGGCAATCCAATTCTCTTTGCATCAATCAATAATTAAACCCTTCCTAAGCTCAATTATTCAATCAATTTAATGATTAATACATCCTACTATAAATCCCTAATTTTCGGTCCACTACATAATTTAGGGTTCTTGATTTTTCTCATCAATTAAACCATAGGGATTAATTTCTATCCATCTTGTATCATGAATTAAGACTTCAATCATCATCCTAATTTATCCCAACATTTTCGGTCATAAGAAAATTTAATGAATTAAAATTCTACTTGGATAGGAATGAAGATTAAGTGATTACCTTACTAAATATGTGATTGGAATGGAAGATGGATGAATGATAGATGATCTAGGATGAATTTCCTTGCAAGAACTCGAGCTTCTTCAATGGTGGATTGAAAGAAATTGAGGGAGAGGAATTGTATGTGTGTGTGTGGCGTGAAGAGGGAGTTGGGAGGGAGAGATGACTAATGTTTGTGATATTTTAATTAAGCATGAGGTGGCTAATTTAATAATATAAGAACATGTAAGATTGGTGAGTCATACAGTTATATACTATAAAAATGAAATATCCTAATGTGTGTGTATGGGAGGTCGGTCATGGAGAAGATTTTTACTCTAAAATCGCGTTTTTTCGGCTCGTTACGACGTTATGATAATCGAGAATTAAAAACGTATTCAGTTACGTTTTTCGTCGAAATCTAATTCGACCATTAAAACCGAAAATATTCTATATACTTAAAAAGTATATTTTAAACTTTAAAATCTAACAAAATCTCGGGACATCACAGTCCAGATTTCGTCCGGAAAATAATAAAAACTGACTTTCTCCGGTGAACTCGTATCGAAGAAAAAGTGAATGTAAAGTTCGACGGTTTTTCGAACTGAGTTCTAGAACTCAAAAGTTTTCGTACGCGAAAACCCTAATACAGTAGTCATCTGACTGACTTCCGTAATTTATTTTCGGAAAACTCCGTGCCAGCAGCCGCGGTAAGACGGACGGATTTCACCGTTAGTCTTAGAATTTAATTTTATGATCTTAGGCGTGCAAAGCCATAATTATTATTAACTTTCATTTTTAAAGACAATAGAATTTTTTTTTCTGGGGTATTACAATTACAGTTTGGTTTGGTTTGATTTTACTATTTAGTCAGTTCGGTTTGGTTTCAAAAAATTACCAAACCGTATTTTACGATTTGGTTTGGGTTTAGTATTAAATCGCACCAAACCAGACCGCGAACACCCCTAGTGGGAGGCGCAATATTCTTTGCCCCGACTTTTAAAACATTTTGATGGGACAAAACCTTTATAATTCGATAAAATAATACATAATTATAATAATTTTATAACTAATTATGAATTATTGAAGAAATTTGAAGAGGGGCAATTGCCCCACCATGAATGCACTACATATATATAAATCTCCAACAGACTTTGTAAAATCTATGAAACAGACTTTGTAAAATCCAATAGAATCTCCTAAATTCTACATAGATTTTAATACAATCCATGGAATTAGCAGAATCCATAGATTATAAAAGATCTGTTAAAATCCTATATATTCTTAATCCAATATACCCCTGAATCAGATTAAATATATAAATTAAAATATTACTAAAAAAATATAAATGACACTATATGAATTAAAGGGAAAAACGTCAAAAAGGCACAAACCAGACCATCAGTTTTTTTCATTCTTTTTTATAGTATTTTGAAACGGTTGATTTGAGCAGCATGTGTTTTTAATGGTTATGCAAAAATTAATTATGGTATGTCAATGTTTCCATACTGCATGCATACAACTAAGTTACATACAAATAACATTTTGTAGAAAATAACAAGAACACTTTTTGCATATTACAACGTCAAACTTTCTTTTGGGTGGATAGATGGTTGGAATTGACATTTTCCAAAAACATTCAATAGACCTATATACAAAAAGACTTCTTGATTAGTGCTATAAGCCTAAACAAATCAAAGGCTGCTCAAATCAATCATTTAAAATATTAATAAAAATAAAAAATATTGACGATCCAAGTGATAGCATTCGTGGCATGTACACGTGGACAAAGAATTGCCACCTAAGACGATCCGGTCACTGAAAATGAGGACTGAGTTATAATTGTAAAAAATTCGAAACATGAAAAATTAAACTGTAAAGTTTCAAAAGTCAAGTCTAAATAAATAAAAGTATATGTTTTTTTTTTTTATATTTCCCCTCAATTAAATGACCAAAGAAAAGTATGAAAACTAAATACTTTCTGAACCAATTAATCCCTCGAAAGAAAAACTAATTAAGTACTTTTAAGTAAGAATAAGTGACGCAAATAATATAGTAACATGTGTTTAAATGATTATAGTTACATTAACATTAGTTATAAATTGAAGGGGAAGATTTCACTTTTACGTTCAAGATTTACTTTCGGTTTGCGACATTTAAATAACCAAAGAACGTCCATTTATTTTTCAAATTTACAATGATTGATTTTGTCGATATTGAAATGATTGATTCTTGATAAACTCTTGAGAAGTAAAATTAATTAAAATAACTTTTTCCTAATATATGGCATAGTGAGATGTGGAAAAAAAAAACCACATTATTATTTTAAATACTTTTGCAAAGTTCACGTAAAATTCAGGTTAGGGGAAAAAAAGACCCATAATGAAAAAACAAAAGCCTACATTCGGAGAAGATTGTCGAAAACAGAAGTAACGTTATGGATTTTTGAAAAACCAAACTATTGGGTGCAAACAGTGAATTTTTTCCTAAATTTAATAGTAATACTTCATTCTTATTTTCTGTATGAGATTTGTCCAAGGTATCCTGAAATAATTTCGCATTTACACTTATATGTATATTTTTTTTCTAGGGACTTATGTATGTGTATTTGAACAGCGACGGTAATCCCCTACTTTCGTGCGTCTTTGAACAATGATGATAATCCCCTACTTTTGTAATGACACAAGTATCAAGAAGCAAGGTTAAAAAGAACTAAAAAATAATAAATCTTGTCATTTTAAAAATTTAATTATTGCAATTTTTGAAAGGAAATATTATTGATAATCTTGAGTTTTGCATGATTTTAGAGCTTTAATTGAATGATTTAGAATGCAAATTCGTGTGTTTGATGAGCTTCATTGTTAAATATTGCTTTCTTGAAGAATTTGATGCTCGGGGTTCGGTTTTTGTTTTATATGAAATTTTGCCGAGGTTTGGAGAAGGAAATGCTCAAGAGATGTAATTTGGAGCTCATGAGTGAAGTCGGTGCTTAATTTGGCAAAGTAATGGCGACTCGACTCGTGTGAAGACACAAAGTGCAACAACGTTCTAACCAAACATCGTGCTCCGACAAAAGTGGCCGCTTAAAACAAAGCACGTACTTGTGCTCCATCTCAAGCTCCCGCTTGAATTAGAGTATATAACTGCAGAGGCACCTCAAAACGAGACACTTCGTGCTCCGGAAAAAGCGCCCGCTTAAAACGAAGCACAAACTTGTGCTCCAATCCAAGCAGCTGCATTTCGATGTACTTTGGTTGCGCGCCCCATGCGAAATTTGTGCCAAAATTACTATCATACCCCACACTTATGACTTGTCTTCTACTCTAATTTTTTCTCTATTTAAAGGGGATCTTCCCCCAATTGTGAGACAATCTTTTACTCTTTATCTCAATTTTAATTTCCAACTTTCCTCTTAGGGTTTATGCTATTAGATTTCAATTGAAGACTTGATTTGGATGTTTAGAAGATTGCAATTGAAGATTTCTCCATTTGGGTTATTAATAGTATCTCTATTTTATGGCTTTAATTCCCTTCTCTCTTGTCATTTCTTTATTTATGTCTAGCTAAATTTCCTTAGTTGGTTTTGGGGATTTGAGAAGATTCAGTGGTGATTTGATCTTAGCTTTCTAATTCTAATTACCTTCTCCTAATTGATTGTGGATGTGGGTCTTATTTTCATGTGGGAATTATTGATCATTTTTCTTGCATGCCAAGTGTTTGTAGAAATTCTTAGTAGGTTTTTACTTGCATGGAAATCAAATTGTCACATCATGCATGGTTTTGAGACCTAGCAAGTGATAAATTCATGCATGAGAGCTTTAATTCGTTGTGCTTTTTGGAGTTGAATTGTCGTCTTGAGTCTTTAGTCGAGAGAGTCGATAGTTTGATCCTCTTTTACTATCTATCGAGAGAGGATAGTGAATAGTCTTGTGAATGCTTTTCATTTAGGAGATTAAATATGGTTATGTGAATTAGGAAGTTATTTTCATGTCATCTAGAATCGAATCGAATCCCTAGAACCAATATTTATCTCTTATCGTATCTTTGATCAATATTTGTGTGCTTAATTGTTTGTGATTGTCTTATTTGCTTTAATTTTCTATTTTAGTATTTGAAACAACCAAATTCATGATGATTCTAGAGTTTGAATAGTAGGAAAGCGGATGAACTTCGTTTCCTCTATATATTCGTTCAAATAGTTCTTGTGGATATGATATCCGATTACTAATACTACAATAGCCCGTTAGAGTTGCGGTTTATATTGCTAAGTAATATAGTGATCAATTATATATATAACAAACCGAAAATAACATAGAAACATTATCAACGGAACGAAGTATAATTATTTGAGGATCACATTTGTAACTGGTTACACATTAGGAATGATTTGGACTCGTAAGGCGGTAGATCTATCTATAATTCTTATTAGGGTAATTTTAACATAGCCCCCATTTTACTTTTTATAGCCACCATATTAAAATTAAATAAAATTATTATGTAATTTTCCTATCTCACCCTTGTAGTACTGATTCTTCTTCAACTCAACCCCCAATCCAATACCAAATCCAATACGGCAAATTAACAAACTATAGCCCCCATTTATCAATACCTTTTACCGAGTTCATCAACAAGTTGTTGCCACTGTGTACTGTACCGGCGAAGGTTTAATATATACTCATTCAATTCTCAATGAATCAAACATCAAAATCACGGAAAGCTCAGAATCAAAACTAACTCTCTTTGCAAACTTAATGAAGCCAAGGTTCCACAAATCCGCCGGAACACTTGAGCTTATTGACGAAAGAGTATACTCTAACATGAATTGCTCTTTGACCATAATTAAATTGAAAAAAAAAAATCATTTTTTTTTCTGAATAATTCATAATCAACACAAGAGAGACAAAGTGAATTGGACTTGTTTGAGGGTCATTAAATGATAAAGATTATCAGACAACTGTGTGAAAACAAATCTGTTGGGAAAATTATTAAAGTTTTGATTGATTCCAAAACTAACTGACCCTAACCGAGTAGATGTTGCCAGATCCTAATGTTAGTAGTTAGGCTCGCTGTTTGAGCATTGTTAAGATTTTATCTTTACAGGACTCCAGCTGAAGATGGCAACAAGGCTTCACTCGGATAGAACATCAGGTGTAAGAGAAACACCTGAGCGTTCAAGTCTCAGAACAACAGCTAAGTATTCAAAGGGGAAAGATGCAAGAGAACATCAGTTGTAAGAAAGACAACTGAGCGTTCAAGAGATAGAACATCAGTTGTAAGGAAGACAATTGAGCGTTCATCAGATGAGAATTAAAAAGGGAGAAGTTGTAAGATAACATCAGATGGAAGAAAGTCATCTGAGCGTTCGAGCCAACTGAGCGTTCAAGATTCAGAACATCAGTTGAAGGACTCGAACTGAGAAGATCGACTACTTGAAGTTCAAAGTCAGCTGAGAGTTCAACTATTCCTACTCAGACAGAAGCATTCAGATAGAACATCAGCTGAAGACCAATCAGATGAAGATCAAACGACTCAACCGACTATCAAATGTTGGAGGTCAAAGGTTAAGATTTGAATTTCAAATAAGGAAGTCACGTGAAGGTTTGACTCTCTGTCATTACCTCATTTGGCCCAACACAAGCCTGTCTCAGATGGAAAGCAGAAGCACTCAGTTGCCAAATCCGGAAAGTCTGCAGAGATGAGAGACAAGCCATCGCTTTCAAAGAACAGAGATCAACGGCTCCACAAACGGCTAGTTGATTATCTCCGCCTATAAATAGAGGCCTTCATTCATTGACCAAAATATATAACACGAGACAGACAAGTGCGAGAAGAGATATACGAGCGAAAGAACGACTTTCTGCACTCAAGCAAAACTGCTGTTATCCTCTAAGAACATCATTAGTTGAGAGTTCTAGAGTGTTATATTCTGTCTTTGTGTTTTTCGATCCAACCTTGAGAACATCACTAGTTGATAGTTTGTAGAGTGTTAGATCATAGCTCACTTCTTGTTCGAGCTATTAGTTGGAAACCCACCTTTTTCACACATCCTCTCAAAAGGATTGTTAGGACCCTACTCTTCCCGGAATTGAGTAGATAGGTTGATAAGTACCCGTAAACTTATCTGTAAGGTTGATAAGTACCCATAAACTTATCTCAACAGTTGCAAAGCCCGCGTAAGCTTTGTGGTTTTTGTCTAGAAGAACTTGGACTGAGTTGTGTGGACTCACAACTCCCCGTGGACGTAGGAGTTATCTCCGAACCATGTAAATCCTTATGTGTTTGTGTTTATTATTCAGTTATTTATTGCTTATTCAACTGACTAACTAACCAGCATACAAACTGCATCTTTCCATATCAACTGACTTGGTTATTGACCAACCTTGCATAAAAGCGTGAGTTATATTTTTACGAGTTGTTACTTTCCACCACATTCCGCACAGCACCACTCTTCCAACTGAGCTTGCTTACTCGGTTGTGAATCCAGCTGAGTCTTATTACTCGGTTGTTGATTTTTTCAAGAGTTGTTTTAAAAAGTTATATCTGGTGTATTCCCCCCCCCCCCCCTTACACCAGAACTCGTATCGGGACCATCAAAATCACAAACTCAAAATCAAAGGATCGGCATTTATATTTTTATAGCATAAATTGAACTCTCCTTAACGCACATTTCTTATCCCCTTAAGCAAGGATAAATGAAATTGCTGCAGTGTCTACGAATTTTGCTGACACCCTTGAACACCGATCATCCTCAACTTGCTCGAAATCGATCCATACACTCAAAATTTCAAAAGATTTGATTTTTTATTTTTTTTTATTTTTTTGCTTCCTTGAATGTTTGGATATCAAGGGAGGAGAAATAGAGTGAGAAGTAGATAAATTGTAAAAGATGGGTTCTTTGAATTTCTTTGGTTGATGAACGAAGTGTGCGCGGCTAAGGAGATATGAATTCTTATCAGGGTTTATGGCTAACAGGCTTAAACGGTATAATAGAAAATATATTAGTATATTTATTATTATTTAAAATAAGGGGACTATAGATAGTAAAACGGAGGCTATGTTTAGAATCAACCTTCTTATTAATGAGGTGGGATGGGATGGCCGTAAATAATTCATTATTGTTTACTGTCGATATGGCCCAAAAATTAAAAATGTAAGAAGCCCATATAAGAATACGAGTACTTTAATAAACTGACCCATCCCATGCATTTTCATAGGGTAATTCTAAATATAGTCACCATTTTACTCTTCATTGGCCCCTTTAATTAAAAAGTTATTATAATTTTAATTAATGTATAATATTATACTCATAGCCCCTTTAATTATAATAATTAATAATTGATCTAAAAAACATTATAATTATAAACTAAAAGTATTCTTTCGATATTCAAGATTCTGTAGTCATCAATGAGAGAATCATACCCCAATTTATGAAGATCATTAAATGGAAATACTAATAAACATTTTGGCCATGATCGACGGTGGCCGCCCATATTGAATGGATTGCATAAGCCCCCTACAAAACACAATTTTGCAATTTGCATAACATTATCCCAAAACTACCAAACGCAGAAAATCAAAATTTTAAAGTATCAAACTCTCTCTCACACGTCGAGGAAAGAACGAGAGAAACTCATATGTCGTTGCTGAACTCAGCATACCTGTTTTTCTCGGAGTTACATGTTTTGCTTCGGCTCGTAGCCGGAAAATTTAATTAATTTTATACAGAACCTTCTTGAATTACAAGCCTTGGAGAGTTTGCATCGATGATCATATCTCAATTAATTGGTGTTCTTGTTCAATTTTTCGAGTTCTTAATGTGATAGTGATGGATGATTTCTGCAAATTCTGTGGGGAATGATTATTGTGTTTTTTCCTATTTGATTTTTGAGTTCGGGGGTTATGTTACTCAAATTGCAAAATTTCGGTGTGTTTTTTTGGTGGGGGTTATGCAATCCATTTCAATTTATTTTATATTTTTATTTTTTGGAATTTTAGGTATTAGCTAATTATAATTTTTGGGGTTATGAGGATAAATTGTACCTTTATTATAATTTTAATTATATTTTATTTATGGGACTATAAAGAGTAAAGTGGGGTTGTATTTAGAATTACCCATTTTCATAACGTATCTTAATATGGTCTACTCCTTTGGAGATCCCATTTAAGTTTCTTTATATGTTTAAAATAAAATTAATTGCATGTAAAAACTATGCTCTGACTATTCACAAATCATCATCTAATAGTTCTTGATTTTGATTGTATGTAAAGAACTAATTATGGTATAATTAAGATACTTTATCCAATTTTGTATGAGATGAACGAAATTTATTGATTTAAAAAAAGATATACATACTACTCCTATTTATTAATTTGGTCTCATCATAAATCATTATGTCTATTATATTATTATAAATAAGAACGACATTTATGAACATAATACAATTTAAGCTACTAAGGAAATAATCAATATAATATTTTTTAAATTTGATAAATTTTATAAATAAAACATGGATATTGTATTATTATTATTAATTGAAAAAAGTAGCATATCCCCCCTTAACGTACACCCTTCCACCACATTTACTTCCTCAAAGAACGTTAGGGGCTGCCAACACCCTGAGGTACCATAAGTTGTGCAAATGAATCCCTGTTTCTAACAGACGTTTGACAACATCAAAAAAATTTCTTTTTTTTTTCTTTTCTTATTTTTAATGGGGCCCACACCATAGGCTGTGCAAATGAATCTATGTTCCTAAGAGACGCTTGTTCATTTCGTCTTGTATAAACCCTCCTCTCTCGCGCTCAAGACTGCAAAATCGTCATCGGCTTCACCCAAAACAAAATGAAGAAAACAACCCTCCTGATGGATCACCGAATACTCTATTCGCATATGCAAAAATGACTTTGAAAAATAGGGATTTATACTCTCACAAATATCCTTCATCATCCCAAATAGTAATCACAAAATGTCAACCTTCAACACACGCTTGAAGAAGGGTGGGAACCACTAAAGAAATAGAAAATAAGAAAAAGAAATTTGCAGGTGCATATTCGGTGATCCATCAAGAGGGTTGTTTGGTTCATTTCGTTTTGGGTTAAGCCGATGAGGATTTTGTAGTCTTGAGCGAGAGGGAGGAGGGTTTATGCAAGACGAAATGAACAGCCGTCTCTTAGGAACAGAGATTAATCATTTGCACAACTTATGGTGTGGGCCCCACTAAAATTAAGAAAAAAAGAAAAATTCTGAATGTTGTCAAATGTATGTTAGGAACAGGGATCCATTTGCACAACTTATGGTACCTCAGGGTGTTAGCAGCCCCTAATCGTTCCTTAGGGAGGTAAATGTGATAGAGGGGTGTATGTTAGGGGCGGATATGCTACTTTTCTCTTATTAATTTGATATCCTTCATTACTAGCATTTAATAGTTTGTCATTTTGTATCCCACATTATTTTCCAATAAAACTCCATTCTTGAACTATTTATATAAATACTCAAATTCAATATATATTTTCTCATCTCGCATTTAATTGTACAATCAATTTTGTCACAACCCCAAATCCCGAGGGACGGCAAAGTCGGGGTGCGACTAGGGATTGGATTAAAGAATCGGGGAAGAAGGGGGAATAAAATAAATAAACACAATAATTAAACAACAACTGATATCTATGAACAGACTTTATTAAAAGAAAGAGAGTCGACCTTGAAGGATCGCTCGACAGAGTTGTTCTTAAAAGAAACTAAGTTCAAAGTACGGGACTTAGACCAAAAAAGATATACATTGACACAAAAAGAGTTTGGCAGCGGAAAACGTGGAACTAGAACACTACTGTACTTCTCTATTCACAACCTTCTACTCAACCTCCGCCGCTCCCGTCACTCAACCTGCACATTTTATAAAACATATGCAGGGCTAAGTATAAACATACTTAGTAGGCACATAGCCGAAAACATAACATAATAGTATAGATTATTCAGGCATCTTAAAAGTAACGCATCGGGGTTTTTCATCAAGGCCCGTGCTTACTAAACATTTTCTTTCTTTTCACAATAGCTTGCGCAAGCCTTTACAGATGTTACGTTCAACTTGCCCAACTTCTGTTTCAACGCCGGGGAAGAGTTAACTTCTTCCGCGTAGGTTCTATTCACCGCGGCTGGCTACCCCTCAACAGAGTACCACACACACCGGCTACCGTGTACACTAAACTCTGGAAAACCCTTACGGTTAACTCAGCGGTCCGATCGATTAGTTAACCCCCTTTGGCTAACTCAGAAAGGCACAAAAGGACTCACATAAAACAAATATTTTCATGCCTTGATAATCACTTTAAAACACGGTTATAAAGCAATAAGTAAATATTTTCGAGCATCGCTCATTTGATTTGATATATATAGAAAAGCCCACCTTAGGTGATTACAGAACTAAAACACGAGCTTCCGTCTTTGGTCTTCCGTCCTGTCTTCTAAACTCGACTTCCTCCTTTGAACGTAAATAATCAAACTTTAATAAGCGGTCGAGACAATAAAGGAGAAAGGAAATCGAATTCGGATTATGACTTTTAGGCCTTTGCACTTTAACTACATTCTTTTGATTAACGAATAAACGAGACTTGAACATATCTCGTTTAGAAACTAACTCGGTTTCTTTACTCAACACTTAGGCCAGTTAATTAACGGGAGTCGATAACTTATAACGACTTAGAAGTTCACAAGGAACGAAGTTAAAAAGAATTCAACTTAAGAAAATAGGTTTCGGAAAAATTCTGCACAAGGCAGTAACTTTGGAGCTCATACAGACCATATCTCTGCGAAACAGGGGATGAATTTGGTACCAAAAGAAAGCTACGGATGTCTAGTTTATTGTTCAATTTACGGATCTTGATTTCGTTAAGCGAGCAGGAAGTTATGACAGTTTCCGTAAAGGGTCACAAAACAGTCCGCGTGAAACCCTAGGTGCTCGATAAAACTCGACGCACAATTTCCTAAGTTCGATCAATGCTATACAACCTTTAAACTCACGAATTTATTAACAAATTACAGTTAAGACATGTGTTTCTTTATCGGGAACACCTTCATGTCTTTTGATTAAACAAACGACGAGCATTTCCTCGTTTTTTTAACTATCCAATTACTAAACCATTTCAATTCAAATTCAATTTCATTCTTCAACTTCTACCTTATATATTCATTTCTCGAATGGAAATATAACCAACTGCAATCTTGTTTATTTATCAACAATAATCACTAATATCAAATTAGTTTCCTCAATCGAATTTCCTATCGATAATTTAACTCGATTACTCGTCTTTTACCAAAAACTCGACTTTCTTAGAATTCGTTCAAATTTTCTAATAATGTTCCTTGACTACTAAGATTAAAAAATATTCAAACCATAATCCTATTTCATTATCCATACGAAACTTATCGACGATTCTTTGTCTCTTACTAAAATTTCAACATTCTCCGAATTCACTTAAACTTTCCAATTACGTTCATCAACTACCAAGATTTATTAATATGAAAACCATATACTCAAATTATTATCGAATCTTAACTTATCATCGGTTCTTCGTCTCTTACGATTTCTATTTTATTTTTTTTAAAAATCTAATTAAATTATATGATCATCTATACACTTACTACATCTCATTTATATCATCACATCATCAAAATCATATCAATTACTCCATCAAAACTCCACTTCTTCCTCTCTTACCATTTTGTTTTTATTTTTAGAAAATTCCCAATTAATTTTTCCAATCCTCTATCAATCCATAGAACACAAATCCACAAATCAATTATCTAAAATCAAACTAAATCTTCAACTATAATTTTTATATAAATTTCGGTCATAGCATGTTATTGAGGGGGATGATTTTCATCTAATTCTAACCATAGAAATTCAATCTTAGGCATGAAATAACATGTATTATACTTAGAACATCATGCTATAATCCTCTAAAAATCGGTCATAACAACAATTAAGAAAATGAAATTTTGTATGGATAGAATGGATGCTAGGATCATTACCTTGAAGAATATGTGATTGGAATTAAGATTTGATGGATGATGAATGATCTATGATGATGAAACCTTGAAGAACCTTGAAGACTTCAATGGAGAATGAAGAACAAAAGAGAGAGAGAAAGAGAGATGGGAGTGGCGGCATTGAGGGAGAGATAAGGGAGAAAGAATGGTGAGGTGTTAAGTTATAAAGTAGAAAATATCTAACAAGGTGAGTCATGGGGTGTAGGTGGCGGTTTAAAGGGATATTTTTGTCGAAAATATCGTGTTTTACGGGTCTAATATGACGTATAAAAATCGAGAAATTATTTTCTTAGACGGTTATATTTTTGACGAAATCTAATTCGACCGCTAGATTAGAAATAAATCACTTACTCGGAAAGCATAACTCGATTTCCGAAATCTGATAAAAAGTCGGGACTTCACAGTCCAAATTTCGCCCGGAAAAATAATAAAAACTGACTTTCTCTAGTAGACTCGTATCGCAGAAAAAGTGAATGTAAAGTCTGACGGTTTTTCGATCTGAGTTTTCGAACGAAAATTCTATCGGACGCGAAAACCCTAATACAATAGTCGTTCAACCGACTTCTGGAATTTATTTTCGGAAACGGATTTCACCGTTAGTCTTAGAATTGAATTTCCTTAACTTAGGCGTGCAAAGCCTTAATTAATTAGAAAATTTTTATTTCTCGTCTGAAGAAAATATCTAGGGTATTACAAATTTAATTTGGTCAATTAATTAATTAATACTAGTCGATGCTTCATGCAACACTTTGTTTGCAACGAGTGATCTTTTATGTTAAAATACTAAATTATTTTTAAAATTTATAATTGTAAAACTACAACTTTAAGTAATTCCGTTAATGCAAATTTTATAATTTATTTTATAGTATAATTTGAAATACAACATCCTTTCAATGAATTGTCGCAACACTGTTGATATAAAATACTTATAAAATTATTTCAAAATTTATAATTATAAATTTCAATGTAAATTGATTCTCCATCAATATTTGACGGACTACACTAATTTTGGTTTCTAATCCAATTTACTTGTTTAGTAAAATACTATTTTTATGAGGACTTTGGTGCATACTTATGCACCATTTGCACACAACCCGCCCCGCCCACGACCCGCCCCGCGCGTGAGATCCACGCGCTGCGCGTGGGTCTCACGCGCTACAATAATTTTTTTGTTTTATTTTTTTTTCCAGTTTTTTTTTTCTTTTTTTAATTTCAGATTTTTTTTTCCGGCGGAGCCTTCGGCTCCGATTACTAAAATAAGGATAATCGGCGGGCAATATTTTGGACTTTTACGGCTCGCTCCGAGGCCTTCGGCTCCCCTCGCTCGCATCTTGACCATAGAAGAAGCGGCAAACAAAAAAAATGGAAAAAAAAAACTGGTCAAAGGAGGGTTTGACCGGGTCAAACCCGAGTCAAATGGATCGGGACGGGGCGAGTCGGGTCAAATGGGCGAGTGTTCTACGGTGGAACTGTTGCACCCAAGTTTTTGTCATTTTTTATTAGGATTTAACTTTTGAGCTTTAATTCATTTTTAGAGAGGCAAATGCCATGCCAAATGGTGAAAATAAAGTGTACAATTGCATTGGATGATCAGCTAAAGGTGGTGTTCAATCTAATTGCAATTGTGTCCATCTTAATGATATAAATGTCTTTAATTGTCCATAAACGTCCAGAAAACAATATCTACGATAGAATTGAAAACGGGGTTACAACTTAAAAGGAATACTCCTATAATCTTTCGGTTAAATACACCAATTTAATAAAATGCAAAAACAATAAGGAAAATGAATGCGAAACTACTTCCAATAACTGATCTTCACACCTTTCACAACCTTTATGATAGACGAAACAATTCTAATAATATTGTATAGGTATATAATTGACAACATATATACATGCATGTCCGTCCCTATTATTATAATATCCAAAATAACTTTGCGACAAAAATTTGTTTGATCTATTCTAAGGAAATTTATTCTAATTTTTGAAGCACGGCTTCTCTCATTGTATGTGTATATTATTCTATAAACAAAATGGAAACTTGGAAAGTATGCTTTTGTCTATCTTTCTTAGGAACATTTTTATTTTTAATTCTCGTTACTTAGTACAATATCAAATAATTTTCGCCCTAAAGTAGGTTGTTGGCCCTCAACTTTCAGTTTTGATGTTATCGAGTCCAATTATATTAATATAATGATTATTAAGCATGCATGAAGTCCTATATTTATTTATTTTTTGAGTGAGCATGCAGTCATATATTACTCCGTAGAATGTTTATATTTTACTTAATGTACCATGCAAGGAAAAATATTGTTAATTTGAAAGACTCGTTTTTTTTATCCCTTTCAATTTCTATTTTAATATACCTTCTAAATACATTTTGATTTAGTAATCAAACATTGGTAAATTAAATAATAAAAATACAAATAAATAATACGAATGTTCGTTTTGTCAGTAAGAATGAGATCAAGTTCGTGCAAAATTTATTTACCCAGATAATTAAGTAATTTGAATTATAGGTTATAATTGAATAAATAACTTATAGTATAGTTATACTTCCGAAACAAGACATACCACGTGCATGTGACATAACATGTACCATACTAGCTAGCTGTACGTTATTCAAAGTTTAGAAAACAAGATAATTAAGGCATTAGTTAAACTTCCTTTAAAAAAAAAAAAAAAAAGTTCAGTAAGAAAAATATCGAGAAACGTTGCACCTAAATAAAGAATAACAGTTTTGAATATAGTCTAGCTAGAGGGCTATTTAGTAAGAAAATTAATAAAAATATTAATAATTATAAATGCCTTTGATGCTATTTTATAAAACAAAATAATATTGTATCCAAGAGAAAAACAAGCTTGGAATAATAAGCGATAGTGAGAGGGATATATACATCATTCAATATTACCAACATTAAGAATTTATTTATGTCTAAAAATGAAATACTGTAGGAATTTATTCGATCTTAATTAGAAAGAAACATTTGTATGACACTTTTGTCACGAATTCTTGGCTCCACCGCCAATGATGTAAATTTCTGAATAATAATACTAATAAATTAGGACCACAAATAATAACAATTATGATGTAAATGATTTGTGTGTTTGGAGAATTTTGTAGTACAATTATGCAGCACTCTCACTCACTCATGCAGTTGCAGTATCTGTATCCCCACTGCTAATCACGTGATCAACCACTTATTTTAATAGCCATCCCCTCTTCCAATTGGCTCACACTTTCAGATTCAGTCAACCAATACAATAAATGTCGGATCTACCTCATTTACTAACCAATTATATTTGCCAATGCCATCATCAAATTATTAAAATTAAAAGTAGTTTATAATATCCCAGCTTTCTAATTTATAACACTGCTGTTATAAACATATATACATACATACCTTCATAGATAGATTGGATTCCAACAGAGCATGTAGACTGAACAAAATCTAATAAATTATTTTGTTGAAATGTGCTAATTAACTAAAGCTCGATCCTTCTTTGAAAAACATTTAAAATACATAGGACTTTGCTACAACATAATGGATTTATTTTGGACTCGAAATCTAACATAAGTTTAATATAATTAAGGACTGAAAACATATATTTATATTTAATTAAAATAATAAGTTGCAAGTAGATGGAAATTCATGAGCTACATTATGCACACAAACGCAGAATTAAGAGGATCATTATATTATATTATCTTATATGTAGAGAGAGAGAGAGAGAGAGAGAGAGAGAGAGAGAGAGAGAGAGACTAATCATCGAGGAGGTTGATTAAATAAAGCGCGTTACTGGTAACTCTGGCGACGTTGGTGAGCTTCCGGCGAACATCCGACCGAACCTTGCCGTCGATCTCCTTGAAGCCGTCGAGGCAGGTGTCCTCGTTGGTGAGGGCGGCGCTGACCCACGTCTCGGCATTGCTCATCTGCCAGCGGAAGTCGGCGCCGCGGCGGAGGTGCTGCAGCGCCGCCATGGTCTTGCTGAGATCGTCGACGGTGTCTCCCATCTGCTCGACGCAGTCGTTGAGGGCGCCCTGCTCCCGCCGCCCGCTGCCCTTCAGCTGCCCGAGAAACTCCGACGCCCTGCGCACGTGCGAAAGGCTGACCCTCACCGCCGCCCGAGCCAGATCGCGCGGGGTGCTGGCAGCGCCGCCGTAGGACGAGAGCGTCCGCAGGCAGACGTCCGGGTAGCTGGCGTGGACGCAGGAGCTGCGCACGAGGTCGTGCTTGGGTGCAGTGGCGGCGCCGCTTGTTGTTGAGAGAAGGAGGAGGGGAAGGAGGAAGAGTAGGAGAAGGAGGGGCTTCGTCGTCATCTTCAGTGGCGGCGGTGGCGGTGGTGGCTGGCTAACTAATTAATTATTCAGGGCAGTGAGTGAGTGTGAGTTGGTGTAGTGTTTGAAAAAAGAGAGATAAGTAAAGCAATATGGGGCAGTGGGGGATGGATGTGTGTGTTTATACAAGCCAAGTCGGCCGATATTTTCCCCTTTCTAATTAGATGTCATCACACTCACTCATACAAAATAATTAGCTACTCATACATTAATTTGTCGTCGATTCGACATAATTATGATATACTACTAACCTTTTACTCGAAAAGGAAATATTGTTTGCCACCTTGTTTTATTAATTTATGGCCGTGCGTGTCAAACCAAAATAAAATTGCTACTATAGTATATATATACCCTTTTTTTTTTTTGAGATTAAAGAACATTTCATTTATGAACTAGAATCATCCATAACAACATTTCAAAGCCAAGAAGGCCAACTATATCATGTCACAACATAGTGAAAACTATATCTCTAGCAAAACGAGCGAGTTCATGAGCTGCCCTATTTATATATATACTTAGATCATACTCTCTTCGATCTATTCATTTTGTGTGTCATCTTATATTTAAATTCGATTGTTAATAAAAAGGTATTTTACCCAACATGACCTTATTTAATGACAATCTACTTTGAATAACACTAGTCTTATTTGGTGGGAAAGAGAGGATTAAATATGGGTAACTATTGTCCAAAAAACTTTGCGAACCCAAAAACGACAATTAAAAAAAAGAGGAAGTATATATCTTAGAGCTCGTTCGGTATGAATACTTGTGACCTTCTATAACTTTGATTAATTGCTTCAAAATATTATGGTCATTTCACTCGCTTACTATAGCTAATATACGTTATAGATAATTTTAATTAACACAAAAATTCATATGCGATTAACTGCATGATTTGATTAGTTGCGTTTTCCTGACGTGCACCCCGATTGGACTCAAACATTTCAGACGCCTAATCAATGGTTAGGATTGATGCATGCCTCACACGCGATCATTTTTTTTCTTTTATTTTGGGCGGTGCATGCATTTCAAGCCTTCACTAGTTTTTCCTTTTTATATATTCTTTTTTATTTTTTAATTTAAAAATAAAAAAAATAACTTCATCGTGTGGTTGACCACATGAAAGTGTGCCACTGTGCCTCTCTAATTTGTCTGACTAAACAATTTTTTGGACCAAATATATTATTGATTCTTTAGACTATAAATGACATCAGTCAAAAATATCAAATACTTATCTTCATACTGCCAAAGAAACGAGCAAGTGTATTTGACTAAGTACGGACGAATGATATAATATGAAAATGTGATAGAGGTATTGAGATGCTAAATCGAGGGAAAATGAGTCTATTTGGGTGAAAATTCTTAAATCTAGATACGAGTCTTTGTTTTGTAGGAATAGCATTGTTAGAACTAAAATGTCTCTTTGGTGGCGTGATTTGCTGGATTTAGTTCATGGGGACGATGGTGATGTTTTTTTTTTTAATAATCTGTCTTTTGTTATTGGTGATGGTAGTCGTGCTAGATTTTGGGAGGATCCTTGGCCTAATGAGGGAGTTTGTTTTTAAAGATAAATTTCCCGCTATTTATTGTCTTTCTTTTCAAAAATCTTGGTTAGTTAAAGATATGGGGGTTGTTATTAACGAGTCTTGGTCTTGGTCTTTTAGTTGGAGCTGGTTGTTTAATGCTAATGAACTTCTCGAGTTTCTAGAACTCTCGAATTATATTTGCAGGCTTAAAATCTTGACTAATAAGGCCGATTCTTTGCGTTGGAAAAGTTCCTCGGATGGGCTCTTTTCAACCCGGTCAATGTACACCTCACTTACTTCCACTGATACGCTTGTTGCTCCAGATTCTCGTTTACCAAGGGTGTGGTGGAAAGCAATCTCATCAAAGATATCTGCTTTCTGTTGGGAATTCCTTCAAGATAGGATTCCTACCAAAGAAAACTTGGTCAAACGAACATATTATCCAGTGATGAATCATTATCTTGCGTTTTGTGCACAGGAAGCCTCGAAACTGCCTCTCACTTAATGCTTGAATGCCTTGTTGCATCTCAAGTTTGGTCATTGGTATGTTCGTGGCTTAATCGTGGTTGTGCTTCTTGTTCGGATTTGTGCGATCATTTTGATCACTTCATTATGGAGGGGCAAGGAAAGGTGAAACAAAAGGTGCTAAATCTTAGTATTTGGCAATGCATTGTTTGGAAATTTTGGAAGGCGAGAAATGATTTTATTTTTGAGGATATTGTTCCGGACGTCGTTAAGAGGAAGGTGTGAAGATTAACTCTTGGAAATGGCTTCATGCAAACTTTTTCCTCTCTTTTTGTGTTCCTCTTTTCGGATGGTGTTTGTGTCCGAAAGATTGTATACCTTCTAATTTGTGATTTCATTTTCTCTGCTTGTAAGGATTGAGTACCCCTTGTACTCCTCGATCTATATATATTTCTATTTGACCTTTCAAAAAAAAATAAAGGTAATTGATTAAAGTGAATAAATGTTGGCAGTTTGGGCAGATGTGTAAATTAAATATTGGTGTGAGGAGCTGAGCTGAGGTTTATCAAATCAGATTTAGAAGAAGTACAATAAATAAAATAATTTGGGAGCAGCCAGCAGATGATGGACACTTGTCAAGTATTAAATCTCCCACAACAAGAATTACCAGCCATTAACCTCTATGTGATTAATTAAAGTTATTCCAAAAATACTTAAGACAGTTAGCTAGGAAAGCAGATTGGCTTTAAAGCTCATTATTTCAGACAACAGTATGGTTTCCTAGTTAGGTAAGGCAGGCATACTATGTAACATAATGTCCTTTTTTCAACACACATCACGTTTCAGTCTTTCCGAAATAATGAAGCTTTTAATGCCTATGTTTGAGATAATTAATCAATGTTTTCAACTCTTCATTTTAAATACATCTGATGTGTTTCATAAAATAGAAGATAAAATATGATTTAAAATAGAAGTAACGTTAGTTCAATTTCTGCAAATGATATAATGATGTATCGCGTAGGGGTAACAGCATCCACATCCTCATCACATGTGTGTGTTCATTGACACACAGTATACAGCATTGATGTGTGGGATTGATACATTATAGTGTGAAAGAAAGAAGGTGTTGCCTTGCCTCTTAATTATTAGAGAGAGAGAGAGAGAGAGAGAGAGAGAGAGAGATATGGCTCGGAAGTTCCATTGATAAGTAAAAGCAAGCATGGGACATTATACATCAATGCTTTGTTACGTTGCACCCATTTATGCTTGCATTTATCTTTATTACTACTAGTACTAGTATTATGTTTATTTTTTACACCCTCAGCAGCCAATCAAAAATTAGTCAGGGAACATTTGAGTGTAATATTTCAAAATTTGATACGATTAATTTTCTCTTGTTCAGTGATGGGAAAAATATAATTGTATGAGTAAATTAAAAGGGTCCCATTCTCATTTCAATTGACGATATGTTAGTAGTACTACATATAATTTCGAATTACTACTATATTATAAATATTTAAATAAATAAATAAATAAATAAATAATAATGTGCATAGTAGGGTGGGTATGCTGAGCCGCAAAATGGTCCTTGCTCACTCTTCAGTTTTCTTCAATATTTTTCTTGCTGGAAGCCTGGAACCAGATAAGTTCCCACTGATCTCTCTCTCTCTCTCTCTCTCTCTCACACACACACACACACACAAACACGTACACGCACACACAAATTAAAGTAATACTACTAGTACTACGTACATATATGTGCTAAATTTATGTCGACTGGAGCATTATTTTTTTTAGAGTTTTGTATTAAGAAAAGCATTAGCTTTTATCATGAAAGTTCGGAACATAAATCATCATCGAACTTGGGACTTAGGAGTATCTTCAACCGTGTTCACTCTAATAGCATTGAGTAAACCGTAAAGTAATCCTATATTCATCTATTGATCTTCAATAGTAAATTCTACATGTATATTTACAATTACATCTATGCTTAATACTAACTAAATAGTACATATTTAATTACTAAACATATACTATAATATAAGAGAAACTACACATGCTTGATAATAAAATTTCAATATGATCGTGAGTGTATATTGTCCTAACAGTAGAGTAATAGATATACGATGCTGAAGATATCAGGTTTGATTAGTCAACACGGTCATTAAATTTAATTATTAATTTAAAAATATCAATATCATCATGATATTTGAGAATTACCTTTATAAGTAATATTAGTAAATAATCAAGATAAATAATAATGTTATTTGTAAAATAAAAATACATAACTTGAAATAGAAAGTCAATATATAGATAAAGCCAAAAAAAAAAAATTAGTGATCGAAGTGTGTATTTATTAGAGAATACTATAATGTACAAAAATGTAATTAAATCAAGAATGATTATTTATTGATTAGCGAATAGTAATACACAAAGATTAATTAGTCAGTACAAGTGCAAAATACTTGGAAAATGTGATTTATCTGTCCTGTAGTTTACAGGTTATGTATAGATAAGAAAGTTTACCCAGTGTGCATCGAAAATAACGGTTATGGGTCCCACAACATTAAAAAAGCGCAAAATCTATTGAATAAATACCCCTTTAATTTCAACATCAATATTGATATTAAGGCAGATGTAATTGTCATACCATCCATTCCATACCTCGTTTAAGTTAACTGTTCATTAGTAAATTGCAACAGATCATTAGCTTCTGTCATGGGGTCATTTCATTACCAATTATATAAGAGCATTTACATCGCGGATCGAAAGGGGGGTGTCGATCCGGTGCGATGCCGCTCGACACACCCCCCACATCGACACACCCTGTGTCGAAGCTGTTGTGGGGGGATCGACACCCCCTGTGTCGATGGTGGTGTCGAGAAGGAGGTCGATCGTTCGATCCCTCCTTCGATTCCGCCACGTCAAAAAATGGGGACACGTGGCGTGTCCCCATTGGTCCATTTTTTTTTTAATTTTCTGAAAAAAAAAATAATAATATTAACAAAATTAAATACTATCCAACGGTTACATCCCATTTTTTCACTATATATATCCCTTCAACTCATTCATTCTACACACCAAAAAATTTCTTTCTTCATCCAATCTTCCCTACAAAAAAACTTACTCTTTCACTTGTTGTGTTTTTATTTATTTCCTAATTATTGTATTTTTTTTAGTTATTGTCTTTTTTTTTAATTCAATAAAATTGTCAGTTATTAATTTCTGAATTTAATTAAGTTAGTTTTTATAATATTTATTACAAATAAAAAAAACAACAAAATAAAATTTATTCAATCATTAAAATCACGTTTCCCAGTGCTTAGACCTAGGTCTTACTAGACACCCGTTGTAAGTGCTCTAAGAACTATATTCCAATATTGTATTCTTTTCGCATTCAATTACATTAAATTTTATATTAATAAGTTTCTACTTCACGAGCATTTTATTCTTAAGATCGTCTCGCACTGATTGTACTCACAAAATCACATTAGTATAGCTTAATCATTTCTATAATCTAAGGTTGTGTTTGCGTTTTATCCTCTAAATGGAGAAATAATATAACAAAGTATTTGTTTGGTGGGAATGAATAGAATGATAATATTTCTCTCTATCATTATGAGAGAGCCACAATTTTTATATTTTATTCAGTTTGGATGAAATTGATAGATTAATGAAGAAATGTCTAAAATACAATAACACATGAGAAGTATACAAATATTCATCTATTTTTTTCGTACAAAATTATACCTAGCTAGCATTGGGCAAAGAAAAATGATCGAGCTGTTCGAAATTTTATCCAATAGTTTGTTTCATTCTCACTTATTTCACTCAAAATGAACGCATCCCAATAGTTTGTTTCTCCATATGAGTGTTAACTTTCAGAGTTTCAATCTATATTCCGCTCACCCAACTGAAAAAAAAATGTTAACTTTCAGTAGTAATGTGATGTTTATAAATTTGATATTCATTGAAAGACAGATCTCTCACTCAAATTAATTCAATGAGAGTGATGACAAAGTAGAAGAAAGTTAACTAAAAACGTCAAAAGGGTAGACTCTTCATAACTTAGACTATCTGCATCCCTTGGAAACCATTAGTGGTCTCCAAGGGGTGCTCCAGCACTAGATCGAGCACCCTTAGAGACCCTTATCTCTGCATCCCAACGGTTTCCGTGCTCCATTATAATATTAAATAATTCCCCATTTCTATTTATTAAATTAATTCATGTAATTCCATTAATAAAAATAATATTACATTAATTCAAATGAAAAAAATTACATTAATTAAAAAAATACATTAATTAAAATAAAAAAATTACATTAATTAAAATGTGGACTACTCTCGTAGAGGTCCAAATTTCTGGTAAACGTGCTCGGTGAGATCATTGGTAAGCCAAACGTGCTTTCGTTGATCTCTCAAGTCGGCTTCCCGAGAGAGATAGGTCTTAAAGGCCAGCGGACAGGTCCTCTGGGATATCCCTCTAGTGGACGGAGAATCGGAGTCGTCTCTCCAATTCTCCACATCCTCCCGCTCGTCTTCGATGATCATGTTGTGCAAAATAATGCACGTGAACATGATGTCTCGGAGATGCCTCGTGTACCAGCACCGACCCGGAGCGCGGATTATTTCTCATCGGGCTTGGAGCACTCCAAGGCCCGCTCTATGTCCTTTCTGGCCGCCTCCTGCATCCTTTTGAACCTCGCCGTCTTTGGGTCAGTTTCAACCTTCGGCGCTTTGAAGTAGTAGACGTTTTCCTCCAACGTATTGCAGATGCGCAAGAACAGATGCTTATGCATCCGCTAAGCGGTCGCGATCGACGAACCCCCGCGCCCTCTTCTTCTTCTTTTTCTGCGCCGCTACGTGTGCACGTATGTATCGATCCACGTCCGCCATCATCTCCATTACCTCGTCGTCGGGGCCGCCCTCGACATATTCCACCGACGAAGATGAAAAACTCGACGAAGAAGACATTTTTTTGTAGTTGAATTTGAGAGAGAAAGAGGTTGTGTTTTTGGTGTGAGATGAATGAGAGTTGAGAGATGTATTTATAGTGGAGGAAAAGGAAAAAAAATAATAAATAAAGAAAATCGGCATATAGCCGTTGAATCCGCAGCAACGGTCGAAATTTTAATTTTTTTTTACTTTAGGCGCGTGTAAAACAAACGCATTATTTTTTTTTCCCGATAATTGAAGCGCGTGGCTTGCACGCGCTGAGCTCGAGCCCATCCCGAGCGGTAGAGCACACCTCGAGGCGCCGAGGCTTTCTACGTGGGGGGCTCGAGCTACCCCGGTCTCGAGCCACACTCGAGCACCCCTCCTAGAGGCGCGATGCATGTAGCCTTAGCCTTGTGAGTCATAATTTATGACAATGAAGATATTGATAGATCCGGCCAATCGCCAATCTCTAGTAGCACTTCCAACAACTTTTTTAAAATTTTGTTCTTAATTTGCTTATAAAGTTTCCCCATATTAGTATAACTTTTATTTTACAAATACATACACCAGTTTTTTTATTTTTCATTAACTATTTTATAACAAAATTATGAGTCCAACTCGATTTATGAGATAAGAATAAATTTAGAGATGTACAAATTTGAGAAAAAAAAAGTTTAAAGATGTGTAAATATTTGTGCGGGCCCAACCCAATTTGGAAGTCTTGTAGAATAACTTTATTATATCTCACTATTATTTTACCCTAAAGTTTAGAGTAAAGTGTGATTTTTTTAATGGGAGATTTGTTTTAGACAAATGGAATAAAGAACGACTTCAAATTTGTCTAGCGCTGAGTTTGAATAAATTAAGTGATTAAAAGAAGTACAAATATTTGTTCATGGAATTATATTACTGTAATATATAATAGTATATTGAATGATAGAGAAAAGGGTAATTCTAAATGTAGCCCATAAATTGCTCTTTATAGCCCTCTTATTAAAAATAATAATTAAAATTAAGGTAATTTTACTAATATAACCTCATAGCCCCAAAATTATAATTAATTAATTAATCACCCTAAATTAATAACAACCATCGATAATATAGCTCCACAAAATCATAGTCCCCAACTCAGAATTCATAAATTAACACCTAGGAATCACTACACCTTCAGCATTGTAATTGATTGTTATTGCAAACTGAAAAGAGTTGAAAATAAGATGTCCAAATTATGCTGGGAAACTAAGAATTAAATGTTCAAATTATGCAGTTCCTACAATTAACTCAAAGAAAAGGTCACAGGAAAACGAATTCTCAAAGGCCAAAGACCCCTTAAAACGATAACTTTGCAATAGAAATAATTCATGCGTAACTCAAAACAAAAAAAAAATATGGCATTTTTGAATTCCCCCATGAGTAAGGAAAATACAGAACATATTTGAAAACACAAGAAGTGCGAGTACACACCATCTCGATGTTGTTTATCAGTGAGAAGCCTGTTTGCAGATATCCCAATATTCAACTCGAACAGGTTCACCATCTCGAGTACACACCATCTTCCATGTCTCACGTTCGTACGTCTTAATGTATGAATTCTGAGTTGGGGGCTATGATTTTCTGAGCTATATTACCGATGGATTATTGTTATTAATTTAGAGTTTTGTAGTTATTAATTAATTAATTATAATTTTGGGGCTATGAGGTTATATTGGTAAAATTACCTTAATTTTAATTATTATTTTTAATAAAAAGGCTATGAAGAACAATTTGAGGGCTACATTTAGAATTACCATAACTATTTTCAAAACAAAGTAACTAAACATCCTTCAATATTTTTACTCAACATTTTGGGCTCTCAATTTAGCCGGTATGGATTCCGAAAAAAATAAAGGTATTCACAAAGTATAGCATAAACTATACTACCTCCGTCCCACCAAATACGGCATGTTTTCCATTTTAGGACGTCCCATTATATTTGGCTTGTTTCTTTTAAAGGAAATAATTAGTGTATGTTTAGCATTATAAAATGTTGCATTCACACTACATGTGATCCACCATCTCATCTAAGTCTTACTAACCTACTCCCACACTACTCACTATCCACCATCCCATCTATAACTTTATTAGCATTATAATATTGTATTTACACTTCACTAAATACTCCCTTTATATTCAATACATTTTTTCTTAGTCTCTGTGCCCATATGAACTAGACGGAGGGAGTAGTTGTTTACTTTTGAGAAAGTTTCCTATACAGTAGATCACACCATATAATTGATACGGTCCGACATGTTTTTTTTTTCTTTTTAATTAGTTTGAATAATTACCGCAAATACTTGAATGAGACCTGCCGCACCTCATGCAACCGCGCGTGGGGTGCACGCGCCTGTTTTTTTTTTCGATTTTTTTTTGTTTTTTTTTTCTGACTTATTAGGACACTTTTCAGAAGTGTCCTAATAAGTGTTTTTCAGCGTTTTTGTTTGTATCACAACATCTAATTATTTTTTAAGCCTTTTTTTATTTCCAGATTTTTTTTTCTCTTTTTTTTGTTTGTCTCTTCGTTTTTTTGTTTGCTGCTTCTTCTTTGGTCAAGATGCAAGCGAGGGGAGCCGAAGGTTTCGGAGCGAGCCAAAAAAATCCAAATTGTTGCCCGACGATTATCCATATATTAGTAATCGGAGCGAAGGAAGAGCAGTGAAATCGAAGCCGAAGGCGGAGTCGGGAAAAAAAACTGAAATAAAAGAAAATTATTTTGATCGGGTCAACCCGACCCGGATCCGATCGTTTGCCATGCAACTGGTCACATGCAAGTCTTTCTCAATAATTAGTACTACTACTACTATTTAATTAACTCTAGTTAGGGTTTAATAAAATTTAATTGGAGATATATGAATTCCAATTCAGTTAACAAAGTGGGAAATCTCAATTTGGCTTATAAATTCTAGTTGAAATTAATGCATTCTAATTATTCAATAATTACCCATAACTTATTAATAATCTTTTCAGTTACTCTCTCTACTTCTACCAATTTGTGACCTACCGCACCATGCGTGTGGCGTACACAAATTTGTGTCGTTACTTCTACTTGCGTACTGCTTCCAATTCAAAGTCTATGTTATTATGCTTTATCCAAAAAAATTAAAAATTTCCCTAAAAAAAAGAAAAAAGGAAAAAGAAACTATAGATAAGAAGTGTCCTGATAAATCATAAAACTTCTCCTAAAAGAAAATAAAACACAAATCTAGACTAGAGCGGTCAAAATGAGCCCAAAAAAGCTCGGCCCGACGGGTCAGCCCGACCCGTCTGATGATTGGGCCGGACTGAGCTATGATTTTCAGAGGCCTGAAAAAAAAGGGCCTACCTGGCCCGACACAAGTAACCCGATGCCTAACTAGGCCGCGGAGCCTACGAGGTTGGGTGTCGAAATTGATGATGCGGGAGTTTCCAAAAAATAAAAATCTGATGTGTGGTTGTACTTTGATCCACCTTGCATGGTAGATAATGTTTTAAAGTGTAAATGCAAGTGTTGTAGTAGTTGATATACTTGTAAATCTTCGAATGACACCACTCATTTGAAGAGTCACATTAAAAAATGTTTCAATGCTCCTAAGTTTTAAAATGTGAGTGCTATGTTTGATAACCGAGCTGCATTTCATCAAAATGGAAATTTGATGCTAAGGTGTATAGGGATAAGTTGGCTAGAGCTATCATTAAGTATGATCTTCCATTTTGTTATGCTGAGTATGATGAAGTTAATAACTTGAATGCAAGCTTGAATCCTAAAATCAAACCTATCAGTAGAAACAATGCAAAAAAAGATTGTATGAAAGTGTTTGAATTGGAAATGAATAATTTGAAGAAGTTGTTAGCGAATCATACTGGAAGAATTTGTTTGACTTTTGATTTGTCGACTGCTATGACCACAATAGGCTATATGAGTGTAACTGCGTATTTTGTCAATGAAAATTGGGTATTAAATAGCAAATTACTTTCTTTTGTTGAGATGGATATTGTACATAGTGGCTTTGAATTGTCTACTAGTTGCTTGACGTCCTTAAGGATTGGGGTATTCTTGAAGTTAGATGTATCGATTAGATGGAATTCTACCTATTTAATGCTTCAAAGTGCTATTAAGTTTCGTCGAACATTTGCTAGTTTGAGCTACAACGATACTAACTACAAGTTTTGCCCAACCAATGAAGAGTGGGAAAGAGGTCACAGGATTTGTGACTTTTTGAAACTTTTTCACACCATCACTAAAGTGATGTCAGAGTCATCATATCCTACCTCTAGTTTGTATTTCGTGCAAGTTGCACAAATTGAGATAAACTTGAATGAACTTGTTAATTCGGATGATGAGGTGATTAGGGATATGACGGTCGAGAATGAAGGTTAAATTCGATAAATATTGGGATGAATATTGTGCCACTCTTGTCTTTGGAAGTATTCTTGATCCCAATTTAATGTTGAAATTTTTGACGTTTTGCTATAAGAGACTTGACCCAAAGGATTATGAGGCCAAGTTGAAGAAGATCAAAGATTTGTTGTATAAACTCTTTAGTGAATATGACAAACTTGAAAGTGCATTAAGCTCAAGTGCTACTATGCATCTAAGAGAAATTAACTCCTCAATCTCAACCACATGCAGCCACAAGTCGTGTCTTCATTATTGATGTAAGTATGCTTGTTTAATATTTATTTTATATTTTCAGATTTAATATTTGTTTCAAATCTGCAGATTTTCAGATTTAATATTTGTTTTATATTTTTTTGTCTTGTTCTTGTAGTTGTACAATAAAGAGTTGGAAGAAAATAGTTTGGTTAATGGCAAAAATAAAGTCTTTGTACTTGGAAGAGCCTTTCAAATCCTTTCCAAAGATCAAAGTTTTAGACTATTGAAAAGTGAATGCTAACCGGTTTCCTCGGCTTGCAAGGATGGCTAGAGATATCTTAAGCATTCCGATCACCACGTTTGCTTCGGAATCTACATTTAGCATTGATGGTCGTATCTTGCAAAAGTATAGAAATTGTATGTTTCCAGAGACCGTTCAAGCTCTCATTTGCACTCCTAATTAGTTGCATGGTTTCAAATAAGTGGAAACATCAAGTAATGATGTATTCATTTATATAATTATACTTTCACTTGGAATTTTTGTTATAGAAATATATGTTGTCTACTGACTTAACATGTTTTTTTTAATTATAGAAACGCAAGAGGTGGAGGAAATACGAATAGCATAAGAAGATTCAAATGGTGATTGATTTGATCTATGTAATATGTGGAGTTTTAGAGCAAGATGTTAAATTTATTTGTTGTTGGTTTGATTTATGGGTATATTTATGAGTTGTTGTTATTGACTGTTAGTACTTGTTATTTGTTGTTGGCTTGGTTGTTGCTTCTTGCTGGATTTATCATTTATGAAATATGGATTTATGGTTATAATTATTGCGTGTGGGTGGTATTGTATTTTTATATATTACATTTACAAGTTTTGTTAATAGATTTATAAAACTTGGGTGGGAAGTATTTTAATTCTATGTAAATGCATATATATATATATTTATAGGGATGAGTTAGTATAAAAATATTTCCTAGTGTGAGAATGTGAGAACATGCTTAAATTAATATCTAGTCATGCTTAAATTTATAGATTGTCATGCTTAATAAGATCCATATTTTTTATATAAACGTTAGTGCTTATATAAGATCATGCTTGAATCGATATATATTCATACTTCAAATAATCACAATCATAGATCATACAAATATAATGATTATATAAATAGACATGAACATAATTAAAGCATGATTACAAAGTAATTTAAGCTTGTTCTCATGTTCTCACACTAGGATTGATTTTTATATGAACCTATCTAGGATCCAATATTAACTATTGATTGAGTCAGAATAAATAGTTGAAATTTAATCTTAATTAGAGTGGCAAAATTAAAATATTAATAATATATTACCATATCTAATCGAATAAGGCCAGAAAGTAAATTTCATCACTGCTAGTAATGGGCGCACAAAATTCGGGCAAACTTAAGGATTGCAGATGGGTGAGTTCAAACTCTAATTTATTAGGATTTTTTATTGATTTTCTTTTGTTTATATACTTATTAATAATTCTGATCTTGCTCACCTTCTATTAAAAAATTGCAGCATACTTACGTAATAGGCATTTTTATTGTTAAAAATAACTAAATTAATAATGATAAGCATTACAATAACATAATATAAGCAATAAGTAAAAGAATAATAAGCATTAAGATGACATCAATATAAGCAATAATCCAAAAAATAATATAAGAGTTGGAAAATTTATTAGTAAGAGTTTTGATGAATTCCAAAACCAACTGACCCCAACCGAGTAGATGTTGTCAGAACCTAATGTTAGTAGGTAGGCTCGCTGTTTGAGAATTGTTAAGATTTTATCTTTACAGGTCTCCAGCTGAAAATGGCATCATGGCATCACTCGGACAGAACATCAGTTGTTAGGAAAACAACTGAGCGTTCATCAGATGAGAAGCAGTAAAGGGGAAGAGAACATCAGATGAAAGAAAGCCATCTGAGCGTTCGAACCTAATTGATCAGATACAAGGAAGACAGCTGAGTGTTCAATTTCAGAACATCAGTTGTAGAACTCAACCGAGAAGATCAACAGCTTTGAAGATGAAGTCAGCTGAGAGTTCAACTGTTAGTTGCCAGATAAGAACATTGGCTGAAGAACATGTTAGTTGAAGATCGAAAGTCTTAACCGACCACTCCTTGTTGGAAGTCTGTTGTTAAGATTTGAATTTCAAAAAGGAAGTCACGTGAGGGTTTGACCGTTCAGTCATTACCCCATTTGGCCCAACACAAGGCTATCTCAGATGGAAAGCAGATGAGCACATATACCATATCGGGAAAGTCTGCAGAAATGAGAGACAAGCCATCGCTTTCAAAGATCAGAGATCAACAGCTCCTCCAACGGCTAGTTGATACTCTCCGCCTATAAATAGAGGCATTCATTCATTCAAAAAAAAAATAGAAGACACATACGCGAGAAGAAACCAGAGAGCGAAAGAAAGAGCAATATTCTTCACAAGCTGAACAGAATTTAATCTCCTAGAACATCACTTGTTGAGAGTTCTAGAGTTAGTTTGTTTTTGTGTCTTTAGATCGAATCTTGAGAATATCAGTTAGTGAGAGTTCGTAGAGAGTTAGATCATAGCTCACTTCTCGTTCGAGCTTTTTATTGGAACCCCATTTACTTTCACCTGAAAAGGTTTAGGATCCTACTCTTCCCGCAACTGAGTAGATAGGTTGTTTAGTACCCGAAAACTAAACTGTAAGGTTGATAAGTACCCGCAAACTTATCCTTAACGGTTGCTCAGCCCGCGTAAGCTGAGTGGTTTGTCCCGAAGAACTTGGACAGAGTTGTGTGGACTCACAACTCCCCGTGGACGTAGGAGTGTTATCTCCGAACCACGTTAATTCTCTGTGTGCTTGTATTTTTCTTTATTCAGTTATTTCTTGCATTCTCAACTGACTGACTAACCAGCATACAAATCGCATCTGTGCATTCTCAACTGTTTTGGTCTTTGACCAACCGTGCATAAAAGCGTGAGTTGTTTTACGAGTTTAATTTCCACCACATTCCGCACAACACTACACTTCCAACTGAGTGTTCTTTACTCAGTTGCGATTCCAACTGAGCTGCTCTACTCAGTTGAAGTTATTTTTGGGGATTAAGTTTGAAAATCGTAACTGGTGTATTCCCCCCCCCCCCCCCTACACACCAGTAACTCGTATCGGGACCATCAAGTGGTATCAGAGCAGTGGTTCAAAAGACTACTGACTCTGTTTCACAAGGTGTGAATTCGAGAAAGTTTTTTCAGTGGTCAACTGAACAGATCTATTTTTCACGCTAGTGCATATTTGCTTGCATATTTGTTCTGTTGTTGTGTGCAGATGGACGTCAAAGACAAGATAGTTGTCATGTTCTCAGTAGTAAATTATACATCCTGGAGGACATGGATGAAGAAGATCTTACTGTCAAAGCATCATAGGATGCAACAAGTACTCTCTTCCGGACCAATCATCATCAAAGAAAGAATAGCTCGCACTCCTACAAATCCCAACGATGGGGATACAGTTGTGGAGTTTGTGGAGAAGCAGCCGGAAGACTACACTCCAGAGGAAGCCAAGGTGAGCCAGTTGGATATCTGGGCTCAAAGCACGATTATGTCCACTGTTGCACAAGATTATCTCCCTTGGATTGAAGAGTGTGAGACTGCCAAAGAAATGTGGGATATCCTAGCATCGC
Organism: Schizonepeta tenuifolia; assembly: GCA_029490685.1. Lineage (NCBI taxonomy): Eukaryota > Viridiplantae > Streptophyta > Magnoliopsida > Lamiales > Lamiaceae > Schizonepeta > Schizonepeta tenuifolia. The sequence goes on from CM055960.1 coordinate 31,482,066, forward strand.
TGAGTGAAGGAAGCGATGAGACGAAGGAGAACAAGTTCTCACATGCTTGCCAAGACTTCGACAACTTTTGTCTGAAGACAGATGAAATAATTGATCAGCTAGAGCTCCAGTTTATGGACATCCTCAGAAGAATCCAGTCCATCCGAAGAGGAAAATACACACTAAGAGAAATCAATCTCAAAGTGTTGCAAGCTCTACCGGCTGAGTGGGATACTTTCACCAATATCCACGAGAGCCGAGCTGATCTTGGTGAAGTGAGAACTGAAAGATTGTTCTCAATCTTAAAGGGAAATGAGTATAAGGTGAACCGAAGAAGATCTCAGTTCTCGGTTCAGACGAGTCGACTTGAGGATGTTGGTTCAGCCTCAAAGTCAGTTGCCCTTCGAGCTGACTACTCCAAATCGAGAACATCGAGGCCGACCAGATCAGCTGACACAACTGCAAAGGAGCCAAGCAGAGAGGAACTGCAACAGAACATTGCAGCCCTGTCAAAGAAACTAGCCGACATGGACACTCGGTTCGGAAAATACAAACGATTCTACAAATCAAACCGAACTCGAGACAGTTCAAAGCCTGTCACCAACGGCTGCTTTGAATGCGGCAAGGAGGGTCACTTCAAAGCTGACTGTCCAGACCTCTCAAAGAAAGAGAGAGAAGCGATGAGGGCCAAGCAAGCTGGAAAGAATAAGGCCATGGTAGCAGAAGAAGCAGCTGACGACATGGACATCTTCACTGACACTGAAGATGAGGATGAGCTGACTTCTACCAACAATGCCATCAGTCAGGATCAATGCCTCATGGCACTTGGAACTGACCAAGAGGATACTGAGGTACAGGAGAAACAGCTGAGGAAGAATAAAGCGTCTGCTACAATGTGGGTGATGGACAGTGGATGCTCGAAACACATGACGAATCTGAAGGATTTGCTTGGAAGTTTCGTGGAGAAAGAAGGTCCATCAGTTACCTTTGGTGACAACTCAAAAGGTTACACCAGAGGTTACGGTACACTTGAAACCAATCATGTTTCAATCTCTAATGTTTCTTATGTTGATGGATTGAAGCATAACTTGCTCTCCATCAGCCAATTCTGTGATAATGATTTCTCTGTCAAGTTTGATGCACATGGTTGCAAGGTTAAAAATGTCGGATCAAAGTAGGTCATATTATTGGGAAATCGATCGCCAACCGGTAACGTCTACTATGCTGAGTGGAACAGCAGCCTCCCTGACACCTGCCTGTTATCAAAGAGCAGTTCAGATGTGAGCTGGCTGTGGCACAAAAGGCTCAACCATCTGAACTTCAAGACTATGAACCGACTTACCAGATAAGAACATGCAAGAGGCATTCCAAATCGAGTGTTTTCAACATCACATATCTACAGTGCATGCCAGTTGGGAAAGCTCGCTAGATCCTCCTTCCAGTTGAAGTCGACTCCCTCAACCAACCGAGTGTTACAGCTGATCCATATGGATCTCTTCGGGCCAGTTACACCAAAGAGCATGAACGGGAACGAGTACACCCTGGTTGTAACTGATGACTACTCAAGATATACGTGGACCATCTTCATGCGCCACAAGAGTGAAACCCGAGATGAGCTATCCAAGCTGATGGATCGGATATCAAACCAACAAGAGATGAAGATCATTTCTATCCGATCAGATCGAGGAACTGAGTTTTTAAATGAAACCATCATCGAGTACTGCGAGAAGCATGGAATTACCCATCAAACATCAGCCGCACGTACTCCACAACAGAATGGAGTAGCTGAGCGAAGGAACAGAACGCTAAAGGATGCAGCTACATCCATGTTAACCAGCTCAGCTCTGCCAAAGAGATTTTGGGCTAAGGCCATCAACACTGCATGCTACACTCAGAACCGGTCTCTTCTGACCAAGCGGTTGGGAAAGACACCATACGAGCTATGGAGACGCAGGAAGCCAGATATTTCAAGGCTTATAGAGTTTTCAACAATAGCTCTCGTGTTGTGGAGATAACACCTCATGTTAGTTTTGATGAATCTACTTTTAAGTACATGGAACAGGCTAAAGGACAACAGGGCAATCCACAAGTTTCACCTGTTCTCACCAGATCACAAGCTCTAAGGGAAAAAAATCTAGCTGAACCACTGGTATGGGCAACCGAGGATGAGGATCCATACTCTTCTGAAGATTAATGCGAGGACCCCAGCTCATCTCAAGGGGGAACTCCAGCTGATGCCCCTCCAACTGCATCAGCATCCGAAGCTCAACCAAGTCCGGTTCAAAATAATGTCAATGTTGAGGATCCAGACTCAACAGCTGATCAATCACCAGCTCTGAAGACTCCAACTCAGATCACGGAACAGCCACAGTTGGAAGAAGAAGGAAGACGCAACCGAAGATGGTATGAAGTTCATTCCACTGACAACATCATCGGAGATCCAACCGAAGGTGTTCGTACAAGAAGCAGAGTTGCGACTCAGGATTCAACCGAGGAAGATTCCAACACTTATGCCCAATATGCTGAGGAGTTGGCAGTTCTAGAGGAGTTCGAGCAAGCTGGAGATGTTGCCATGATGTCTTGCTTTGTAGTTGATGTGCCAGAACCGAAGAACGTTGTGGAAGCTCTCAACTGTGTTCACTGGACAACAGCCATGCAAGAAGAACTGAATGAGTTTCTACGCAACTGTGTATGGGAGTTGGTAGAAAGACCAAATGGTGTCAAGGTGATTGGATTGAAGTGGATTTTCAAAAACAAGAGAGACGCCATTGGATTCATAGTGAGGAATAAGGCAAGGTTGGTAGCTCAAGGATATTGCCAACAAGAAGGAATCGATTTCGAGGACTCCTTCGCGCCGGTTGCAAGGCTGGAAGCCATCCGAATCTTTCTAGCTTATGCCGCACATCACAAGTTCAAGGTGTATCAGATGGATGTGAAGTGTGCATTCCTCAACGGAGATATCAAAGAAGATGTATATGTTGAACAACCTCCTGGTTTTGAGACTGGAGATGGAAGAGTGTACAAGTTGAAGAAAGCTATCTATGGACTAAAGCAAGCGCCAAGGGCTTGGTATGACACTCTTTGTGGTTTTCTTCTGAACTCGAGTTTCAAACGAGGGTCAGTTGACAAAACCCTGTTCACCGTCAAAGTTGGAGATAACATTCTTGTTGTGCAAATCTATGTTGACGACATCATATTCGGATCTAAGTCGGAGGAACTGTGTGAAAAATTTTCAAACCTCATGAATGAGAAGTTCGAGATGTCAATGATGGGCGAGATGAATTATTTCCTTGGATTACAAGTGAAGCAGTCGCCAGAAGGGATTTTCATTAATCAATCCAAGTATACAAAGGAGCTCATCACCAAGTTCGGATGCAGACAAGTAAGACCACAAGGATCCCAATGAATACTAACTGGAAGATTGAACCTGGAACTGAAGGAAAGCTCGTGGATGCCAGTAAGTATAAAGGGATCATTGGTTTTTTGCTATATCTGACTGCCAGTCGGCCAGACATATCATACGCAGTTGGAGTGTGTGTCCGGTTCCAAGTTCAACCGAGGGAAGCACACATGTTGGCAGCAAAGAACATCATCAAGTATCTAAAAGGAATTGTTAATGTTGGATTGTGGTATCCAACTGACGACAATATCCAACTGACCGGATACTCAGATGCAGATCTAGCAGGAGATCGGTTGGACAGGAAGTCCACATCTGGACACTGTCAGTTCCTGGGAAGCAAGCTGGTTTCATGGTTCTCCAAGAAACAAGCATGTGTTGCCACTTCTACAACCGAATCAGAGTATATGGCTGCCGGAAGCTGTTGCATGCAAGTGTTATGGCTAAAGCAACAGCTGAGAGATTATGAAGTCGTAACTGGACAGGTTCTCATTCATTGTGATAGCTCGAGTGCCATAGCTATCTCTTTGAATCCTGTTCACCACTCTCGGACAAAGCATATCGACATTCGTCATCATTTTATCCGAGATCATATTGAGAAGAAGGATGTATCCATGGAGAAGATTCCAACTGAGATTCAGAGAGCTGATATCTTCACCAAACCTCTAGCTGAAGCACGGTTCAAGATGCTATGTGACCTCCTTGGACTGTTGGATCCATCAGATGAGAAGTCAACTGGGGAACAGAGATAGATACCCATCTGAGGGGGAAGTTCAGATGAAGGGGGAATCTCAGATACGGATCGCCAACTGATGACATCAGACGTCAGGTGAACAGACGAACTCAAGTCAGCTGATGGTATGCCGATCAGATGCAGATTGCCAACCGAAGGAATCAGACGTCAGTTGAACAGACGAACTCGAGTCAGCTGATGGTATGCTGCAACATGGGAACTCAGCTGATTTCGACATCAGCTGGCAGGTAACATTTATGGCTGAAGGTGATGTGTTCTTAAATGAGAATGTTTGAAATAAATTCAAACATTCCTGAACTAGTCAGTTACATTAAAAATAGCCATCATGTCGCATTAATTGTAAAGTACGGCTGAACATCCATAGCCTACTTTATAGTGCGACTGGGCTGACAAGATAAACTGTACACCTTCTCACGCGCTGGTACTCGGATCAAAACGTCAAGTCAAAGATAGTCAACAGTCGCGTAATCCCAGCCGTTGATGGATTCGCGCCATTTAACCCCAGCCGTCGATTTCATCCGAGTCAAAGACCTATATAAGGCGAAAAATCAGGAAGAAATCTCCTACTTTCCTCATTCGTGCATATCAGATTTACCTGTTCATCGTCTTCACAGTTTTTGCCTAACCCTTTTCTGCAAAAGATTTTCTTTCCTTTCTTCTATATATTCCCTTTGCAGTGATCATAAATGGCACCAAAAAGTAAGAAAATGGCTTCATCCGGACCATCCCTAGTCTCTACCACTTATGAAGAATCGTTCGAAATGCTAGTATCGAAGATACACTTCGAGCAAATCCTCTCCGACGAGGATCTGGAGTCGCCGGTCTTGGCCCCGCTCGCCAACACACTCAGAGAGAATGGCCTTCTCGAATGGACCAAGCTTTGCCCCTCCCACTTGCTCAGGCGACAAGTCGGGGAATTCTACATCAACCTCAACCGCCCCCTTGGCAGTACAGAGGGAGTATCTACGGAGGTGTCCTGCCGTCAAAGAGATGTTCCGGCCAGGACCATACGTCGTGTCTCCTTCCCCATCGATGTTTCCGATGTCCTCTGGTACATCATTCCCATCAACCACACCACCACCGAGTTCCTGGAGAATATTACCGACGAGCAGGCAGATGAGTTTTTGCAAGATGCTCTGATCGAGCCGGAGAGGTTAAGGAGCAACATGCAACGACGAAGTTGAAGCCAGAACATCGCCTGCTGTTCGATGTTGTGTCGAAGGTGGTGTTCGGTTACAGTGGCGCATTCGGCGACATCAGCCGACCTAAATTGAAGCAGTTGGTGGCCTTGGAGCACCAACACCAGATCAACTGGTTTCAATATTTCTTGAACCAGTTGATGGTGGAGAAGTCGAAGATCTCCGAGACAACAACCGAGTCTGGAGAGAAGCTGCTGAGTGTAAAGGGGACACTCAACTTCGGCTGCAAGATCTCTGCCCTCATCTTGCTTGCAACCAAGGACCGCAACATGGTCTGGGAAGATTGTGAGGAGACACCGCTGAAGAAGCTGCTGTTGTTCCCGACAGCCAAGAAAGCACAGGAGGTGCTCAGGAGTGTCTACACTCCTAAGGAAAAGAGGGAGTCTGGAAAGACAGCTGTGTCAACAGCTGAGGGGGAACCAGCCGCTGCTCGCCCCGCCAAGTCCAAAGCTGCACGCCGACGTGCTGAGACGGAGAAAGAGTCAACTGAGGAACCTGCCCAGAAAAAGCTAAGGGTACGGTTCAAGAAGTCGACCAAGAAGGCAGCTGATGTAACAGCTGATGAGCCAACTGAGGTGGCAGCTGATGAGTCAGCTGAGGAGCCAGCTGAGGAGCAAGCTCCAGCTGAGGAGGAGGCACTGGTTGAGTCGACACCTGCTAAGGAGCCTTCCGAATCCAGCTGCTCAGCTGAGGCTGCCTCGTTCGAGATCGTCCCTCGAGCCCCCGGAGCTGATGATGTTGAGGGAATGGAGACAGACGAGACGTCGGATGCATCATCCTCATCTGAGGACGTTGAAGATGTTACCACCTCCCCCACGGCAGGAGATAATGCCGTACCGCCCCCAGAGCCTCTTGCTCTTTCTACCCTTCCTCAACCAGATATTCTGAGCACTCTGCTCGATGCCAACATCGTGACCGCTCCTTCGGCCGATGTTGAGGAAACCATTGAAACCACTCTCCCAACCGAATCCCAAATTTCAAGCTCTCAGCTCGATGCCGATGTTGCAACCGACTCTTTGGCCAACATCGATGAACCTCTTGAACCTCAGCCATATAATCTTACCCCTTCCCCAATAAATGAAGCGGAGGACCTTCAGGCAGTTGCGCAGGAGCACGAAGGAAGGGTGGCCTACTGCTTTCAAAAGTTGCTAGGCTTGTTCCCTGAGGCTCGCAACATGCCCATCTTCGCCACTCTGGGAACCGAGCTCTTGTACCAGTTCCACCTGATCTTCAGCCATTGGTACGTTAAAGAGGATACGATCAGGGTGCAGAGCTGGGACAGGCTAAAGTCTGATGAGTCCCGCATCCGAGCCTACTTTAACTATTCCAACTTAGAGGTGGCTTACAACAATCGGATTGCGCTGCTTACTCGTCGGATGGACCAGAGTCGGTCTGAAGGGACGGACACCAGGGAAACAGCTGGAAAGGAGTGCGTCGACTTTCTCGACAACATGTTGGTTAAATTAGCTGATTTCCTTGAGGATGTCGATGCAGCTGCCGCAGCAGCAAAAGAAGAAGAAGAAGCACTGAAGCTGTACCTGGCCAACAGACAAGCCATGGTCACAGCTGAGTCTCTAGCTCTGACTGCTCGAGCCCCTCCAGCTGATCAGCATTCTCTATCAACTGAAGAAATCTGCGACCTGGTAGCTGAGAGGGTCAACCAGCTGAGGAGTGAACTGCTTGCCAACATCCAGCACCAAAAAGATGACCAGCTGAGGGCGTTGGAAGCACAAGAACTCAAGAACCAACAACTGGTGGAGGAGAATGTTGCTCTGAAGACCAAGCTGAATGAATTCTCCTCCTCCACCAGTTAAGAAGTGTCGGAGTTGAAGACAACTCTGTTGGGATTGAAGTCGGAGCTCAACATCTTCAAATCCTTGGCCGACTCAAATCTTGCCAAGTCCCAACAGACACAGGATGCAGAATGGGAGTCCAGGTTCGAGTCGCGTTGGGCTGAGTTCGCTGCCTTTCAGACAGAGGTCATAGACAACCTCTCTGTCTTGAAGAAGGTCGAACCAGAGCGCCAGGACTCCGAACTGGCGAAGAAGATCGAGCTGGAGTGTGCGGTCGATGAACTCTTCAACCGTGTTCAACTAACCGAGGATAAACTCAACTCTCTGGACGGTTCAGTAGCAAGACTTGTTGCTGATGCCAAAAAGGGGGAAGAGAAGGAGACGGAGGTTGAGGCGCAGGAAGAAGAAGAGACCAAGGAACAAGGAGTGCCAGCTGCTCAATCATCCAAATCTCAGCTGAGGAAGAGGAAGTCTGCTGCTCCCAAGTCAACCGAAGTCGGTGGAGCTGAGATGTCTAAAGACTTGGAGCAGGCAGAGAAGATTGGAGTTTCCTACAGCTCCATAGCCGAGATCGCAGCCGAGCTGGATTCTGAACTCGATGGGATAACAACCGAAGAGTGCATTGCAGCTGCCAAGGCTATGGATGTAGAGGAGAAGGATTATATGAACCCGAGCTGGATTAGAAAGTTTGCCGCCAGCCAGGCGAGGAGGGTGAACCAGTTCGAGGATGAGCTGAAAAAGATGTCCCAGAACCTGGACTGCAACGTTGCCTCCCGCAGCCGACGTCGCATCAACAAAATTCAATCAAAGGCGGAAGCTCGGTTGAAGCAACAAAGGTTGCCTACAAAGTCCAAGGTCGAGAGTCGGTTTAGGCATGTTGACAAGTGGATGCCGACCGAGTGGAATAAAGAGTGGGAGTTGTTCAAGCAGGAGTTCGTGAACGACTTCTACTACAGGAAGGTTTACGCAATTGATGACCCGAGGAAAGCGTTCAAGGAAGCGCTGACCGAGTTGCACTCAGGGGATCCTGGCATGTTCAGTCAATTCAGGCGGGCTATGATTGACGCCAACCTGGACTTGAACACAGTTCCAGTTCCCAAGAGGGTTACTTATCGGCCTCCTCTTCTCCCAGACCAAAGCAACCCGAACCGCACGAAGATCGCAGCTGAGGTGAGGCAGGTTTGCAAGGAGCATGGAGTGGACATTTCTAAGGAGTCACCTGCCAAGAGAGAGATTTTTGTTAGGATCTTTAGTAAGTATGGGCTACAATTTTAGCTCAGTTAGTTTTCAAGCAACTGTTGTAATTTCTGGCTTTTGCGCTTATCTTTGTAACAATCAGTTGTAATGAAAACTACTCAGTTATATTCAATTCACCTTGATGAACAATCCCTCATTGTCCAAGCTCTGAATCGCAAAGTCTTTTAAATACCATGTTATAATTGTGCTAACCCTTTGATGTTTTATCTTATAGACTGTCTAGAATTTCAGCTGAGATTTTAGATAAGTTAGTGAAGTTTAGATCAGTAGTGGTTTAAAGTTGTAAGTGGTTTTGGCATCATCAAAAAGGGGAAAATTGTTGGGAAATTTATTAGTAAGAGTTTTGATGAATTCCAAAATCAACTGACCCCAATCGAGTAGATGTTGCCAGAACCTAATGTTAGTAGGTAGGCTCGCTATTTGAGCATTGTTAAGATTTTATCTTTATAGGTCTCCAGCTGAAGATGGCAACATGGCATCACTCGGACAGAACATTAGTTGTTTGGAAAACAACTGAGCGTTCATCAGATGAGAAGCAGTAAAGGGGAAGAGAACATCAGATGAAAGAAAGCCATCTGAGCGTTCGAACCCAACTGATCAGATACAAGGAAGACAACTGAGTGTTCAATTTCAGAACATCAGTTGTAGAACTCAACCGAGAAGATCAACAGCTTTGAAGATGAAGTCAGCTGAGAGTTCAACTGTTAGTTGTCAGATAAGAACATCGGCTGAAGAACATGTTAGTTGAAGATCGAAAGTCTTAACCGGCCACTCCTTGTTGGAAGTCTGTTGTTAAGATTTGAATTTCAAAAAGGAAGTCACGTGAGGGTTTGACCGTTCAGTCATTACCCCATTTGGCCCAACACAAGGCTATCTCAGATCGAAAACAGATGAGCACAGATGCCATATCGGGAAAGTCTGCAGAAATGAGAGACAAGCCATCACTTTCAAAGATCAGAGATCAACAGCTCCTCCAACGGCTAGTTGATACTCTCCGCCTATAAATAGAGGCATTCATTAAGACACAAAAAAAAATATTTTGTGTGTTTTTTTTGTTCGATCACAATTTTTTTTTGTTCAGTCACAATAGGAGTTGTTTTTTTTTGTTCAGTCACAAAAAAAATTGTGACCTCTGGCGACAATGGCGGTGGCGTCGACGGTGGCTGTGACTGAGATGATTTTTTTTTGTTCAGTTACAAAAAAAAAATTGTGATTGCGGTTTTAGGGGAGGCAACGACGACTCTTTTTTTTATGAGTCACAAAAGAAAATTGTGACCAGCGGCGGTGGCAGCGATGACGATTGAGAGATGAAGAATAGAATGTGAGAGATGAAGAAATGAAAGGGTTATAATGAAAAATAATAAAAAAAAAAGGCATGATAACAGAAATAAATTTTGTGAATGGACTAAACATGTAGTAGTTTTCAATCTTAAAGAAGGGTATAAAAGTCCAAAATTTGAAAAAATGGCTAAAATTTTAAAAAAAATGGGAAGGGCTAAAATTTAAAAACACAAGCTAAGAATGACTACTCTTAAATTTGTCTCAACAAAATATACAAGATGTGTACCGAAAAAAAAGTTATTAATTTAAGAGTTTATTAATGTTTATGGACCCCTATAGATAAGAATAATAAAGTTGTACCCCAACTTTATTTACAATAAAAGAGACCAACTTTGACATGATGATACCAAAATACCTTTACTTTTCACCAACCACCCACTTCTCTCTCATATGTATTTTTCTCTCTCTTCTCTCCCTTTTTTCCCTGCACATTTCCATTTCAAATTATATCTTCTCTTTCTCTTTCTCTTTCTCTCTCTACGAATTCTCTAAAAAAACTACTAACAATTCATCTCCGCCGTCGCTCCACTCCTCTCCTTCTCCGCCGCCGCCCTGCTCCTCTCTTTCTCCGCCGCCGCCTCATCCAAGTCGTCTTCTTCAAGAATTCTTCATTAGTTTTGCTGTTTTTTTTTTCTCGTGGATTTCGATTTTAGAGTTTTTCGTTTTTTTTCTCCAAGCTTGTTGTCGGATTTTTTTCTCTGATTTAAACGATGATGGAGGTACAATAGTTTGTTTACATTGATTTTCTTTGATTTGAAGAAGAATTTCGATTAGATCTGAGGTTGGAGATCTGGAAATTTGTTGTTCATGGTGGTTGTACGATATACAAATGACATGATTGTTGGTGAACTCGTACACTCGTAGCATATGTGTCCAATGTTACGATATCCGTAATATCGTATTTTTGTATCTACGATTTTGTTAAACTCGTACTCGAGACTAACCAATTCATGCATGTTTTGTGGCAATTTTGTAGAATATTGTTACATATTTGGTACGATTTGACACGATATTACGATTTGGTTGTGTTTCTGGAATTTCATGTTTCTACGATGATACGATATTCGGAATATGGTACTTCTGTGGCTACGATTTTGTGTAACTCGTACTCGAGAATGACCAATTCATGCATGCTTTGGGAATATCGTAACAACATACCCACATGCAATCACCCTCACGTACGATTTTACAAATCTCGTAACAAACTATACACGCGCATTCTTATTTCGTGCCAACCCTAAAGCTTGAACCCTAATCTCGTAACAAATCTCGTAACAAACTACAAACAATTCGTATTTCGTGGCATCAATCGTTCACCCCCACGTACAAGATTAACAATATCGTATCTACAGAAGTACTATTTTCACACATGGTATCCTCAAATCTCAAACAAATCTCAATTATACATGCAATCGTAACAAATCCAACATGTTTTTGCATCACATATTACAATATATATTTGCATCGCACATTTTTGCATGGCTACAATTATTTCATAAGTGATTATGTATGATACGATATTTATATATATATATATATATATATATATATATATTTATCGTAACATGATGGCACCATTTTCTTTTACGAGATTAGCACGTTTGTGCATCGCATGTTATGATATATAGGAATTTCGTATCTATAGCGTGGCTACAATTATTTCATAATTGATTATGTGTTTTACGATTCATTGTACGATTTTGGTATGTCGTAACTGATTTGTGTTACGATATATATACATATATCGTAACTTATATTTCATGCAGACAAGACATTCTTATTTAATTGTTGCTCATGGTGGCATATGGAATCACAATATCTATGAGGGTGGAAGGAAAAAGTATTCTTGTCTAAGTCCTACAGTCGTAGCAAATGTTTGTTGTGTGCATGCAGAAGTTTATACAAGTGTACGAGTCAATATATCGTATCATGTATTCTACGTTAAAAAATGTACGATTTTGGTATGCCGTAGCTGATTTGTGTTACGATATACAATATATCGTAACCCATATTTCACGTAGACGAGACATTCTTCTTTAATTGTTGCTCATGGTGGAGTATGAAATCACAATATGTATGAGGGTGAAAGCAAAATAAGCGAAGATATCATGTTCGATGCAAATATGAAGACAAATGTGATTCATGTATCATGTTAAGGGAAGGTATCATGTTTGACGTATTCATGTACGAGTTAAGCAAAATCGTAACAAACCAAGTACGATTTTGGGAATATCATAACAACATACACACATGCAATCAACCTCACGTATAGTTTTTATAAATCTCGTAACAAACTACACACATGCATTCGTATTTCGTGCCATAAATTGGTCACCCTCACATACGAGATTAACAACATCGTAACATAGCAAGTACGATATTGGGAATATCGTAACAACGTACCCACATGCAATCACCCTCACGTACGATTTTACAAATCTTGTAACAAACTACACACATGCATTCTTATTTCATGCCAACCTTAAACCCTGAACCCTAATGTCGTAACAAATCTCGTAACAAACTACAAACAATTCGTATTTCGTGGTATCAATTGTTCACCCCCACGTATGAGATTAACAATATCGTATCTACAAAAGTATAATTTTCACACATGCTATCCTCAAATCTCAAACAAACCTTAATTATACATGCAATCACAAACAAATGATTTTAAACTTGTAGAAATGTGGTTATAATTATCAGTGCTCTCGATACGAGATAACATGATATCGTACAAAAGATGTAACAAAATTGCCATGATTTAATTCAAAGTCGTAGCAATCATACATACAAATAAGGTGTTTTAGATCGTATACACATATCTATAATATGAGTGTATGATTGGATTTATCATATTATATATTGTACGACATACATAATATCGTATTTGACGATCACGAAATATAGACATACACTGCTATGATTTTCATTTATTGTTACATTATCACTACGATAAATTGTACGATTTTGATATATCGTAGCTTGTGTTAGTACAATATATTGTACACCGTAACATCGTTAGATTTGATCGAAATATGATTGTATCATATTTCATGCAGACGAGGCATTGTTCTTTAATTGTTGCTATTCGGATAGACTAGCTTGATTTATTGTTCAGTGTCATGTACGAGTTTAATTATGTCGTATAGACATGTACGATACTATGAATATCGTAACAGCGTACACCTAGTAATAAGCAAAACACAAATTGTACTATATCACTTGAAAACCCTTGACACAAATTATACTATATCCTTGAGCTCATCCCTTCGCTGCAGCCTTTGCTTCGGGTCCGAAAAAGTCGAGTACTTTGTGGATCTCTTCAATTAGATCCTCGTAGCCATAGCATTGGATTCTGTAATGGGGTGGTTTAGTCAACGCTGGTCGGACAAGTGTCCACACAACCTTGAAAATAATTAGATACAAATGTGTCAAATATGTATTCGTGCACGAGTTAAGCAAAATCGTAACAAACCAAGTATGATTAGAAATATCGTAACAACATACACACATGTAATCACAAAACATACAAACAATATGTATTGTCGTGGCATCAATTTCTCACGCTCACGTACGAGACTAACAACATTGTAATGGACCAAGTACGACAATATCGTAACATACCAAGTACGATATTAAGAATATCGTAACAACATACACACTTACAATCACTCTCATGTATGATTTTACAAATCTCGTAACAAACTACACATATGCTTTCACAAAATCACAAACAATTCGAAGTTCGTGCTATAAATTGGTCACCCTCACATACGAGATTAACAACATCGTAACAGACCAAGTATGATATTGCGAGTATCGTAACAACATACACACATCCAATCACCCTAACTACACACATGCATTCACAGATAATTTGTATTTGGTGGCATCAATTGTTCACCCTCACGTGCGAGATTAACAATATCGTATCTACAGAAGTACTACTTTGCACACATTCTATCCTTAAATCTCAAACATATCTCAATAACGTAGTTAATGCTGGTCGAACAGGTGTCCACGCAACCTTGAAAATATTGAGAAACAAAGGTGTTAAATCTGTATTCATGTACGAGATTAATAAAATCGTCACATAGCAAGTACGTATTAGGAATATTGTAACAACATACCCACATGCAATCACCCTCACGTACGATTTTACAAATCTCGTAATAAATTACACACATGCACTCTTCTTTTGTGCCATGAACTGGTCACCCTCACGTACGAGATTAATAACATCGTAACATAGCAAGTTCGATATTGGGAATATCGTAACAACATACTCACATGCATCGTAACAATATTGATCAATATCGTATCAATAACGATGAATTTGCAAGAAATCGTATCAAATTCCCTAGATAACAAGCATCAAATTTATAGATCAACCACAATATAACACCAAACGATGTTTTATGTACGATTTTAACCACAAACAAATCGTACCAAGCATGCGAAATTCAAAAATTCAATTTTTTCACCAAAATCCATATTTTTTGCCAGATCTACACAAATTTCATGTAAATGAAGAAGAAATTACAAGCATTTCTCAAAAAGAACCGTAGCCAAGGTCCTCTTGTTGAATTTCGGTGTTTTTTTCTTTGTTTTTTGTTTCATCGGCGGCGGCGGTTTTTCTCTTGCTTTTGCCAGTCGTTTTCCTGCGTTTTGAAGGACCGGCTTTGTCTGCCATTTTTTCTGGTGGTCGGCGGTGGTGGCGGCGGCATTTTCGAAGTAGTTGGTGGCGGTTTCGCACGAGATAGAGAGAGAAAGAAGCAGAACGACAGTGGTAGGGAAGAGAATGGAAGAAGAAGAGACGGCGGTTTGTGGTTGGTGGAACGGCGGTGGCGGCTGTTGGCAGAGAAGAAGAGAGATGGTGGAGAAGAAGAGGTAGAGAGAAAAAAGGGTTTTGAAATGATTTGAAATGGGGTAAAAAATGAAAAAGCTGAAAAATAAATACCAACATGTAGTAAGGGTAGTTTTGTCCAAAAGCTTGAAATATAGCCTCTTTTATTGTAAATTAAGTTGGAGTACAAAATTATACTACTTAACTCTAAAGGAGCCTTTCTACTAGTTAACTCTTTATTTAATATGATCGCTTAGCTTAAATCTTGGAAAGATGTTTTGACGCATAAATCTTCGAGATATATGTTTATTGTTTTTTTACGAGAAAACCCCTTTTAGTATTAATTTGGGTTATTGTTTATCTATCTCTAATTAATCACAACCATTGAATCTTTCAAATCTATGGTGTAGATTTATTTTTAGTTAACTCAGGAAGAAATATTTCTATTATAACCATCCCTTATATATATATATTTAAATTCTATTTCTGTCCGGACCACTTCGGCCCGACTTGCCCGACGGCCCGATAGGGCTGGGCTGAGCCATCATTTTTGGTGGCCCGTGAAAATTCTGGGCTAGCCCGACTCGACCAGAAACTAAGCATCTGGGCCGACGGTCAGGGTCAGGTTGGCCCGGCCCGGATGGTTTGACGGGCCTACATAAATCTAAGTTAAGAAGGCCCAACCAAATTTTCAAGCTAGGCGTTTGCTATTATCCAACACAAAAAAAATATGCCCAATAATAACAACCTATTTTCATATGTCGTTAAGCAAATTTGTTGTTGTGATTTTTGGCTCCCTCCCTTGCCCGTTAATTTCAATTCACCAGTTAGATTAATAAAATATTCCAAAATATTTTTAATCTAAATTCTACTTGTACTTCTTCTGATCTCTATTTCATTTGCATATAGCCTTTGATAGCAAACAAGTAATTATTTAGATACCTTGAGAGCTCAAACTTTAAAAAAATTAATTATGTATATAATAATATATAGGGGTTTGTTCAATATATGTTGATATATATATATATATTTCAATAGCATTTACAAAATAAGATCGAATATCCACATCAGATTTGGACATTCTATGTCACAATTTAGAGCTCACACCATACTTGGCATTCAATGTTACAATTTAGAGCCCGAAAATATAAGCTGGTACCATATTTGTAGCTTTTTTGAAAGTTCGTTCAAATTTATTTTGCTTTCAACTTTGAAAGGTTATGTTATGTATTTGCATATCAACCCACATATAGCACAGACCATAAATTACAAATTTTTCATTTATAATTCAATTATTAGCTTCGTCATTAAATCATTGTTCCTCCAACTAAATCTCCCCCGTATTTTTGTATAATTTGAATTGGTTATCGTTAGTGTTCCTATATTTGATATAGTAATAATGTGGTTGCTGAACTTGTACTCCTACGTTTTATTTTCGATTCATAGAATAACGTATACTTAAATTATTCCTACCTAATGATTAGTAATACTAGTACTTACTTAAAACACACTTTATTTACTGGCCCTTTGACATCACTGCAGTATAATCAATTTGTTGTAATCATAATTAATACCACACGTTATTGCAATTACTCTATATTTTGCCGAGATGAAGTATTGCCTAAATAATATGGATGAGAAAATCGAAATAGTTTTAAATAAAAATGTTAAGGTTTCATCCAATTTTATGTGGTTAGATAGATTGGTTGTCTTTTTTTTTTTTTTTTTGAATTCGTGGGAACCCAATCGCTAACTTTAATTGGTGGTTTATCTAATTTTATTGTGTGTGTGTTTTTTTTTTTTCAGATGGTATATTTATTTTCGGGCATGACGGTCGGATTTTATAAATTTGTAGTACCAATGCCACATCAACAATTTCTCATTTATAATTAAGCTTTAAGTATTACACCGCTTATCACAACTAACTTTGAATTACTACGAAAAATTAATTTGGAAGTTTCAATTTTCAAACATGATCTCACCCATCACGATTTCATTAAATTGCATTTTCTACAAAATGCATTTAGCAACGGTCACAGCTGTCTTACTTCCGTAAGAAATTAGTAATTAGGTTCACGTTTATAACGCAAGAAGTTTTCTATAGATGAGTCATGAGTGCTATATTTAGAAAGTCTGCCAAAAAAAACAAAATGTACTGCGATTCATTTACTAGTATATTTTTTCTTCTTTGAAAACTTACATTTACTATACATTAGAATTATGTATAATTATTACAGACACTTATTATTGCTATTATGATGGTCATAGACTTGCAGGAGTATTTATTATTTTAACAAATTAAGTTATGACTGCATCTGCATATTCAAACGTTTATGTAGGAGGTTCGCAATTTTGTTTTCCTTCTATTTTTCTGGGAAACAATTTATAAGCGCTCTCTAAAGTCGATCACGATTTCAGTTGAAAATATCATATATACAATCTCCCATCATAAGATAAAGGCTTATATATATGTAATAGGTAGACAATTACATGAAATCTGGTGTATACGAGGATAATTGACAAAATCTCAAAGTTAAGCTTTTAAATGTATCATCTATAAGATCATTTAACAATATTTGTGTTCCTTCAAAAATAATGAGGGTTTATTGACTTATTTCCACATTATAACAATCATTTCCGTCTCTCAAAAAAAGGAAAAATATATTCCGATTATCCATTTTATTCAAATTTTTTATGTAAAGCTATGTACTTGTCATATGAGTTGTGTTCTTTTGGGTTTCACCGGGATTATCATTAGATAATATACTCCGTATTTGATTGGATAGAAATCACACAAGAATTGTAAATTATATAGTACCATTTAAAAATCAAGTTAAAGTTCTCAAAAGAAGAAATAAAAGAAAATTAGGTTTAATAGGCTCGACTTATGGAAATGTTTGGCTGGGAAGGAATTTGCTTTAGTAAGGAATTTGTCATAAGGAATTTGATTTTAGTGCTGTGTTTTAAAGGGAATTTTCCTTAACATTTTTCTTGAATTTGGCATTTTCATTATGTTGATATTTAGACTGTTGTGGTTGTACGTAGTAAATGAATTTTATTTAAATGTGACCACCGTTTAAAGCTTAAATTAGTAAAACAAATATGGTACGCATGTATATTTATACACAGATAAGTGTGAAAGAAGTTTCACAAAAAGCCAGAGAATATACAAGTTGCCCATTTAATTTTATGTCATTATTGCATGCAAATTTCCCTGCTATGCCAGACAACACCTCAAATCATCAAATGTCTGCACAATATATAAATGTTTGCAGTGTAAAAAAGAGTCCTAATATTCAGTAGAATATTCTTGTTTGAATTATTAGATCATTTGTTGTACAACGAAATTATCTAAATCATAGAAGAAATTAACCAATATGGCAATATTGTACGTATTGAATTGCAAGGAAACCTTAATTTCAATGCCATTTGTGAATTACTAACGTAATCAGATTGTGAATAACTCTAAGTGCTGCTTTAAAAGAAAACGAGGGCAAAAACGTAAATCTGGCATTTAATTAAGAGCGGTTGGTGAGAAAAGGATGACAAAATATGTATTTACAATTGTTTTCTTCTCAGAAACCTTGTATGAAAATCTGCAGCCATAATTATTTCCCTCCAACCACATCAGACTATTTTACATACAACACATACTAGTATATCACCACGCGGCGCCGCCACCCAACACCTGCGCCGCCGCGTGTCTCCGCCTACGCCCTTCCCACAACCGCACCACGCTGCCGTCCAGCACCGTCCTATCTTGCCACCTGTACCACCCCATATCCCCCATTCTCATCGCCACCACCTCTTCCCAGTCGCCGCGCCACGCCCGCCGCTCCACCGCCGCCCCACCGCCGCACTCCTCATTCTCGCCGCCGTCATCATCCATCCGGAAATCCTCCTCCTTCTCCGCCTCCTCCTCCTTGTAATACAAACTGAACTTCATCTTGGTGCTTCCTTGTCTCTCCAACACGCGGCACGATGCTCTAGCAGCCGGAACAACAGCCGGCTCCTCCGCGGATGTCGTCGATACAGTGTCTCTGCTCGGGTCCATCGTGGCGGGCGACGACGACGTTAAAGCCCTCATCCGCCAGAAGCTGAGGGCGGCGGTGAAGACGGCGATCCAAGCCCATATATTGTTGACGGCGGTGAGGAAGCCGTAGGTCAAGTAGTTGAAGGCAAGAGCTTCGAGCGGAGAATCCAATGCGGCGTCCATTTCTCTCTCAAGGTCTTTTTTTCCTATCTATCTATTTCTGTAGGGAGAGAGAGAGAGAGAGATGTGAGTTTGTAATTAGTGAGGAGGAGGTGGGATGATTATATTATATTGGGGGAGAGGGAAAATCTGGGCCGTTGATCTGATGGCAGGAGAGGATCTTAGAGGAGATGCCGAGAATCGAGAATAGAGATGCTAATTTGACAAAGGTAGATCCATATATTGTCCGGAATTTTTCAAATCAGGATAGACAGGGACACGTGGACTTATATCACTGGCTTTCATTCTAGTACTGTCCTCAGCTACCTCTCGCTCTTCACTCATCACTCACTATCATGTGTAATTTCCATTATAATTAGTATGTTGTATTTCATCTCGCCTTAATTACGCAGTATTTATTTTAATAATGAAAAATAAGTATATAATTACAATACAAGAAACCTAATATCATGACCAGCTATTCCCAGCTACTTGTTGGAACCGATTATTGAAAACCGATTCATTTTCACCCATAGATCAGTTATGGATATCTAACGAACACATACAAAATCCATATCTAGCATGCTCCTATGAATTTAATTACAATCATATGATGTTTATTCGGAATACCTGCAAACTTGACGCACAACGACTCCAGAATTAACCTTCCGAACTGTTCCCAGCTAGAGCACGACGATAGATGGGATCGACTTCGAGCTCTCTCTCTCTTACTGTAGGAGGCGCCGGTTTTCTCTCTCTCACTTTAGGTTTTAGTTACTTAGAATGCAAGTAAATAATAAGTCTTATGAGCCTTGTATTTATAGATAAATAACTGCTCACATTCATTAAACCTAAACGACCCTTACGGGCCGTAGGAGAGTAGGCGTCTAAGCCCACTAGAGACATAGGCCACTGGGCCAGTTCAGAGATCTACTAGCTTAAATAAGATTGGCCCGATAATATCTGATTTAATCTATTCAGCCTAGAAATATAAATCAGATATAAATATTAATTCATTCCACTAAAGAATTAATAATGACTTACCCTCGTATCGGAACTAATTCCACCTGCAGGGTTGAATACGATAAACTTATTAAGTTCCTCGAGAGGATATCATCATCCCATTATTCATAGGACACAGATCCTTATTGCAGCTCTATCAATATCAAAGAAGAACTGTCACTGCCCAAAATACGAAATTTCGAACCACTATCAAGTTCTCATTTATAATAGATCAAAGCAATAGTCAGATACTTATTCATACTGATAAGCCCAATTAAGGTTAAGACTATTTAAGTCATCGAGATTTTTAATTCTTAATAAGTCAGAACAAAGAATTAATCTCACTGTGATCCTTTCAATACGATTAACGTACTAGCATAAATAAATAGTCAAGATAAACTATTTAATACTATGAGGAAACTAACAAAAAAATACCAAAATATAAAAAACACTTCTTTTATAGCCTATCTTTAAAACACACTCTTTTGTATACCAAAATCCTGTAAAAGTACTAAAATACCCTTAGTTTTCAAAGTCAACCGTGTCATACTTTTGACTGCGCACGTGGTCACGATGGGAATGTCACGATGGGTTGTTCACTGATGCATGCGAAACTCATTAATGTATCTGCACATTCGATTTGGTGAATATTTTCGGGTGTACTAGGTAATAAATGAAGCTACTGAGGTTGGTGGTGGTAGTAATGGAGAAGAATAATCCTCATTCAAACTCATAACCTCACATTCAAAACACAATCAACAAACATACACCCAAAAAACAAAAAAAAAAACCAATCATCATTCCAAGCATCCAAGATCTCGCCCAAGAAGAACGAAAGCATCAACGGGGGCTCCGTGGCGTTCCTTACTTCATACAAAGGTAAGCATAATATGTATAATGTTTGTTCATTTGATATAAGTTGCTGCTGAAATTAGGGTTATTGTTAGGGTGAAATTAGGGTTTTTGAAAGTATAATACAAGATATGTTTCATCTTATGTCATGAAATATGTTATTTTGTTCATATAATGGTGTCTTAAATTAAAAACTTCATGGTATCGTGGGGTTAAAAGAAGTTGAAATACCTAGTTCTAAGCTAAGCACACAAATTCTGCTATGGTCACGATGGACAAGTTCACCGTGTTCACGATGGTGATCACCATCGTGAGGTCACGATTCGTGAGGTCACAGTGACAACTGCCATCGTGAGGTCACGATCGTGAGGTAACGTTGACAATTGCCACCGTGAGCTCACGAATCGTGACCTCACGATGGTGATCACCATCGTGACCAGCACAGATGTGTGCTAAACAAGTATTTTCATTGATTGTTTACACTTCATTTTTGTATATTTTCTTAATTTCAGATGTCTTTACGCCGTATTATTATATATCACGGCGGTCATTGGGAGCGATCGACATATATGGACGGGGATTTATTTGTTGTCTACATCGACCCCGGCACTATTAATCGTGCTAACCTTGTGGAACTCATTAGAGAGGGTTTGAATGGTGGGAAGGAGACCGAATATGTGTTATGGTACCTCACAACCATTAACAGCATGAAAGCAAAAGTGCTATTGCGGGGCGATTTAGAATTACTTCGATGGTTAGCGGACCCTAAAGAAGATCCTGAAGTTTATGTGATTGAAAACCGCGGGAACTCCGCCCCCGAAGTTAATGTGAGAGGTAGCACCTCGGGTGCACAAGATGATAGTAACGATGGTGATGATGATGAATATGATGAAGATTATGAGGAGGATGAAGCGGTGTCTACATCCGAAGATGAAGAGGAAGATCGTCGTAAAGATTTGCTTGAATCATTGAAAGAAGAGTTTTATGCTTGGATTGGACAGCCGGCACAAATGGATAGGCTCATGGGGCAGCGACACTTTTCATCGGACCATCAATCAGAAAATGAGGTTGAGCATGAGCGTACACAGCGCAATTGGATCATTCCACATCCTGGCATTGAAAGCGCAATACCGTTGGCGTGGGTTGAGCGGCCTATCGTCATCAATGGTAGTCTCGAGGTAGGATCGATATTTCGATCAGTGCAAGAGTTGAGGATAGTTGTAAGAATGTATCATTTGGAGCACTTTGTGGAGTGTAAGACCGATCGCTCCGCTTCGAACCGTGCAGTGTACCTATGTAGGAGTGGTAGAAAGAATTGCACGTTCAGGTTGTGTGCTACGGAATGTGCAACTCTTTTTCGGATTACTAAGTTGACATTGGAGCACAGTTGCCTATCAGATTTGAACCGTGCTGCATGTGCAAGGTCGGTGAGTAGCGAGGTGGCCGCATTTTATTTTTCTAAGAAATTGATAGATGAGAAGGTCGTTCTGAGGCCTAAGGAGATGATGGCAGAGATGCGCATGCGATACGGCGTTAAAATGTTATACAACTTTGTCGTCCGAACAAGGCAACTAGCGATAGAGAGAATGTACGGTGACTTCCCCTGGAGAGTGCTAGGGCTGAACTGGAGGTTGCTGGGGCCGAACTGGAGAGGTCTGCATGTGACTAAAACCTGCAGCACTAGAGTGACGGGCCGGATCCCAGTCCTGGTCGATCCTACCAGTCCGCATCTGAGCGTCAAATGCCGAGGTAGAGTGACGGGCCGCGTCCAATGCCGTCCTACGACTCCTATGTGACTGTTGTGGAGGACTGTCTGGGCGCCTCATAACAAAAACCTGACTCATTCTCCGAGTCAGTTTAGCAAGGAAGCCGTTGTCAGATTCGTCGTCCAAAACACTCCTCAACCGACGCTCAATCTCGTCCCTCCTGATGCTCGTGCCCTCATCATGGAGGGGGCATGGTCGTCCGTGCAAACAACAAACCCTGTCTGGCTCTCCCGAGGGCCCCCACTGTGAAGTAGGAGGTGGTGAACTGCGAGGTGGTGGGGTACCCTCCCGACGACGCTTCGACATCTGTCCTGCCGGGTCACCACGGACCACCCGTGCTGCTAACTGCTTCAACTTTCCCATAGTTTTCTGCTTGGCATTCTTTGTAGTCGGGTTATTTCTGGAAGCAATTTGTTTGGGAGGTATATATCGAACATCAAAAGGGTCTCCATTTTCGAAACTCAGCATGTAATACTCATAACGCTCTGCTTCCGTAGCTTCAAAACTTTCCAATACCTGAAGCTGCAAAGGTAATGAAAAGGTAATATTAGCATTTTAGAAACTAATATAGAGTGCATCATTGAATGAATGAAAAACATTATAAGATTATAAATGTACCCGTATATTATCGAAGAATTGACTGAAATCAACTTTCATCACTCTTGTGACCCACATCAAGCACTGGGGCACTCTCTCGATGTGATCTTTGATTCCACATCGACCTCCCAACACCGGAATCATCTCATAAGTCCAAATCTGTAAAGCCCAAACCGGACCATAGAGATGGTAGTCCTAGGGGACTCTGTTTGGGCGTTGTACACATAGTGACATAGTGCTCCCCAGGTGTACGAGCCCCATGGGAAGGCATCCCAAGCCTCGAAGTCTTCAACTAAAGTCCATGCCCAATCCTCTATGGTGGGTTTATCCCGACATAGGAGGAAATAATAGTAAATAAGCAAGTTGGTCGCCTTCAAATAGTCATCAATGTCTCTCCCAAGTTGTTTTCTGTTGAAGGCGTCGCGCAACTCATTTGTCTTTATCTCTCGGCCGTTGAAAAATCTGTAGTGAATGCCAGTTCTAGGAGGTACATGAACTGCATGAGGATTAAATGTAGAGTTTCCAAAGTGAAGGCCGGTGATGAAAGCATATGCCATTGCCGTCATACGAAGGGTCGTATGACCAAGATAAAACCAAAGCTCATTCTCTGGTACCCGATTAGCACCAACCCCTTGCAACTGTCGGGCTATTGTTAGATTTAGCGCATTACTTGCACTCTGATTTCTTCTAGCATCAATCAACCGCCCAACAACACCGGTTCTTAGGAAATTCTCGGATTGATGATCACCGGATATTTCAAATAAAACTCGCCTAATTTCATCAAACACGTCTACCCTCATGTAAAGGTTTACTTTAGGAGACGAGTACAACATGGCGGGTCTAACAAATTCATAATGTTCCTACAAAATCAATAAAACCAAGTATAAGTGCATGGTAACGTGTTATAATTCAACAAACCAACATAAACACAAGAAGATGAAGGACGGGGGAAAGAGCTCTCGGGTGACCTCACGATGTGCTTTCCATCGTGAGCTCAGGCTGAGGTTTCCATCGTGAGCTCACGATAGAGTGTCATCGTGATCGGGCGATGGAAACCTCAACGTGACCTCACGATGGGAAGCCCATCGTGAGCACGCCAGAGCTCTTTCGCCGTCGTCTTCCCCACCTCCATCGACCCCGTAAGAACACCAAAACCAACACAGCAAATGTTGAACTACCCAACACGAACAAATTCAAAAATCTCCAACTCTATTACACCAAAAACATTGTCGAAATCTTCCACATGAAAATCCTAACTCTAACATATAACAATTTCTAACATGTAAAACTAAAAAACATGCATTCAGTCGAAGATTTAAGCATGAATTTCGAAAAAAGAAATGGCACTAACCGGTGGAATTGGGACTCGAAAATTTGAATTTTCCTCCTCTTCGCCGAGGACGTCGACGGCGACTCATTGCGGCGGCGGTTGTGACGGCGGTTGCTCATTTTCTTCCGTTCACGATGATCAATCGATCGTGAGGAGGAAATTCACGATGAAGATGGAGAGAGAGAAGAGGTCGGTGGCGGTGGGGGACCGATTGGGAGAGAGAGAGAGGGGGCTGTCGGTGGGGGGGGACCGATGTGGGGAGAGAGAGAGAGGGGGACGGCGGGTGGTGGGGGTAGGGTTAGTTTGTTTTTTTCTTGTTTTTTTATTTAAGTTTTATTTAATTATTTTGTAAGTTTGAGGGTATAATAGTCTTTTAAAACATTTTGGTATATAAAAGAGTGTGATTTAAAAGGAGGATATATAAGAATTGTATTTTGTGTTTTGGTATTTAAAAAGTTGGGCCCCTAATACTATTATGCTACAATCTAAACCAACAACTCGTCCAAGTTGTCTCGATTGTGAATATTAGTTTATATCTCATAAGATGCCGATTATATAATCTTCTGTGATCTACAACACACTATATAATATTTAATATTAAGATAATTGGACAAATAATTAATATGCAATAATAAACATTTCAGATAGAAGAATTATAGTGAAATAAATATCAATTGTATATAAACAAAAGTCTTGCTTTCGTATACAATCCTTCACTACTTAAATAAGAGTCATGTTGAAATAAATTTTATTTTAAAAATGTATTATTTTCTTACAAAACCCTAACAAAATGTTGAACTTCCCAAAAAATCTTTTTTTTTTTCAGTATTTTTATCACTTCACAGACTACTTATATTTTCCACAATAATGTCAAGTAAATAGATTAAATTTATCAACGTTCTTCATATATAAGACTACTTTTTTATGACTCTGAACCTTATTAGAGCACTTACAGCGGAGTTCCATAGGGGGGTGTCGATCTTGTGTCGATGGCGCTCGACACACCCCCACATCGACATATCCTGTGTCGATCACCATTGTGGGGGGATCGACACCCCTTGTGTCGATAGCTGAGTCGTAGGCGAGGTCGATCCTTCGATCCCTCCCTCGACTCCGCCACGTCAAAAAATGGGGACACGTGGCGTGTCCCCATTGGTCCGTCCTTTTTTTTTTAAATTTTCTGAATAAAAAAAATATTAACAAATATAAATACACCCCAACGGCTACATCCCATTTTTTCACTATATATATCCCTTCATCTCATTCATTCTACACACCAAAAAAATTCTTTCTTCATCCAATCTTCCCTACAAACAAAATTACTCTTTCACATCATATTTTGTGCAAAAAAATGGCCGACGATCAGTTTAATTCGTGGTATTCGCAAACTTTTGGTTCAATCCCACCGAACCAATCTCCAAACTTTTAAATTCAATAAAATTGTCATTTATTAATTTTTGAATTTAATTAAGTTAATTTTTATAATATTTATTACAAATAAAAAAAAACAACAAAATAAAATCTATTCAATCATTAAAATCACGTTTCCCAGTGCTTAGACCTAGGTCTTACTCAACCCCATTGTAGTGGAGAAATCAACCTATGTCTAACTCAACACCACCAATCATTAAAATCACGCTTCCCAGTGCTTAGACCTAGGTCTTACTAGACCCTTGCTGTAAATGCTCTTAGGCCATCCACTACGCGTGTCGAAGGGCGGTGGCGATAGGCAGTGTCGAAGCCATCGACACACCCTATGTCTAAGCCATAGTGGGCGTTAGACTCACCCTTGGGTCTAAGGGTGTGTCGAAGGATGCATCTAAATTTCGACACACCCTTCGACTCCGCCAGTCAGCAATATGGGGACACGTGGCGTGTCCCCATTGGTCCGATGTATATATATATATATATATATATATATATATATATATATATATATTTTTTTTTTTAATTTTCTGATTATTTTTTTTTTGAATTTAATTAAGTTATTTTTTATAATATTTATTAAAAATAAAAAAATAACAACAAAATAAAATCTATTAAATCATTAAAATCACGCTTCCCAGTGCTTCAACCTAGGTCTTACTCAACCCCATTGTAGTGGAAAAATCAACCTAGGTCTAACTCAACACCACCAATCATTAAAATCACGCTTCTCAGTGCTTCAACCTAGGTCTAATTCAACCTCTGTAGTCGATGCTCTTAGACGACCCTATGATTCTTCTTCTTCAATTCATTTTAATTTTCAACATTTTTTATGTTCAATCTATCATATTATAATTGTAATTTGTAATTAGGTTTGTTATTATATAAGTAAGGTTTATTTTTTATTCGTATTTTATTTTTTAATATTTTTTTATGTCGTGAGAACCCGTAGCTGCTACCTTCGGTGCGCATTGGATAAATCCCGCTCCTTGTGCAGTAGTCTGTAAATCACACAGGACAAGTAAAACCATAATTTTCAAGTACAAGTGTAGATTATTTAGAAGGAGAGGAGCATAATATTTAATTGTTTGCTTATTAGTTAGTAGTCGTGCATGTTGTTGCTAATTAATTAGTCGTCATATGTCTAAGAATTAATACAGTCACTCAGGAATGGTCTAATGGTGAAATGAGTGAGGCAAAATATTCTAATTAAGTTTCAAACTTCAAATACCACCAATGCCTCTTGATCGAACGTATCATAACACTAATAGGAAATCAGAAAAAAGAATAAAATAATAAAAAAAATAAGAAACAAATATATCTGCCAATTCTTTTGGTCCATCACTTATAGATTGATCATGTCATGAGTTATATACTATCCTACTTGGTCCGGTCCTATGATTAAAATCAGAAAGAAGAAAAACTAATATATAGACTTAAAATAACCCCTTTTTTCATAGAACAGAAATAATGTATCTCCATAGAAAATGTTATCGTCTTTGGAATATATTCATATTTTATTGCAATAGAATTTATGCCCGGTACCCAAAAAGATTAAGAGGACAAACAACATATTCATATTTGTATAGGTGATTCCAAACGGAAATATTATATTCGTATTCGTGGGCGATAATTGAATTTAAATTTTAATTAAGAGGGTAGTTGGACAAGTGCAAAACAATAATTGTGTGGGTGGTGGCTCTCTCTCTCTCTCTCTAATTTTTTTATGTGTTTTATTTTATTTTATTTATTATTATTTTTTTGTGGTTAGGCGTGGCTGGACATTCGTGATCATAAAACCAATTCAACTATCTGTGGTTAGATTTTCTTACTGGAATAAGACAATCTTAAAATGCTTCTGTTTGGAATTTTTTATTCCTTTTTTTTTTTTACATAAATATGTATGTATGTATGTATGTGTAAGTAGAACAATAAATTCACTAATACATTTAATTTGTAACATAGATATAACATGAATTTTGGAGATGGTAATAGATAGGTACAAGGGTGCAATTTAACTGAGCAATGTTTCTTGTAGATCAATCCATTCATCAGTTTACTGGGAAAAGCATGTTCTTATCCTTCATTACACTCCATAGAGAGAAAATATTATCATGAGACATTTGGTGTGATAATATATATTTCTTTCCTTGGAGTGAAACAAAAAGAATAAGAAAAAGTGAAATTCTAATTTATAGGAAAGGAGTAACAAAAGATGAAAGATTTAAAGAAAGAGATAATTTTATTTTCCTTAGTTTTCCCCCTTAGGCGCTGTTTGATAGCCAATATAAAGCACATATTGTTTACAAATCTAGGCTTATCTACTTGTTTGGTAGGCCATATCAATAATCTATCAACCCATGATTAAATAAAGCCCGTGCCTAAAACTATCAAAAACACTGTTCCTCTTTACAATATGTAACTCACCCTCACCCCAGATACATATGCTCATTTCAACAATAACATTGATTAGGTAGTTAAAAGACCAAATGACCCTTCTTCTCGTCTCCTTTCTCTCTGTCCTCCCTCTTTTCTCTCCCTGCAAATCATCTTCTCCTCTTTCTTCAATTTCTATCTGCAATTTCTTGCACTCAAAACCCTCCATCCTCAATCTAACATTTCAAGTGAAACGTGGTGAAATTAATATTTGGGCAAGATATTTTGTGGCTCGAAACTCAATTAATCTTGTTTTTTTTTCCTTCCATCCAAGAACTCTGATGTCAAAGGGTTGTCGGTTTGTGGATTGCTTAGTGGCGATGGTGTTCGCTAATCTTGTTGAGCGAGAGAGATAGAGAGTGAGAAAGAGTGCAAAAGAGAGAGAGGATTAATAATTGATATGGAAGAGGTGGAAATTTTTTTTATTCTCATTATTTTTTCGATTATATACATTACAAAATAATGTCAGACTTACTTATATCACTAATTTGATATTTGATTTATTAATTATCATTAAATTATAAATTTTATTTTTAATTATTTTTTAACTGAGATAGGGTTAGAATTGGAAATTCTAAATTTAATCTTGACTTTACTCTAGGGTACCAAACAACTCACTTATAATCTTACATTTTTTATCTTATCTGCCAAAAAAAAATATATGGTACCAATCTTAACATTAATCATGATATGTATCTTAACTTTAACTATCTTGATATACCATAACATACCTACCAAACGAGCCCTATGAAAGGATAAAATTATAATTTATAAAAAAGGCGGGACACAAATGAGGGATTTAAAGGAATAAAAAATTATTTACCCTCATTTTCCCTTACAATCAAAGTAAACACAACCAAGTAAATCTAATAAGACTTTCATTAAATTAATAAACTATAATTAGGTATTAATAATATCATACACTACTTGTGGTTTAACAAACTATAATTAGAAACAAATAATTTGCTCGTAAGACTTTATCCATTTAAGTGCTCGTTTCAGCGGCGGAGCTAGCCCCGAAGGTTGGGGGCAAAATATTTAAAAATAATTAAATAACTTTTATATAAAAGTTTAATAATATTATTATAATAATTATCTTTACTCATATTTTGGAAGCATATATTACCATGACATTCACGGTTATTTCAATTTCAATTCGAGGTTTCTTTGAAGAGGTGTGAACTTCTTGATGAATTTCTTCTCTTTGAGTGTCTATTATTCGATGATTTTTATGAGATATATTCATTGTTTCTTAGTGACAAGAAAATATATTATTAATATATATTTTCGGTGTTCACATAATAATCAAGTAAAAAAAAGTGTAATATTAAATATAGAATAATATATAATACTAAATATTTAATTGATGTAGTCAAAATAAATTCATTAACACCCAATTCATCCAAAATGCCATCGGAAAATTTTACCTCCAAGTATTAGATGTATAAATAGTTAGTGAAAACACAAATAGTATAGTAAGAGTTACCATGATATAGTAAATACCTTGGATAAAGAATTGGAGATTGAAGAAGATGAGATGAAAATTGTACTATATAAGACTGCATGAGATGCAATTTTTACTTTTTTAGTCAAGTGGAAGAGATGCAATTTTTACTTTTTTTTTAAGGGTAAAGAGTTAAACATGAATCGAAGCTAATCTTATTCTTTTAGATTCTCTCTGATATAAATGTAAATTTAAATTGGATAACAAAGAAATTAAGATAAGAAATCATACATTTTCAATTTTACCAATGCCCCTTTCCTTCACAATTTTTAGTGGCCAAGTTGAGGTATTTATGTAATATTTTCTATAAATAGGCATGTACAACAACAAATTTCTTTTTTTTGGGGGGGGGGGGGCAACTGCCCCACCAGGCATAGGTATAGTTCCGCCAGTGGCTCGTTTGGTTCAACTAGAGGAATAGAAAGGAAATTGAATCAAATTAAGAGGAAGAATGATAACAATAACTGTTATTTTTATAAGGTATTTGGTTCAATAATGAATCCGAAGATTAAAAGATTTTGCTACTCCTCTAGTTTTGAGGGTCAATTTAAGAGTTTGGATTACATTCAAGAGTAATAATTAACTTATTACCCACCAAACAAAAACGTAATAAATTCAATTAATTGAATCTTTTTCCACGCTCCAAAAATGTCCAATCAAAGATTGAGCTGAGAGTGGTTTAGGACGCTTGCAGCAATTTATATTACACCAATGGGTTCTTACATTGGAATTCTTTCTCATTGATTGTTATTGGATTCAATTAATCTAAGAAGTTCAGGCCGAAATATTTGCGGCAAGTTCAACCAGCCCAAATATGAGACAGCAGGCCCAACCAATTGTTGACAGTAGTGAAGGTTTATTTCTCAATTCAATACTATGATAAAACTATTGGATCATCAATTTCATTGTGAAAGTGTGTAGTGTTATGTTTAGGGTTTAGTGTAACGCTATTCACTTGTACCAAATCGGATGTAAGTGGGTCTTACATTGTTTAGTCAGTATAAGATATTATTCAAAATAATTATTACAGTAGATAATAAAAAAGAGTTTATATTAGTATTTCAAAATTAATTTAATGATTTGTGAATTATCTCAAAAGATTCATTAATGTTGATTGAAAACATTGAAACAATTAAATTTGGTACTGCTTATATTAGAAAGGCACGTAACATATTTCTCAAAATCATAGGGCCACAAAAAATTCACAACACGTCACAAATAATCAAAAACTTAAATAACATAATTATACGCATCACACATAATTAAAAATGGTTAATAACAGTATATATAATCACCAATAAAGAATATTCTCTAGAATAAAGTGGAGTAATAACTTAGCGAAAAATTTGATAGTTGGATGTGAATTGAATACTGATAAAATCACCAAAAAGAATATTTTCTAGAATAAATTGGATTCTCCATGTGTGGATTGAAAATTTTAGTCCTAATTTTTTTTTCAATAATTGTGTGGCCTCGGGCCTTTCGGCAATTTAAACTTTCGTCCAAATTTCATCTTTTCGTGGAAAATCCATAAGTTTGTGACCTTTTGACAAAGTTATCCTGTTTTTTTTATGTTCATAATTTTGTAAGAAATTTTTTTCTCAAAGTTGTTTGTTTTGAAGTTTTAGTTTGAGAAATTGATATAAGTTCAGAGAGTCACGATCATCCCACTCAAAGAATAAATCCATCAATTATTTATATCAATGAATACGTGATTTCATGAGTAAGTGGTACACATCGAACAAACTTTCTAGAAAAATAGGATTTAGTAATTGTAAAAAGCAGGGTTACAAAAAGTCGTATAAAAATTACAAATGCAAGTCAAAGTAATGTAATTTCCTACAAGTAACCCTATTTTGTATGCAAGAGAATTTTCTTCGACTGCGCTTAATCGTTAGCTGGAATTGGAAACTTATTTCACAATCCATGCATGCATGTGCAATGATCGCAATTTTCTATCTGAAATTTGATTTTTTATGGATGCATATATTAATTTATTGCATGAAATAATAGCTTCTACTATATTCTTGTCGATGCAGACACGTTCATGATGTAGGCTTTAATTGATTTATCTTACTGTCACATTCTTGGTAGAAATTCTTTGGAATTACTAGTACTATTTTTTTGTTAGTCTTTTTCCTTAGATATATATCTCACTTTTTGTTCCACCTTCAGTTGAAGATAAAATTTGAAGGGGCACAGAATTTTTTAATTTCCATCAACAAAATATGAAATAAGATCCCTGCATGCTGTTTATTTTACCGAGGGGTTTTTTTGAAAGAATACACATATTTGATGATCTCTCTCTAATTGGTTTTCTGTTTTTAATCTTGTATTATTGATCTTTAATTTACTATATACATATATATTTCGAATATTCATTATAAGGAAAGGATATGTCAAAAGCTTCCATTTTCTATACGAGGTAGAATAATTATATAGTAGACAGTAGACACAAATCCAACACTGACTTTCCGCTGTTCGATATCGCCACTAGAATCAAACAAATAAGTAGATAAGTAGTAACGATTTTAGAATTAGAAAATTAGTAAGAAAAGTAGTGAGTGCGTGCGATATTGAAATTGGGATATATTGGGCTTCGAGGAAAGGCCTGCACTTGGCCTATCCAATCCATAGGCCAATCCTGCATAGAATTCTCGACCCTAATTCAAGAGCTGTCGTAGTATAGAATGATAAGATCGTTCAATAATTGTATAAATTAGTCAAGAAAACTTTTTATTTTCATAAGAAGGTTCAATAATTATATATATATGTTAGGTAAGAGTACAACTCCTCATTTTATTTTATCCAATTCACTTTTATGGACAAACACACAACAATTACCCCTTCATCCCAATAACAAGGTCTTACTTGCTTTGGGTGCGGCTATAAAGAAATAAGAGTAAAAATAAAACATAGTAGGTTCAACGATTTTTAAAAAGTTAATTATTTTTATTTTTGGAATGCAGACGAAAAAAGAAAGTGATACATTGTTATCGGGACATAGGGAATACTTAATGAATTACGTGTATGTCATTGATTTAAAATGTATTCTTGCAATTCAAACTATGATTGATGATATCTAATTGAAAAGATATTAGTGAGATTACGATATTATCTAATTTTTCATTTAATTAATTCGTTTTCATTAATTAGAGATAATCTACGTACACCAATTTTCAGCTTTAGTCCTATTTCATGCATCGTGGAAAACTTTTGCTCAAAAATACGATTTAATTGGACCCAATTAATTCATTTGGTATATTGTGTCCCGCTATCAATTATACTGTAATCATCCGTGTTCCGTTATAGTAATTTTATTATTTTAATAATATTAGATATAAAATAAACTTAGTACGTATTTTTTAATGAACTACAGCTAATGTAGTACTAAAAATTAGATTATTATGTACTCTATTTTTGAATGATAAACCTAATAGTAATTTTTATTAACTCAAAATAAGTTAAACTTAAAACAATAATCGGAAATCATTTTAGTGGTTATTTTGTCACTATATACTCCCTCCGTCCACGAAATGGTTGCCACTTTTGCTATTTAAGTTGTCCATGAAATGGTTGTCACTTTTGCTACTCGATCTACTCACATTTATAGTGGAACCCTTACTCCACTCACACCAATACTCACTATAATTCATCAATACCTACCATTTTCTTAAAACCCGTGTCGTCTATAATGTGACAACCATTTCGTAGATGGAAGGTGCAATATACGAAATCTCCTATGCAGTTATTTGCATTGTGAGATCATGTGACACACGTTCCGATTACATGCATCTCATGCATTGATGTTTGACGAACGTGTGCATCTCACATGCCATTGAGATTTTATTTTTATTTTTCATTTTTTTTTATTTTTATTTTTCTTAATTAATTTATAGAAATCTTTAGTTCCAAATCAAAATTTATTAAGTTTCAATTAAAATTTGTTAAATATTAAGTAATTAATAAAACGAATTAAAAAATATACTACTTCTATTAAAATAAAATAAATAAAACCCCTCGGCCCTCACCGTCAACCGCTCGGAATTGTTTGCTCTATACGCAATGTTTTTTTCTTTTTTGAGAAAAGCTCTATATATATGCAACGTTAGTAGTTTTTTTTTTTTTTGCATAATTTATTTATTTAGTATCTACTACCATTAAGTTTGTACATCACGAAGTGTAAATGATACCTATACTAGTGCGGTTCAAACTTCAGAATTTCACGCTATTTACAATTGTGAGAAATTGTGAGAGATCACAACACTACTTTTTACAATTTTAATTAAAGAAATTGAGCATATATTACATAAACTAAAGAGTATTATTCCACTTAATTTTTTTACGATGAAAATAGTTCGTGTATCATCGCTATTCGAAATGTTGTCACACTTTATTTTACTCCATCTAAATGTTGTTTGACGTGACATCTACAACAGCAGATGCTCATGAAAGTAAGTCTAAGAGGTGGCCAAACTAGTCAAGAATTATCTATTTGGTGGCACTATTTGTTTATTACAGGTGTGGCCATTTCCTACTCTGGTTCCATTTTTAATCAACCACTATGGTTTTCAACATATATAATTCTTACATAAATCATAAATCATATCAGTATAAAATCAACACATTTTCAGTGTTCTTGACTCAACTCAATCCCCATTCTTGAACGTTCATGCAACTACGTACTGTAGTTACCAAACTCAAAACGACGTAGTTCTAGTAGTTGACAATTTATGTATACTGTAATTATATACTACTACTCCATATTCGTATATAAAAGTGGGTGAATTAATACTGAATAGTCCAAGTCTAATGCTTTGACAATTTTATGACAAAATATGAAAAGTTGAAATATTGATGTGCATGGTGACTGGTTTAGTAAATCCAGGTTAATTAAATTAGTAGTTAATTTATTTTTTGTCAAAAGAAAGTAAGTAGTAATCAACAGCCCGTCAAATGGACCAGGCTAGCTAACTGCTGCTTACTGAACTTAATTACTTTATGCTATCAAAAAATAAAATAAAAATAAACACATAAAATTGTTCAAATTTCTCCACTTCACTCTCAATTTTTCAACTCCAAATTAATACTATTGAAGAGTTCCAAAGACGTTCTGTTCTGCCTTGGAATGGAAAGGTCACAATCTTTAAATATTTATGAAAATGCGTGTAACTAACATTAATCAGAGAAACAAATTAGTATTTATTTCTTTCTTTCTTTGTTTTTGTTTGTTTATTTATTTGGGCATTTGACGTTTCTCTGCATCTCTCTCTAGTTACCACGTTGGAAAGGGGACCATTCTAGATGTTGGATTTTGTCATTCAAGTCCCATCACGTTATTGGTGACGGCCGGCAATATTTTTTTTTTGAAAAGTGAAAATGGAATTCTCATTAAGAG
This sequence comes from Schizonepeta tenuifolia, assembly GCA_029490685.1. Classification (NCBI taxonomy): domain Eukaryota; kingdom Viridiplantae; phylum Streptophyta; class Magnoliopsida; order Lamiales; family Lamiaceae; genus Schizonepeta; species Schizonepeta tenuifolia. The sequence continues at coordinate 31,517,137 of CM055960.1, forward strand.
TACTAGAGGTACTCAAGAACGAACCAAGTACAGGACTGGACTAGAAGTATAACTAGAGAACATAAAAATGAACAAAACAACTACAGATTCGCAGGAATACAAACAATAGGATTTGAACTCCAATCGTGAAGAGAAACACAAAAGGATAAAGGAAAATGAGACTTCAACCATTTCCAAGAGCAAAATTTTATGCTCTCCAAAATTTTTCCGGTATCTGATGTTATCTCTTTGAAAATCTTCTCGTTTCTCGCCTTCCAAATCCTCCATAACGTGCATTGCCAAATGAGACCAAAAACTTTCTTTTTCGATTTGCCAATGCCGCAACTCACAAATTCCTCAAAGTGATCTTTTAAATCTGTTGCATAAATTAAATGATGATCAAGCCAAACACATACCTGTGTCAAGACAAGTAGAGCTTCACAACAAGAGGAAAATAAATGAGCAACTGATTCAAGTTGACATTGGCACATGACGCAACGCCCATTTTCACCCGGCTGTAAGATTCCTCTTTTGATCAAGTTTTCCTTCGTTGGTAATCTACCTTGCAATGCTTTCCAAACAAAGGCCGAGACCTTCAATGGAACAGGTTTCCACCACAAGACCGACCATGGCCCTCTCACTTCATCCTCGTTTGCTGATGCATTTGATAATATGAAATAGAGATCCCTTGTGCGGAAAACGCCATCAACCGAGCCCGTCCAAAAGCGGGAATCCGACTGATTGGGATCAATCTGCAACCTGTTAATGTAATCCCAAAGATCCAAAAAATTGCCAAATTCATTGGAGTCAAGGAATCGACTCCATTTGAAAACCCACATCCGATCAACTCCATCAGACTGAAAGAACTCTTTGACACAACAAAATTTCTGATTTGATAAAGCATACAACCCTCTAAACCTATTACACAGACTTCCTCCCTCTTTTAACCACGGATCTTCCCAAAATTTTACCGAAGACCCATCACCCAAAGAGAAATCAAAACTATTACAGAAAATTGCACCATAATTACTTTTTAGGATGCCCAACAAATCCCTCCACCACAGAGACCATCTATTTGACAATCTACTAGAAGCCCAAACATTATTTATGTATCCATATCTCGATTTGAGAATTTGTGTCCATAACAACTCTTCCCCCGACCACAACTTCCACACCCACTTACACAAAAGACTCACATTAAAGACTCTAATATCTCTCACCCCCAGTCCCCCGACACTTTTACTTTTGCAGACTTTTTCCCATTTTACCCAATTAATTTTGTTGGAATTTTCTTTCCCTCCCCACAAAAAACTCCTCTGAAGTCTAGATAGAAGATTTATGATGCACTCAGGAGCTTTGAAAAATGAGAGAAAGTAGAGTGGAAGAGCTGAAAGAACTGAATTAAGAAGAATGATCCTACCTCCAAGAGATAGATTTCTTTTTTCCCATCCAGAGAGCTTTTTTCGAAAACGATCAATGAGAGGTTGCCAAACTTCTTTCTTTCTGTGATTTGCTCCAATCGGTAGCCCAAGATAAGTAAATGGGATTTTTCCAACTTTACAAGCAAGAATTTCAGCAAGTTGTGTGATTCGATGATTATCAATACCAATACCATGAAGAGAGCTCTTGTGAAAATTCACGCGAAGACCTGAAGCAATCTCGAATAACCGAAGTATGCCCTTCATTGTTTTGGCATTTTGGGTGGAAGCTTTGCCCAATAACACTGTATCATCGGCAAACTGAAGGTGGCTAACCTTAATTTTATCGACTCCAATCTCGCAACCCTCAAACATTCGCATTTGATCGGCTTTTTTCATAAGACAGCTTAGACCTTCTGCTGCGATAAGGAAAAGAAATGGGGATAAAGGATCCCCCTGCCTCATTCCTTTTTGAAGATTGAATTCACCCGATGGACTTCCGTTGACAAGAACTGACATGGATGCAGATGAGAGGCAACTTCTAATCCATTTTCGCCATTTCCAATTGAAATTCATACCAAGCATCATCTCATCTAAGAACTCCCAGAAGACAGAATCATATGCCTTTTCAAAATCCACCTTGAATATTATTCCTTCCAACTTCTCACGTTTCAAGAAATCAATCGATTCGTTAAGAACCAGAATGTTGTCCAAGATTTGTTTATTCCCCACAAACGCACTTTGATTTTCAGAAATAACAGAACCCACTACTCTAGCTAAACGTGTAGCCAAGATTTTTGCCAAAATCTTGTAGGTGCAGCCAATTAAAGAAATAGGACGAAAATCAGAGATTGCTTGAGCCGTACCTTTCTTCGGAATTAAAGTGACAAAACATGGGTTTCCTCCTTTGACGATTCTTCCGGTCTCATGAAATTCCTCCAAAAAGTTCATCACATCATTCTTTACAATATGCCACATTCTCTTAATGAATCTGAAAGTGAATCCATCAGGGCCTGGGCTTTTATTTCCGCCACAGCTCCATACAGCTTTTCTGACCTCGTCTTCCAGAAATGGAGCGGTAAGACTCAAATTCTCAGAGTTTTCCAATTTTTTAGAAACCAAGCTTCTAAGAGAGAGTCTCTGATCATCATGAACTCTTGAAAAATGTTGCTTAAAGTGATTAAACACTGTAGATTTGACGATATTAACATCTTCAACCCAAACATTATTTATCATTAGACCATCCATCTTGTTCCACTTTCTCCGGCTATTAACACATCTATGAAAGAAAGATGTGTTAGCATCTCCTTCACGAATCCAGAGAATCCTCGACTTCTGGAAAGTATAGCTATCCTTAATTTTTCGGAGCTGCCAGCACTTTGATTTGGATTCTTTCAAAGCTTTGAGTTCAAATTCAGAGAGATCTCTCGACTCTTGGGAAAGATCAAGCTGATTTAGAGTTGCAGTAGCATCCTCGATCTTCCTGTCAATATCACTAAACTTTGTTAGGCTCCATTCTTTCACATCAGCTTTCAACCTTTTTAATTTTTCTTTAAGAACAAAGCCTTTCCATCCCAGAATATCATAGCTGTTCCATTTCTCCTCGACGAACTTTTCCAAATCTGGATTATCAATCCATGAATTGAAGAACCTAAAGGGTTTTGGTCCCCAATTTTGTGAGCCCGAGTGCAACATAATTGGAGCGTGATCAGAACTAATCTTTGGTAAGCCTCTGAGACTACAATCCCCCCAATCTTCAATCCAAGCATCTGAAATTAGAGCTCTATCGATTCTACTGCAGCAACGACCATCAAGACGATATGTGTTGCTCCAAATGAACCCAACCACGGAGTTTGTAAATACTTTGATAGCTCTAGCCATACACCAACCACGGAGTTTGTAAATGAACCCAACAATTTAATTTCAGTTTGATTTGAGGTATTTATTAGTTATTGATAAGTGTTGCTCCAAATTACTAGTTTAATGATATTTGATAAGATGTCTCTTATCCCTAAGTGGTGCGGCTTCAGTCTACACGTAGTGAAATATTGGATTCGAATTTCATCACTCCCCCTTCCCCATTGCCAAAAAAAAAATGATAGTAGTATTTGATAAGATATCCATTAGTTGGTTATTACTAGTATACAATATATCATGAAGAGTATACAAGGAAAATCTCAAATCGAGCTTATTTGTTAGAATGGTGAACATATGTTATACTCTTGCTCAATTGGTAAGGAATGATTAGGGTGTATAATATGTTTAATGACACCCTAATATTTGTTTGACACAAAGTATACGACCCTTTATGAAGTTCGAGCCTTTATGAATAATATTGATTTTTGTTATCACGTATACCACCTATGAGGTGATATAAATATGACTGCAACTAATAATGGTTTTTGTTATCATATTTACCATTTTTGCAGAGAATTTAATGCATCATACCAAACGAAATATTAGTTCTTAATACGTATAAGAAATCTCAGTCAAACATATCAGATCTTATTTTCATACTTTGTAGCAAACAAGCCCTATTATAAGAATCAATATTAGTATACAAATAAATAAATAAAAAATACTCCATTCGTCCATCAAATTGTTGCTCATATTTGACTGGCACATATTTCAAGAAAGCAATCAGTTGGCGTAGTAGGTAGGATATGCTAAAGTTTAATTATATTAATTAAAATATGGGTTTACTAGGTTGCTGTGAGTGGAATAAAGTTAAAAATAAAGGTGAATGTGTGAGACCTACATCTATAAATAGGGTGAACAATTTTTTCATAAAATGGAAATATGAGCATCTATTTCATGAATGGATGGCTGTAAAATAATATTACTCCCTCCATCTACCATATTTATATCACAATTTCTTTTTTGACCGTCCATAAAAATTGTATCATTCTCTTTTGAGACAATACACCACACACATTCATTAATTAAACTTCATAGTAAATCATTATGGTGAATTCCTTTCATCACTAATAATCCATATATTATGAAAAAGTGATATTATTTTTATTTTTTTATACTGTGAAAACTTGCCGCTGCTGTTTTCAGTGCGCATTAATATTCATGTAGGGTAGCATGCGAATCCAAAAAAATAAAAAAGAGTGAAGATATAAAGTGAACGAATGATCTACATATTCATGCATCATATGTCGGTAGGCGGATTGTGGAAGTAGGCAGCACAAATAAGTGGCTATAGTATATTCTTCTAATTTCGGGGCCATTTCTGCTATAGAATTTTACTCAGCTGCCTCGACAATAAAATAATAAAATAAATGAAAAAGTTAACTATGTTTATGGTTCGACTTTGTAGTCCGAAATTTGAAAATTGACTCGGCTTAAAAAATATTTCTCTAAGAAAGAACATAACGAGACCTTTCATCAAAGTAAATGACATATGAGCAAATTTATTGTACTATAATGTTGCATATTTAGTTCGTTTCTTCTTTTCTATAAGTTCCTAAGTAAGAGAAATGGAAGAAACAAAGAAATGTTCAATGCACAACAATTAATCCAAAATTGAAAATTCATTAATTTCTCGTTCGATTTTTTGGAACTTATAAAAAGAAGAGAATAATCAAAACACTAAATAAGGAATAACATGCCAATTATTTCGGCTTATCCATGGAAAGCATAACTCAAGTTAATTTAATCAAATAAGATCAAAATACATATCTTTTTTTTGAAATTATAATGAGGTATATATTTATACAATCAAATAAATTGTTACACTACTATATAAGTGGAACCTCTACACCATAATGTGGGAATAAAATTGATTAGTATTTAAGAAGAGCAAGAGCAACAAACAAGTGTAACAAGAGCAACTAACAAGTATAACAAGAGCAACCCAAGAGCAATGCAATCAAGTGTAACAAGTGTAATACCTTTGTTGTGGAGAGAATCCAAGGATTATTGTATTTGGAGTGGAGATACCTTCTTCTTCTTCTCTACTCAAGGATTGAGTTTTTGGCTTCTTAGCTCGAAAATGGTAACTTGTAGTTGTCTGATCTCGAATATTTAAATTGGAGACGTTTCATGTTCCAGCGCCCGCTCAACCCTAGTGGACGCTCAAAACATTCAAGCGAGCCCGGGGAAGGTAGCAGCGGTCGCGGTGTCCCAGCGTGCACTGGGATGTTCACAGTATCTGAAATCCGGTAGGCTGGAGGTCGGAATTCATGCTTAACAATTTTAGAATGATTTCCATCAAATTCCGCCATAATTCAATGTCCAAAGAATGTTCAATACACCAGGAATTAGATTCTATATTTGAATTCTGTGTTGAATACACCAGGAATTAAATTCCATATTTGAATTCTGTGTTGAATACACCAAGAATTCTGAATTTTTTTAAATTCCACCAAATTCCTTGTTGAATACAACCACTAGTTTAACTTATGTGTAAAAATTGTTGCTTTATGTTTTATTTATATGGAACTCAACTCATGGCCCCAGAAGCAAGTGTCCCCATGGCTCCAGGGGACAACACTTACTATTTAATTAACTTTGAATTCTATCTTCTAAGTCCAACAACTTGATTTGTGGGGCAACTTCACGACCTGATTATCAATGAAACTGATATATAATAATAATAATAATAATGATAATAATAATAATAATAATATTGGTAATAATAATTAATGTGCCGAAGACTTGGCTCTGATTAATTAGTGAATAATTGCATTAGTTATTTATATTCTGTAGGCTAGTACTCTATTTTCTTAAATTATATATGTAATTTCAGCCCAAAGTGGCAAGTATTTACCATGTATATATGTGCACTTTTCTTCTATAAAAATCTTGTGATTTGTGTAACATAAAATTTGGTAGGTTGACTCTACTATTTTTCAAATGTTTGAACAATTGTTTGACTTGAGCTTCAAGGTCAAAGTGTTTAGGTTGTAGCCTGTAAGTCATGGTCAAAATCACAATAAAATCAAGCAAATAATCTTGTTTCTAGTATTTGGCGCGCAATTTCTTTAGAATATTCGGGGTAAAAACGGTTAGCTGCATGTATAATCTTTTGCATTGCAATCGTAAGCTAGGAACCTATGTCTAATTGAAAACAATGTCAATATTATGAGATATATATATAGAGGGAGTGATTCCCATGTAAGAGATCTTAAAGTGAGAAATAAGAATTAATTTTCACCAATGATTACATTTACATGGATGGTCAAGATTTGACCTGGTCAAAGCAAGTTAAATTCGGGTCAATCCGTTGACTTTTTTTTCAATTTTTTTTACGGTCATCTCATATGCACCACATTATGTATTCATATGCACCACACTATATAATGAGATGCATGAAATGCACCACTAAGTGCATTGAGATGCACCGAATTTTCATTTTTTTTTTTCGATTTTTTTCCGTAAAACACGGTGCATCTAGTTACATTGTGTGGTGCATCTAGTTACACATTGTGGTGCATGTAGGATTTTTTTCCAGTTTTTTTTTTAATTTTTTTTCGTAAAATACTGTGCATCTAGTTACACTGTGTGGTGCATCTGGTTACACATTGTGGTGCATGTCCGTTTTTTTTTCAGTTTTTTTTTTCATATTTTTTTCCCGGCTTCTTCAACTCCGATTTTACGGCTCAATCTTCGCTCCGATTACTAATATAAGGATAATTGTCGGATAACAATTTGAATTTTTCAGCTCGCTCCGAGGCCTTCGGCTCCCCTCGCTCGTATCTTGACCAAATAAGAAGCGGTAAACAAAAAACGAAGAGGCAAACAAAAAAACGGTGGAAAATAAATCTAAAAAATTAAAAAAAAATCGAAAAAACCCGGTGTATCTCAATGCACTAAGTGGTGCATATCATTATATAGCGTGGTGCATATGAATACATGATTTGGTGCATATAAGGTGACCGTAAAAAAAATCGAAAAAAAAAATTGGTGCATCTCATTATATAGTGTGGTGCATATGAATAAATGATGTTGTGCATCTAGGATGACAATTTATAAAAATAAAAATAAAAGTCAACGGATTGTCCCGAGTTTGACTAGACCAAATCTTGACCCTCCATCATTCATAGATTTATGGTGGAAATCTATTCTCATTTTTTAGTATAATATTTATTCTTATGTGATCTCTCTCCGATATATATATATATATATATAGATATATATATATATATATATCTATCTTACACTATGCTTTATGTCCGCTATTTAATGATCATACTTACGTTTTAAAGTTCTATAAATTTGAGCAATTAATTGACTCCTCTCGATCGAATTATTTTATTTCGATAATTTTGACAAAGTAATGACGAATACGAAAAAATAGTTGTAGGCTTTTGTACGATGCCAATGCCAATGTCAGAGCGATTGTCATCCTTAGAATATATTTGTCCGGCATATTTATACTTGTACGTCGTTAAATTTCCGTATATCGAAAATGTCTTTGATTATTTTTTTCATTAGTATGTAAAACCTCTTATTAATTACTCCACATAATTAATTAATGAGACAAGGATAAATATAGAATTGAAAAGTAAAATTGAAGTATACGTATGTTGACTATTTAATTGTGTGAAAATGACTGGTATAATTCTATTTTGTGAAGGAGGGAATACGAGTACATCTTACGGGGTATTTGAAACGATTTCAGGTGAAAAATATTTCTAATTCCGAAAATGTTGAATTAATGGGTATTGATAGAAGAAAATCAACGTTATTAATTATCACTAATTATCAGATAACAGTCAAAATTAAAGTGCGACTTTGACATAAATGACCCTACAAAGACGCCCAAAATTTAAACTAGAATTCGTGCCGTAATGAATTAATGTGATTTTTCTTAATTTTTACTTCCAATAACAGAGTTCAGTTACCATAATTTTCTAGAAACGTGATAGATGATGTATCACGTAAATAGGGAAACATAGTTTTTTAGCTTCTATAGTTTGCACGATAGATGTTGGTTTAATTTGGTTGATTAACATTAATAATATTTCATTTTGGGTAAAATTTTATCCATTAATTGCGTATATGTTGACCTGGGTATGAGAATTGCTACGTAGTTGGGACATATAAAATACTAAAATTACCGTAATCCACAGGCAAACAATTACATTAATAAAATCATTATCATTTCATTATATATTACTTAAACCAAAACGATTTTACCTTACCTCTCTGCTATGTGGTACTCTATTCATGTTTATCTCACTTCACCAATTTTAGGCATTATTAAACTTAAAAAAATATATGTTAAATATTAATAATTGAATCTTTCATTCCACGTTGTTTTTTGAGGTAATCCATCCATATAGCCATTTTGACTAGGTTGACTACAATAGTTGTCAAGGAACTTAATATGGTTAAAGTCTAGCCAAATATGTGTTTTTTGGACCAAAATACCCTCACTTTTCACTTTTTCTCCTTTTCTCCTCATTTCTTTTCCTCTTTCTCTTTCTTCTCTTTTTTCTTCTCTCTCTCGTGTTTCTTCTGCTACTACTTTTCTTCTTTATTTTTTTTTCTCTTCTTCTTCTCGTTGCTGCCGCCCCTCCTGTCGCCGCCGCCATGGAGCTGAACTCGTCGTCGACACCTCCTTGTACCCGAACTCATCGTCGTCTCCGCCCTAGATCTGCTATCGTCGCCGCCTTGCCGTTGCGCCACCCACTTCCGCCGTCGCGCCACCGCCTCCTCCATTTCTTCCACAAATTTCCTCCGTCGTCGCGCCACCGCCTCCACTCTACGACTTTCTCTCCCCGTCTCGTATCTTCCGCCTCGTCTCCTCCGATTCCGGCGATTACAGAGAAGAAGAAGAAGATGGAAGAAAAGAGAAAAAGGAAGAAAAAGGAAGAAGAAAATGATCTGCAGATCTGGTTTCGAAACTGAAATTTTTAAGTGTATGTTGTTGTGAATTTTGAAATTCGCAACATAATATACGAATTTCGTATATAGTGACAAACTGTGCATTTTGATTCGTTTACTTGAAGTTACGAAAGTAGAATTTCGTAACATGTTTGTGACAATTGGAACTTTTCGAAATGAAGCATTTTATGTTACTAAATCAGCATTCGTATTGTATAATCTGTTGCTAATTCATATTTTCGTATAGCGTTTTTGGAATTTCGGTTATAACATGTTACGAAATTACAATTTCGTAACATGTTTGTGGCTATTTGAAGGTTTCAAAACTGAAATTGTTAAGCATTTGATGTTGCGAATTTTGAAATTCGCAACATAATATACGAATTTCGTAACATGGAACTGATACGAAATGATAAAATCTTAACAGAAAGTCAAGGCATAGTGATACGAAATGACAAAATCGTAACATGGAATCAAGGTATACAGAAACGAAATGCCAAAATCTTAACACTAAGTCAAGGCATAGTGATACGAAATGCCAAAATCGTAATATGTTATGTTACGAATTTATTAATTTCATAATACGAAATCAACGATTGATGATATTATTGTTACGAATTGTATGAATTCGTAATGTCTTATGTTACGAATGTATGAAATTCATAACACAAATTAAAGATTATTTTCGTGTTACGATTTGTTATTTTCGTAACTGATTTATTACTATTTGTTGATTTCGTAACGATACGATTTGTTACGATTTTGTTTTGGTGTTAGGACTTGTTTGTTTTCGTAATTGTTTTATCATGTAGCATGGTGTTACGACTTGTTTGTTGCGAATTGTGAAATTCACAACATTATATGCTTAAAAAATTTAGTTTCGGAACCTTCAAATAGTCCCAAACGTGTTGCGAAATCGTAATTTCGTAATGTCAAATAAACGAATGAAAATGCACAGGTAGTTACGAATTTCATAATTCGCAACACTATATACGAATTGTGTTACGAATTGTGAAATTCGCAACATTATATACCTAAAAATTTCAAATTCGAAACATTCAAAAAGCCTCAAACATGTAATTTCGTAACTTCAAATTAACGAACCAAAATGCACAGTTAGTTACGAATTTCACAATTCGTAACACTATATACGAAATTTGTATATTTTGTTGCGAATTGTGAAATTCACAATATTATATACCTAAAAATTTCAGATTCGAAACCTTCAAAAATCCTCAAACATGTTGCGAAATTGTAATTTCGCAATATTTTATGACCGAAATTCCAAAAACGTGTTACGAAAATATGAATTAGCAACAGATTATTCAATACGAAATTCGTATATTTTGTTGCGAATTGTGAAATTTGCAACATTATATGCTTAAAAAATTTAGTTTCGGAACCTTCAAATAGTCCCAAACGTGTTGCGAAATCGTAATTTCGTAGCGTTAAATAAACGAATGAAAATGCACAGGTAGTTACGAATTTCACAATTCGCAACACTATATACGAAATTCGTATATTATGTTGCGAATTTCAAAATTCGCAACAACATATCTGCACATCTTCAAAACAAAAAAGCAGATCCGTAAAAGCAGATTGTATATTTCAGAATTAAAAAAAAAACCACATCTGAGAAAAAAAAAAACAGATCTCCACACTATGCAAACAAAAAAGCAGATCTGCAGATCTTCTTCTTCTTCTTCTTCTTCTTCTTCTTCTTCTACCTTCTTCTTCCTTTTTCTCTTTTCTTCCATCTTCTTCTTCTCTGTGTAGCTGGACGGCTGAGGGTGGTGGTGGTGCTGGTGTAGATGGGAGGTGGCTGGACGACGGAGGGTGGAGGAGGAAAATGGTGGCTGGTGGCGCGACGGGCTGAGGCGGTGGCGCGACGGCTGAGACAGGGGAAGTGGGCGGCGTAGAAATGGAGGAATGGAGGAATGGAGGTGGAGAGGTTTTTTAGAGAGAGAAAATGAAAATATGGGAAATGAGGGAAATGAGGTTTGGAATGGGGTGGGCACATTTTTTTTTTTTTGTTAAAACTGAAAATAACCCCTCCAATGTAGTAAGGGTATAATTGTCCCAAAAATACATTTTTGGTTATATTTTTACCATATTATGTTCCTTGACAACTATTGTAATGTAAGAGGTGTTTTTGCTATATGGGTGCTTCACTCTTGTTTTTTCAATAAAACTCTACCATTGAATACCTATAAATACTTAAAATCAATACGTATTTTTTCATTTTTTACACCATCATTATTAATTTGACCAATTAATTAATTATTAGGCCAAATAAATAGTTGAATAATTATTTTATTTCCCAATTGAATGGATTGATACCAATTCAATTTGGCCAAAGAGTAGTAATATATATAATCGGCCCTATTATTTTCAAGTTGTAATCCTTTGATTTGAACATACATTAACATTGTCCATAGTTATCTATCGATATATTTGGTATTTTATTTTTAGTTATATTGAAAATTTAATTTATACTTACTAAATAAGTCAATGAAGATGAAACTAAAGAAAGTGACTTTACCTTGCCTCAATTCCTATGTGACACCCACCTATTTCTCCATTCCTCAAATCTCCAATTTTTGGCATTATTAAACTTAAAAAATTAGATTTTAAGTATTAATCGTTGAATCTTTTATCTCACATCGCTTTTTCAATGAAATTCTCCTATTAAAAGCCTATAAAGTCTTAAAATTAATGTATTTTTTCATTCTTTATACCACCATTTTAATTTGCCAATTAACTATTAGTCCAAATAAATAGTTGAATAATTATTTTAATACTAAATTGAATGGATTGATACCAATTCAATTTGGCTAAATAGTATTTATTATATATAATCGGCCAAATTATTATCAAGATGTAATCCTTTGATTTTAACATAGATTAACATGGTCTGTAATCCTTTGATTTGAACATACATTAACATGGATCGACAATTATCTATCGATATATTTGGCATTTTATTTGTAGTTATATGAAAGTTTAATTTATACATACTAATTGTTAGGTATCGGGTACTTACTCGTATATATACCAATGAACAATACTTTTTTTATTGATGATCTTAAACACAAACAGAACTTGTAAGAATTACAACGAAAACTGAAGAACAGAGTTTAGGAAAACCAAATCGTCCGAAGTAGAACTTCTGCCCGCAAGACGAGAATACGGCCTAGTAGTGCTCACGGTAAAAGGCGACTCGTCCTCAAAGATTAAAACGATCTTGACGTCTCGATTGTAGTAGCACCACAAACAGAACCGAGCTCCGGCAAACTGGAACCAGAACGAAGACTGAACTCAAGAATTATATGCTATGCTATGCTTTGCTTTAGAGAGGAGAATGCAGAATGATTGTTGAGTGAATTCTGCAAATGGGGATGCTCCTATATATAGGCAGCTCGGACATGTGGAGGGGCTCGTCGCCATTAACGCCGTCTTGATGGCTGGCGGTTTCTGGACGTGAAAAGGTGCCGGAAGTGAAGAGTCGGCCCAAACACCAGCCCAAAGCACCAATTGCCAAGATCCAAGTCCAAGTCCCAGGCCCAGGCTCAGGCTCGAGCCCGAGCTCGAGCCCGTCCGTCCGGATGGACGGCGGCGGCGGTATCGACGACAGCGCGCGTGTGTGTGCGCGCGCGCGAGGGCACCCATACACTTCCATACACACCAACCCAACAAGTTATAAAGCCCATATACACATAGCCTTAAATGCTAGCCAAATCATCCACATATAACCGATGTGGAACAACTAACATTTATTATAGTTAATAACATTTTAGTTACTACTTCAACATCCAACCTTTAGCATACAATATCTCACTCACTGGAAATCGATTTAGAGATATTAAATATACCTCGTTGATCTACTCACGACGTAGATTAACATCCAATAAATATTTTAATTAAATAATAAATATTTAATTAACAATATTTACCCTTAATAATGGTTAATACTTAAACCATTTCCAACAATCCCCCACATGAGTGAGAATGCCAATGCAAAATGAATGCAAATGCAAAGTTCAGTCCTCAAGAGACAATATTGCATTTGGCTAGGTGGCTTGTGACCTTGAACCTATCCACTATAATCATCCTTAAGATGTGGATTTAACACTCATTCCCTCTAACAGTTTATATATTTGATCTCGATTAATGCTCTTAGTCAGCGGATCCGCTAGATTATCTATTGACCTCACATAGTCAATTGAGATAACCCCACTCAAGATCAAATGCTTTACGGTATTATGTCGTCGACGAATATGTCGAGACTTACTGTTATAAAACATATTTTGTGCCCGTCCAATAGCAGATTGGCTATCACAATGTATCAACATAGACGATACAGGCCTCGTCCAACATGAAATATCCTCGAGGAAATTTTTAAGCCATTAAGCTTCTTCACCAGCTTTATATAAAGCTATGAATTCAGATTCCATGGTAGACCTTGCAATACAAGTCTGTTTCTTAGACTTCCAAGATACTGCACCACCCCCAATAGTACATCAGACTCTCTTGAATAATAAATCACAAAGTTCTGAGTATATTTTAAATAACCCAGTACGCGCTCTAGGGCTCTCCAATGTTCGTTACTTGGATTAGCAGTATAACTACTCAACTTGTGAACCGAGCATGCTATATCAGGTCGGGTACAGTTTGACAAATACATCAAACTTCCAATGATCTTAGCATATTCATCTTGACCCACAGGTTCCCCCTTATGCTCACTTAGATGAACATTCAGTTCCCAAGGAGTCTTTGCAATGGGTTTATCAAAAGCATTGAATCTCCTCAACACTTTCTCAACATAGTGAGATTGCGACAAAGCAATTCCGTTGGGCGTTCTTAGAATCTTAAATTCCAAGAATAACGTCAGCCAAACCCATATCTTTCATGCTAAAATTCATACTTAGCATCCTCTTCGTTTCACCAATCACACGAGAGCTACTACCCATGATCAACATGTCATCTATATAAAGACAAATGATAACATAATCGTCGCCCGTTTTTTTAATATAGACACATTTGTCACTCTCGTTGATTTTGAAACCATTTGATAACATCACTTCGTCAAACTTCAAGTGCCATCGCAAAGGCTCTTGTTTCAATCCATATAAAGACCGTTGTAGTTTGCATAACATGTGCTATTTTCCAGGTACTACAAACCCTTTCGGTTGCTTCATATAGATTTCATCATCTAACTCCCCATACAAGAATGCAGTCTTAACATCCATTTGATGTATTTAGAGATTGCGCAAAGCAGCAATAGCGAGAAGCACCCTAATAGAAGTAAGTCTCGTCACAGACGAGTAGGTATCGAAGAAATCAGAACCAGCTTTTTGTCTAAAGCCTTGAACTACAAGTCGGGCCTTATATTTATCAATAGTACCATCAGACTTGTACTTCCTTCTTTAGGATCCACTTGCATCCTAAAGCGTTACAGCCTGGTGGTAGTTCAACTAACACCCAAGTGTGATTAATCATAATAGACTCAATCTCGATGTCTGTAGCTTCTTTCCAAAAGGCCGCATCCGAACTAGATAAGGCTTTTTTTACGGATACCGGTTCACCGTTTAACATTAAAACGACGTAGTCCGGTTCATAAATCTTTACTTTCCGTACTCTAGTACCACGTCTAGGCTCATTCATATGCATAGACCTAAATCACTTTCTATTCGGCGGTCCATAAAATACCGGATTAGAACTCTATGCAACATTTCCATCTATGGGTTCAGAACTCATAGGCTCATCTACAAGTTTAGAACTTGTTGCTTCATTCTCAACTCTTTTGCTAGAGTTAGGATCAACATTATCCTTATTAGGATAGATATTCTCAAAGAATACAACATTCCTAGATTCCATCGTTGTACCCACATGAATGTCGGGTATATCCGATTTGTGTACAACAAATCGATACGCGTTGTTGTTCAGTGCATAACCAATAAAGATACAATCTACCGTTTTAGGTTCAATTGTAACTTGTTTTGGTAAAGACACTTCAACCTTAGCTAAACACCCACACACTTTGAGGTATTTATACGAATGTTTCTTTCCTTTTCAAAGCTCATAGGGAGTCACGTTCTTCCCTTTGAGTGGAATCTTGTTCAAGATATAGTTAGCTGTCAAGACAACTTCCCCCCACATGTTCTGGGGTAATCCTGAACTAATCAACAAGGCGTTCATCATCTCTTTAAGAGTACGATTCTTACGTTCAGCAACGCCATCTGATTGTGGTGAATAAGGAGCAGTCGTTTGATGGATTATACCACTTTTGTTGTATAATTCAGCAAACGGAGCAACATACTCTCCACCTCTATCACTTCGAACCATTTTGATTCGGCAACCAAGTTAATTTTCGACTTCGTTCTTGAAGTTCCTAAAAGTTTCAATAACCTCATATTTACTTCTTAACAAGTAATGGTAGCAATACCTTGTGCAATCGTCAATAAAGGTAATAAAATACCTTTTACCACCTCTAGTTTGCACAAACTTTAAGTCACAAACATCGGTGTGAATTAGTTCTAAAGGTTTGGTGCTTCGTTCAACCGATTTAAACGATAACTTAGCCATTTTAGCTTTAACTCAGACTTCACACTTGTTTTATATCTTAGATCAATCAATATTTAACAACTCCATGTTAGCAAGTCTTTTTATAGCATTTAGATTTACGTGACCAAGTCTATAATGCCATAAATCAGAACACTCAAGCAAGTAAGCAGAAGTAATAGCTTTATTATCATTAGCAACTGCCTTAGAAGATTTACAAGTACGAACACTCAATTTGAACATATCATCAACAATAGGAGCTTGTCCAAGAGTCTTATCAAACTTGCGTATGATTACAAAATCACTACGAAGGTCTATATTAAACTTAGCCCTAACTAGTTTGACACCAGACACCAGATTCTTGCGGATTGCCGGAGCATGCACCACATCCTTCAGAGTTATCTCCACATCGGAGGTGAGTTGGAGTACAATAGTCCCAACTCCAAGAACATGTGAGGTACGGTCACTTGCCTCGGTGACAAAGCGGTCTTGAACTTCCTTGTAGGTATAGAACAAGTCCCGGTTCACACAGATGTGAACAGTCGCACCTGTGTCAAGAAATCAAGTAACAGGATTAGGGTCCGAGACATGGTTTACCTCGGTGATCATAGCAACAAGGTCGTCTTTGTTCCAGGTGTCGAAGTCCTTTTGGATATGGTAGATCAACTCGACGACTCTCTCGGCTAAGACTCGAGACGACTAATTAACTCCAAAAAGATCATAGGACTCAAGCTTCCATGCATGCAATCTCACCTCCTAAGTCTCAAAAGTAATACATGATGTGCAATTTGATTTTCATGCATGTAAAAACCTACTAAGAATTTCTACAAACATTTGGCATGCAAGAAAGGTGATCAACAATTCCATATGAAAATAAGCTCCAAATCCACATACAATTAGAAGAAGACAATAAGAATTAACAAGTTATGATCATTCCATCATCAAATCATCTCAAACCCCCTAAACCAATAAGGAAATTTAGCTAGACATGAATGAAATTAAAGCAAAACAAAAGAGAATTAATTGCATAATTGAAAAACTAAGAACCCAATTGAGAAATCATCAATTAGTCTTCAAATCCAACCTTGTTTAACTAATACAATGATTAAAATGTGAATTTAGCCCTAAGAGGAAACTTTGGAAAGGAGAAACTAAGCTAAGGGATGAATGATACACGTTTTGGGGATGAGCTCTTCTATATATATAGGGGAAAAAGTGCTAAAGGCGATTAAAATCGCGAAAAGGGCAAAATCGTCCAATTTTGGGCAAAAATAGAAAAATCGGCGCCTCAACCTTACAAAACCGGCGGTCCAGAGCCCGAAATCGGCGGTCTGAGCCCCGAGCGCCGATCTGACCGCTGATTCGGGTTTTGGGCGTGAGGGGTGATACCGTAACTTTCGGCGGTTTAGCCGGCGGTTCACCCCTGAACCGCCGGTTTCTTGATGCAAACCGCCGATTCTCTTCTTCAAGGCGCCGATTTTCAGTGTTAACTCATTTTCGTCCGGTTTTTCACTTTTTCGTCCCAATTCTTCGACTCCGCTCTTCTTCGGCCCTTTTTAATCCAGCTTAGCATCCCTTGATAAACCTACACACATGCACAAACTCCACCAAACGTGAAACCAATTCAAAATAATGAAATCATTCAAAACATGTCACAATTAGAAGGGAAAGCAAGACAATTAGAGGTAGATAATACGTTTAGTTGCTACAAAATGAGTGTTTATCAAGAACATTATGACATCATGATTTTAGCTATTTTTTTATATTATATATATATATATATATAATGAGTGTTACAAAATGAGTATTTATATATACATGAGTGTTTATATATACATGAACGTAGTTCACATTTAATTAATATTGATTATAATTTACTATACAATTAATATTGCATTTAAAATTAATATTTGTGCATTTAAAAATTGATATTTTTGCATGTCGAATTAAGCGAAGGTGAGTGGAATGAATGTTGGTTAAGGATAACATAAATAAAAGATATGTAACCTCACAATTATGTAAGTAAACGGTTACAAAAAGCAAAAAAATTACTATAGTAACCTTCATGATTAATAACCTCATTTTTAATTAGAAAAAAACGTATATATAAAATTCTAGCCATTGATCAATGCAAATTGATGGTATAGATTTGTTCTTATTTCTTATATAAGAATATGTTCTTATTTGATCCACCCTCTATATATATATTTATTTAGGATAGAAACTAGGAATCAATCATAACCATTTATTTATTTTAATCAAGGGCCTACAATTAATTGAACAATGATAGCGGTTATTTTTTAAATTTTATGCTAAAAGGATATCGGTGGTACTTTTTCATGTATTTGTAACTAACTAATTCTTAATTAATGGGAAATTTAATTAGTTTATATCCAACTCTTTATACTTGTAACGTTTAAAGTAATAAAATTATATGTTTGTAACTTTTCTATAATTTCAGCAATTAATTTACTCTTCTTATTTTTTGTTTTGTTATTATTTTTTCGAATTACATTGATTATTTTATTATTTTCATTTTAAATTAATTTGTCAAAATGTGATGATTTTTTTATTTGATTGTATATAAATTATGTACACTAGCTAACGTATATTTAATATAACTAATATTACAGTAAGGAATGCATTATAAGAATGTAAGTATTGAATATCTTATATTTAAGCAATTGATAATATGCTTATTTATATTTATTCTCCTGCTTTCTCTCTTATTATCAATTAGAAAGATATTTATTTGTTGTTTTTTATAGTTTTTTATTTGTTTCATAGTAATTGGAGAGATGCTTATTTAAGATTATTTTACTACTTTGTTCTTGTTTACTTTCTTATTATTTAGTTGATAGGAAACTTTAAAAGCCATAAAAGAAAAATAAACAAAAAAACCTTATATTTAAGCAATTGGAATTATGCTTATTTATGTATATTATCTTGCTTTTTCTTAGTTTTTATATGCTTATTAACAACAAGAGAGATGTTTATTTTTGTAGTTTTTTTTATAATCATTTTATTTGCTTGTTATTAATTGGAAAGATACTTATTTATGTTTATTTTATTGCTTTTTTCTAGTTTTCTATCTTAATATTTTAGTTGTAATTATTGTGTAAAACAGTACATCAATTAAATTAGAATAAAAATTTAAAAGCTGCAAAAGAATACAAACAAAAAATATCTTAAATAGGTAGTACTGTTACGAATGAAATATGATTTATTAAGCATGTCCCTATTTTTGTGCCGTCAAAGTGGAGAATGAGGGGTTCAACTATTTTACTTTGTTGCCCCTCTCGGTTATTTCATTAATTAAGTTATCTAATTTTACAAGCCTAATCCAATCTATAAGATTTAATCTAGTACGTAGAATTTAATCTAATCAATAGTGTAAAATGGTTCCTAGTTTCTATTTAAGGGGTGGTTCCTACGAGAACTGCTCCATATATATATATATATATATATATATATATATATATATATATATGAGAATATCATGTGATATAGCCATAATAAACATTAAAATATAAATTTTGGCCCACCTTCTTCATAAATATAAATTATGGCCATTTTTTTGAACTTAGGACCTAAATACCCCCTTCCCTCTTCTATTTTTGATCCATCAATCCTTGATCCATTTTATTGACACTTGTTTTCCTTTCCAAGTTTTTTTTTTTCTTTTTTTTTCCTGTTTTTTTTTTATTTTCCAGCTTTTTTCTTCTTTTTTTTTTCTGTTTTTTTTTCTTATTTTCCAGATTTTTTTTCTTTTTTTTTTTCTGTTTTTTTTTCAGATTTCTTTTGTTTTTTTTTATTTTCCAATTTTTTCCTTGTTATTTCTTTTTTTTCCAGATTTTTTCTTTTTTCTGTTTTTTTTTTCTATTTCTTTTTAATTGCCAAATTTTTGTTTGCCTCATTATTTTTTGTTTGTCTATTCATTTTTTTTGTTGGCCGCTTCTTCTTTGGTCAAGATTCGAGCGAGGGGAGCCGAAGGCCTCGGAGCGAGCCGAAGAAATCTAAATTGTTGCCCGACGATTATCCTTATTTTAGTAATCGAAGCGAAGGTGGATCCGTATAATCGGAGCCGAAGGCGGAGCCACAAAATCGGAGCGGTATAACTTGAAATAATTGGAATTTTCGTCCCAAAAGTACCATATCATAACTTGGAACATCTGGAACTAATTCGACAATTCGTCCCAATTGTACCAAATCTGGAACTATTGGCACTAATAACGCTAAATTCGTACCAGAAGTACTAGAACTATTGGTACTAATATAACTAAATTTGTACCAAAAGTACCAAACGCCTTATATCTGCCCGACCCGACCCGCGCCCGCCCGCGTCCGACCCGACCCGTTCCGCGTCTTATTAAGGGTATTTTCGTCCCAAATTGAAAAAAATGGCCAAAATTTATATTTTTGAAGAAGGTGGGCCAAAATTTATATTTTAATGGTCATTATGGCTATTTCAAAATATGTCTCCATATATATAGATATATATAGATAAGCACAATCCGTTGCCAGTTTGTAATTGAATAATACTAGTAAGGAAGTTGCAGAAGAACTCCATGCACGCCCCATGTTTAGTTCTGAGAAAATCTTGAAATAAACAAGACTTTCAATACTTAATTCGTTAAATGTTGTTAAAGAGATTTCTTGTCATACAGTTTATAACTTCTTGAATATGATATATTTTCGGGTAATAATTCATATTCGTAATTTCTTTAATTTCCTTTAAGTTTCATCTTAATTTCTTGGTTGTTTCATTTTCCACATAAAACCACGTGGGCTGACCAAATAATATGTACTTATAAGTTCTGTTATATTCATATTAATTATAAGTGCTAATTTAAAGATCTGAATCCGATTTCATTCTATATATTCGGTACAGTATCATATAAATAGAACATTAATAGAAAATGTAGACATATATATTCTTTTGCCCTACTTTGAACACGAGCTTGTCCCTTGAATAAGGATAATACATAGGGAATTCTCAAAAAAAAAAAAAAAAGAAAAATAAATACTAAAAGAATAATACATTGGAACAATCTAATTTGCCTAAGCTACCTAACCAATAAAAAAAGAAAAACAATAACCTTACAACTGGTATTTAATTTTAATTTCAAAAATAGAAATGACTCCATTATATTATAGTCCAATCACATGCTATTATGAAGACCCACGAAATTATTGACGTGACCCGGTTCAATATGGGGCAAGAAAATTTCACGAACCGTCGTCCCATGCACTAACAAAATTATTTTTCTCTCTATAAATACCCTAATCCTCCATGCTCAAAATTACTCATCATCTCAAAAGCAACAAACAATAAATTTAAGGAAATCTTGCTCGATCATTTCACTTAAAGCAAAACTTTCTGGCATTAATGGATTGTCGTAAAATCGGCATCATCGGCGGTGGCATTAGCGGCATCGCGGCCGCTAAGCAACTGTCCAAGTACGAGCCGGTGGTCTTTGAAGCCACCGACTCTATCGGAGGGGTTTGGAGACATTGTTCGTATAAATCGACCAAGCTCCAAACCCCTCGATGCGACTACGAGTTCTCGGATTTCCCGTGGCCTCAAAGGGACAACGTGAATTTCCCTTCTTACCAAGAAATCTTAGATTACTTGCACTCTTATGCCACCCACTTCGATGTCCTCAAATTCGTCAAGTTTAACTCTAAGGTGGTCGAGATTCGCTTCGTCGGCGGCCGTGAAAAATCCGGCGACTACGGCACCTTGCTTCCCGGCCGGCCGGTCTGGGAAGTCGGAGTTCGGACCAACCAATCCGAAATTATTCAGGTTAATTGCTCATCATTTGACTCATTTCTATATATTGCCATTTACATCTCGACCATTAATTATTAACGTTTACTTTTATTATTTATTACTATATATATACATACATATGTACATGAATTTTCGACGCATTTGCGATCGTTTTACTATTACTATCAATGCATGCATGTCATATTAGACGTGAAAATTGTTTTGAATTTCATAAAAAACTTAAATAACATTTCAAATTGGCTGTGCTAGAATTTCGAGGATTTCATAAAAATTATTAATACTTCTGATGCTGATTATATAATACTACTTCTTTTATTAAATATTTTATCCGATATTTTATGAAGTGGTACGGTTTCGAGTTTTTGGTGGTCTGCACCGGAAAATACGGCGACGTACCGGCGATACCTAATTTCCGACAAAACAAAGGCCCAGAAATTTTCAAGGGAAAAGTTCTGCACACATTAGACTACTGCAAGCTGAAGGAGGACGAGTCGACTCAGTTGCTCAAAGGCAAGAAAGTCGTCGTCTTTGGCTACAAGAAATCCGCCATTGATTTGGCCGTCGAATGTGCAGAAGCAAATCAAGGTATGAGAAACTGATAATACTAACGTTGGTAGGAGTTTAATTTTGATTTCATTTATTTCTGGAAATTTCCTAGTCAGTTTTGTGGCTATATTTTGATACTGCATGAAATTTTTTAAGTAGTGTGGACACAGAAATTTGGACTTGGTATTTTATTCCTTATATATGTCGAGTAATAATGGAAAACAACTAATTAATCATACTATTTTTATGTAGCTCATTAAGAACAAAATATAATTAACAGTTTTGATACTCTTTTAAGAATGATTCTTCATTGCTAAAAAAAAAGAATGATTCTTCATCAGTCAACTTTACCATTTTCGGTTGTGTTACTGAACCTGTCTCCAAACTTAGTATTGATTAATAGTACTAGTTATCAATATAATTAAAAAGTTTCGGAATCTTTCTTATGCCTCTTTCACACACTGCTCCCTACTTCGAAATAAATTTGAATAATTATTTGTGGTTTCATCATCAAAATCCAACAGGCAGACTAGGCCTCTCAGATTAGCTTGATTTAATTAATTAGTTATTGGTTGAATAGTAGTAGAAATGCAGCCTTATTAGAAGGAAAACGGAGTCCAAACAAAAAAGTGTTGATTTCACTTTCAACTAAACTGAGACAATGATAGATCATATTTATTTTTTATTTGTTTATCTTTTTGTTTATTTATTACTAATCTGAAACATCGAATTTTTTTATAATTAATGATCAATATTTCCAGGATAGTCAATACGTGCAATGCGTATCAAATTATCAATAACTGTTTTCATCAGTTGAATTGGACTTTGAATTGAAAATTTTATAATATGGACTAAAATCTTGAGAAGTAAGGTAAAAAAGTAAATGCCAGCATTTTCAGACTAAAAACTCTTACAGATGCTTATTAATAGTATATCTTTGTATGTTAGTCATTGTTTTTACATTCCTTCATTCATTTGCATTAATTGATCAATATATGATCTTGTTGCTAAATTTTACAACTTTTATCGGTGTTTCGTGCTTTTTTAGGACCGGATGGCCAGCCCTGCACCATGGTGGTAAGAACTCTGCATTGGACAGTTCCACATTACTCAGTTTGGGGGTTGCCCTTTTACATGTTCTATTCAACGAGGGCGTCTCAGTTCTTGCACGAACGCCCTAATCAAGGCTTCGTCCGAACCCTAATCTGTCACATGCTGTCTCCAATGGTAACTAATTAACTCTATACATAATATGATAAATCTATATGGATCTCAATTTTATTACATAGTTTTGATTTGTGTTATGGCATCACAGAGAAAGGCAGTATCAAAGACCATTGAATCCTACTTAACATGGAAGCTTCCTTTGGAGAAGTATGGCCTCAAACCCGAGCACCCTTTTGAGGAAGACTACGCGTCTTGCCAGATGGCAATCTTGCCCGACAACTTCTTCTCCGAGGCTGACAAGGGCAAGATTGTCATCAAAAGATCAACCTCAAAGTGGTGGTTCTGGGAGGGGGGAGTCGAGTTCGAAGATGGAACAAAATTAGATGCTGATGTTGTGGTTCTTGCAACTGGCTTTGATGGAAAAAAGAAGCTGAAAACTATAATCCCAGACCCTTTTCGCTCTCTGCTCGAGTTTCCTTCAGGCATGATGCCGTTGTACAGGTAACTGCTGCTGCTGTCTGAAATCTGTTATTGCAATAATCTTTAATTTTTTTCAAGATATTTTACCATTTTATTTGGTTCTTGTTTGATGCAGGGGCACAATCAATCCTATGATTCCTAACATGGCGTTTGTGGGTTACATCGAGAGTGTATCGAATCTGCACACAGCTGAGATACGCTGCAAATGGCTGTCGCAGCTGGCAGACGAGCAGTTCAAGCTCCCGACTGTGGAGAAGATGCTCCAGCAGACTACGGAGGAGATGGAGATCATGAAGAGAAGTACTAGGTTTTACAAAAGAAGTTGCATCTCAACCTTTAGCATCAACCACAGTGATGAGATTTGTGAAGAGATGGGATGGAGTTCATGGAGGAAGAAGAATTGGGTTGGTGAAATCTTCAGCCCTTACAGCAGCCAAGATTATGAAAAGGAGAAATAATTAATCTGATGGAAATCCACACCTACAAATTTTTTATGTACTAATTAGTACTACTATATGTTAAGTTGTTCAATTCCTTTTACTACAATAGATCAAATAATGGAAATTCAGACATGTACACTTGTCTGAATAAAATAATAAAATGTTATCTATGATTAAATCAAGATTTATGGGAAAATAATGAGAATCTGGAGCGAAATGCATATATATTATACAACAAACAAACAAGAAAGAAACTACAGAAAAGGACATTGTTCCCGTGTTGACAGATGTAACAGTGCTACATCATTTTCTCTAGAAAAGTAGTACTCCTATTTACTTAGAAGGGCAATAATTCCACAAGAAAAGGGAGAAGGATAATGTGGAAAAGTTGGATATAGGTCAGTTTCAAACACTTTTAAGAAACTTCAAGGTCTCATCAACATGCTTTTCGGGTTGGAACTGATTGTTGTAGACAAGACGACATACTCCATTTTTGTCGAGAACATACGTCTGCCTTCCTGGCAACACACCAAAGAGGTCCGATGGGACGCCCCACTCTTTCCTAACCTTGTAGCCCTCATCGGCCAGCAGGCTAAACGGAAGCTGGTATTTCTCAATAAAGGCCTGCATACCATAGCATAACAAACAAGTTAGATCAATTCCTATTATGCATCAAATATATAATTAGTTTTAACCAGAGATGAAGTAATTTAAGCATGGTTTCGTTTTGTTGCGGAATAGACAATTTTTCATAGAAAATGAAACATTCATTTTTATGAGAGTGAAACTAGGATCTGAGTGTGATAGTGAACTAGTAGTATTTAATTAGAAAGAGTTGCAACACTAGTATCTAATTACAAGGCAGCTAATTTACAAGCAGAGAGACAAAGAAGATAACTAAGCTTTTATCAACAATCGAGAGTTTTATAGCCAAACCAACTCTTGACTTTCCAGATCTTTAAAAAAATTTCATTCATCAGATGGTATTCATATTTAGTCAGTTAGGAAAATGATACCACTAGTTTTTAGTTTCAAGATAACAAAGTGTCGAGAGTATGCAAAAATATACATGATTTCTAACTATCGAAAAACGAAATAATATGGACTCTCTATTACCTTGTGGGATGAGGCATCATCACCACTGATCCCGATAACCTCAGCTCCTGCTTTCTTAAATTTTTCATACGAATCCCTGAAAGCGCATGCCTGCAAACATGTTAAAACGTCAACAAGCAAGTATTACTTTCCAACAAAATAAAAAATTTAGCTCAATTTGGTCGAGCAATGACTATATTTTTTAAATCCTGAAAATGGGGCAGGCTGATCTGTAGTTAGACTAGATGTTTATAACTAAGGAAAATGATATAGCTGCTCGATTTAATATATTTACATCCTCACTTCTCATATATACTATTGAGATAAACTTCTCATATGAATCTATATGAGAGAAGAATACGAAATGGAAGGCAAAAAATAAAGAGGATCCGAGGCCTTGCTCGACACCTCAAACGCTATAAGGTTCGATTGTGCGTGTGGATATAAAGCAAGATGACTGCCTAAATGCCAGCTTCATTCATCAAAAACATAAATTCTTGAGTTAATAAAACTGCTACTGATAATTATAATACCAAAACAGTTGCACCAAAGACACCACAAACTTATGATAACTTGTGCAATTTCATCAAGTTGAGTTGGACTAATCTGAATTAAGCAAATCATGAATCACACTAACAAAACACACACACACACACACACACACACACACACAAGGTTACCTGTTTAGAGCAACCAGGGGATTCATCAGAAGGGTAGAAATAAACAACCACAGGCTTGCCCTTAAATTTAGAAAGGCTCACAGTTTTCCCATTTTGATCTTTCAATGTAAATGTTGGTGCTTGTGTCCCTTCTGAAACCTACAAATTCCCAACAAACTCAAACAATTAAGAACAGTTTTCATTTTCCATTTTCCATTTTGGCTAGGATGAAAAAAAAAAGTATTCACAGAATATTTAAGTGAGGGGTTGAAAAAAAAGTAATCTGTGGAAATTTACCTTGGCAACAATGGCTGATTTCCCAGAAACGTGAGATGGGAATGAGAGGTGGGACGATATAGAGAGGTTTAGGCCATGAAATTGAGATTGTGAAGATCTTGAGAGAAGCGAAAGATTGTGAGAGAATGCTGCTTTTGAGGTTTGAGTGTGAAGTGAAGAAGGAAAGGCGTGAGTTGTGGGGAGAGAAACAGAAGCCATTTTTGAAGCAATGCACTAATTCTGAGGCTTCTCTCTCTCTCTCTCTTATATTGTTTCAGCAGTGAAGCAGAGTTGCAAAAATAGTTTCTTGGAATCAAAGATACGTTGATATTTTTATTTTGTTTTGTAGTATGTTTTTGTATTGGTTTAAAAATGGAAAAAGAAAAAGGTAACCCAACCATTTACCATATACGGAATATGAAATTTAACCTCTTTACCGACTCAATTCTGGTGTGGTGGCTTCAATTTTGGCAAATACTGTACTAATGAGGTCGGTCGATTTGTTGTTTGTTTTCATTCATGCTTAAAGCTTTGCCATTAAGCGCTACTCTTACCTCAGTTTGCTTTGCAAGTTTTAAGTTTTGAGTGCTTGCTTGGACCACTATTGTCCCAACTTGATTCGAAATCTTGTTTCTCATAACTTAGCTTAAAAATATACTCCATTGAACCATTTTTTTAAGAAGGGAATTAGGTGCAATAAAAGACTACTAAAGTGTCTTTTTAGTCTAAAGTAACTCCTAATTCTTTCCATGAAAGGAAACATACAATATTGAAAGGGTCGACTCAAAAAGGAAAATGTGTCATATTGAATGGGCTTAGATGGGAAAAGAAAGTTGAAAGCTATAATCCCAGACCCTTTTCGCTCTCTGCTCGACTTTCCTTCAGGCATGATGCCGTTGTTGTACAGGTAAACTGCTGCTGTCTGAAATCTGTTATTGCAATAATCTTGAAACAGAATTAAGATTTTTACCATTTATTTGGTTCTCCTCTGATGAAGGGGCACAATCTCAACCCTATGATTCCTTACATGGCGTTTGTGGGTTACATTGAGAATGTCTCGAATCTGCACACAGCTGAGATACGCTGCAAATGGCTGTCGCAGCTGGCAGACGAGCAATTGAAGCTCCCGACTGTGGAGAAATGCTCCAACAGACGACGGAGGAGATTACAACAATGCTACATCATTTTCTCAAGAAAAGTACTTTTTACTTGGAAAATTAATAACACAGGAAAAGGGGGGAAGGGAAATGTTGAAATAAGTATGAGTCAGTTTCAAACACTTTTAAGAAACTTCAAGGTCTCATCAATATGCTTTTCGGGTTGGAACTGATTGTTGTAGACAAGACGGCATACTCCATTTTTGTCGAGAACATATGTCTGCCTTCCAGGTAACGCACCAAAGAGGTCCGATGGGACGCCCCACTCTTTCCTAACCTTGTTGCCCTCATCGGCCAGCAGGCTAAATGGAAGTTTGTATTTCTCAGCAAAGGCCTGCATAACATAACACAGAGATTAGGCCAATTTTCAATATGCATCAATACACAAGACAAATCAATGTAACATGCATGCAGTTAAGTAGAGAATATTGAGGCATATGATTTTTAACACCAAAGTGATACCTAATTTGTTTGTAGAAAAAGAACAGAGTCAAAGTAAATTAAATGAAACTGGACAATTTGTTCGTAAAAAATGAAGCATTCATTTAAATGAAAGCAGGAATCAAGATCAAATTTGTACGACTGAAACTAGAATCAGAGTATGATTGTAAACCAAATTAGGAAGAGTTGCAAAAGGAAGCTAATTTACAAGAAGACGGACGAGGTGATAACTATGCTTTACCAGCAATCAGCTCTAACATTGTAGATCTTTTAAAAAAATCATCAGACGATATTCAATATTTAGGTAGGGTGCTTTTTTTTTTTTTTTTTTTGGCATTTGAGACCTGATCGATCACACACTGCTTCAATTAGAAGTTTTTTATCCTCTGAAAATGATATTTTAGTTTCAAGGTGAATAAATATTGAGTGAGTGCAAAATGATATGTGCTTAATTTCTAACTAAAGAAAAACAAAATAATAAAGTAACTCTCTAATACCTTGTGGGATGAGGTATCATCACCACTGATCCCGATAACCTCGGCTCCTGCTTTCTTAAATTTTTCATACGAGTCCCTGAAAGCGCATGCCTGCAAACATGTGAAAACATCAAAGAAATATCCATATTTCAAATCCTTAAAATGGGGCAGGCTGATCTGTAGGTATACGAGAAGTATAAAACGGAAAAAATGTTATAGCTGCTCGATTAAAAAATATTTACATCTAATAGCTTAGCTTTTGGATGCTCGTGAGAACCAGTTAAGCACAACTGATTTACTATCAAGATTAATTTCTCAATGAATCTAAACGAGAAATCAAAGATTAATTTCTTAAATGAAATTAAACGAGACAGGAGAAGACAAAATGTGAAGGCAAAAAATGATCCAAGGCCTTGATCAATACTTCAAATTCTTAGTTTCTAGAGCTGCCATAATCGTGCTTCAGGTTTCAAACGCTATAAGGTTCGATTGAGTGTGTGGATACAAAACAAGATGACTGCCTAACCGGTAACTTCATTCATGAAAAACATAAATTCTTGAGTTAATAAAACTGCTGCAGATACTGATGATACCAATAGGGTAGCACCAAACACACCACAAACTTATGCTAACTTAGTGCAACTTCATGAAGTTGAGTTGGACTAATCTGAATTAAACAAATAATGAATGACAACTAACAACACACACACACACACACACACACACACACACACACACACACACACTCAAAAGGTTACCTGTTTAGTGCAACCAGGGGTTTCATCAGCAGGGTAGAAGTAAACAACCACAGGTTTGCCTTTGAATTTAGAAAGGCTCACAGTTTTCCCATTTTGATCTTTCAATGTAAATGTTGGTGCTTGTGTTCCTTCTGTCACCTACAAATTCTCAAACAAACCCCAACTGCTAATAAATGTTACCAATATAAAAACATGTTAAAAAATAATACACATTTTCCATTATGGCTAGCATGAAAAAAAGAAGTCAACATTTTTCAAGAAGGGGGTCACATTCACATAATATTGAAAAACAAAAAAAGTAATCTTGGTAATAAATGTACCTTGGCAACGATGGCAGATTTCCCAGAAATGGGAGATGGGATTGAGAGGTGGGAGGAAGTGGAGAGCTTAAGGCCATGAATTTGAGATTGTGAAGATTTTGAGAGAAGAGAAAGATTGTGAGAGAATGCAGCTGGTTTTGGGGTTTGAGTGTGCAGTGAAGAAGGAAAGGAGTGAGTTGTATGGAGAGAAGCTGAAACCATTTTTGTAGCAATGCAGTAATCTAATCCCTCTCTCTCTCTCTCTCTCTCTCAGCTGAGGTGCAAGAATAGTTTCTTGGAATGATTTAAATTGAAGAAGTAGATAAGGCAGAGATGAAGCAGAAGACGGTGGGAGGATTGGGGAAGAGAGACGGATGCGAACCGCGTGGCGTGGACAATTGCTAACCCAACATTTATTACTATCAAATTTTCAGTCTTTTATTATGTTTTTATTTAATTCAACTAAAATTGAATAAATTAGGCATCATTCGTATAGATTAATAGTTTAATAGGAGTGACCTTTCAAAAAAATAATAGTAGGAGTGAACGAGATTCCTAAAATAAGAGGTAAATGGTGATATGTCATTACCTTATATGGTAATAACAAATTTTGTTAAAAGTACCCTTTTGATAAAATTTGGGTAAAATTGTATCAAATTTGGCAGAAATATCCTTATAGGGTAGTGGGTGAGTGTACGGTTATTATTTAAAATAGATTTACAGAACTTCTCTCTCTCTTCCCTCTTATTCTCTCTCCCCGTTTTCTCTCTCTCCCCCCGTTTTCTCTCTCTCTGCGACGATACATCTCCCCCTCAACCACACCGCCACACTCCTTCATCACACCGCCACACTCCTCCATCTAAATGGCGCCGCGAATAAGAAGCAGAGCGAAGAAGAAGCAGAGCAGAGCAGACGCCGCCGGAGACGCGCGAAGAAGAAGGTGAAAAGACATCGCCGCCGCGGGCAGAGGAAGAAGCACAGCCGTCGCCGCCGCGAGAAGAGGAAGAAGACCAGGCTACGCCGCCGGACGAGGAGGATGAAGCCGAGGAAGAAGATGCTTTCGAGCATTTGCCGGTAAGATTTCCAGATCTGAAATTTACGGTGGTTGCATGTTTGATTTTGATTTCTCCGATTTCGCGGGTTTATTATGTTTTGAATATCAATTTCGTACCTAGTTTGTTGAGTAGAATGGAAATTAGGGTACGATTTGCAGATCTGTGATTTTGGGGGAAAACTCTACTGGTACATCGGGTACGATTTGTGAAATACGTACCGGTAATACCAGATATGTCATTAGAGGATAGCTTCTTGTTGAATAGCTGAGATTGTTTATGCATGATGTATTTTGCATTCTGATCATTTGAATATGCCCTTGTTTGGTTAAAATTGGTACGATTTTCCCAAATACGTACCAAGAAAACTAGTATGTTTCTAGTACACTCGGTACGCATTTTGAAAAACGTACCGAGTGTACCAATTTTTTATTGTAATATAGGTAAGAATTTACAAAAGCGTACCTACTATACAGGTACATTTGGTACGATTTTATCAAATCGTACCAAGTGTGCCATTCTGCAATTGGTAAACTGAGTACGATTTTGTAAAAGCGTACTAGGTGTACCAGCGTAGAATTGGTACACTCGGTACGATTTTATCAATTCGTACCAGGTGTACCATGTTGTGTGAGTACACTAGGTACGATTTTGTAAAAACGTACCAGGTTTTACCAAGCAGATTATGACTAACAGTGGATATGTGTTTGTTATTGATTTTTTTTTCTTATTGCAGAGCCAATGGAAATAGAAGAGGCTCAAGCTTGAAGGTTTGAAAAACATGACAATGACTCACGGTTATGAGTCCCTTGTTTATGACATCAGAGCATGCCTCAACGCAAGTGACACCGGAGTGCATGAATTTCGATGTACTCAATGAAGGGAATGAAGACAATTGAATGAACAATGCATTTGTGTTAAATATTTTGTGCATGATGGATAGTATTTTGTAAATCCATAACTATTAGCATATGCTAGGGATTAACTATGTATATTTTTGAATGTCAATTCTGGTACGCTCAGTACGCAAAAGTAATTTCTTTACAGTTTTTCTAGTACGCAAAGTAAGCAATTATACAAAACGTACCAAGATTTACTCGAACAATTGGTACGCATTGAGTAATGCGTACCCGGCGTACCAAGTTCTGATAAGCAAACTTGGTACGAAATTGTAAATGCGTACCAGGTTTACTGCATCCGAACTTGATAGTCCGGTACGTTTTTTGTCCAGTTCATAACAGTTTTCCAAGTACGCAAGGTAATCAATTAAACAAAACGTACCAAGATTTACTTAAAAAAGTACAAACACTACATAGCTAATATTTGACACAATATTGATTAAAACGTCAAAAATTCCAAATGAAAAAACATGACAAACCCTACACAGCTAATAGAATTAAATAAATATCCACTTATCAACCAAATCTATGTGGATCTTAACATGTTTGGCGAGTATGACCCGCAACACCACAAATACCACATTTTTTCGTTTTGCAGGTTCTCGTTTTGATGCTTGGTTGGTTGCTACTCCCTTCTTCTTCTGGATTAATCAAGCGGCGTCTTAGAGGACATGTACTCATATAATGACATTTCTCATGACACCACAAACAACTCCGACTGCGTTTGGTATGAGATCCAGTTGGAATCCTCTTTGTACGCGGTCGTCCAGTTTGCTTAGGTTCCTTAAGTGTAAGAACAATCCTTGAAGCAACATGTGGCGGCACAATCCATGAATCTTTATCCGGAATAGGCATCACATCATCGGCATAAATCTCACGCCACGTCGCAGTAGAATACTATTCATGAACATATGACAGTGGGGATTCCTTCTTAAACCTAAAAATGTGTAAAAAATAAAATCTTCACCGAAGGAAAACATGGTAAACGTACCGGCGTACCAAGTTCTGATGAACAAACTTGGTACGAAATTATAATTTCGTACCAAGTGTACCCCATCGTAACTTAATGTCCAGGTACGCATTGATCAAAGCGTACCTGTGTACCAAGTTACATGAGGTACACTTGGTACGTATTTACAATTACGTACAACCTCACCTAATTGCTGCAGTAGCGTGAGAGCAAGGTATTAAATCTAGATCTCATGCCCGACACGAACACTTCCTGGAAGCAACATCAACAACATTGTTTTTTACTCCACTAAAGAAGAAGGTCTTACCTGCACCGAGTAAATTTGGTACGCATTAGTAAATGCGTACTGCGTACCCAGTAAACTTGGTACGAATTAATAACTACGTACTGCGTACCAAGTACACTTGGTATGTAATGATAAATACGTACTGCGTACCAATAAAACAAATTAAAGTACGCGGTACGTTTTTATCAATACGTACTGCGTACCAGGTAAACTTGATACGCACCAGTACGCAATTAAGAAAACGTACCAGGATGAATCAGAAAATACAGTCGCCGGAATTTACCTCCATAGCTTAAAATCGCAATAAAAAATCGCCGGAAAATTACAATTCAACCAACGTAACACTTGCTAAACAAAAATAATAGAATAAAACACAGCAAAATCGCATAAAAATTTGCAGAATACAAAAAAAACCACAAATAAAAACTTCTCCACAATAAATTGCTGTAAAATCACAACAAAAGCCACTAGACGACGACGATGACGAACAAGACGGCGACCACAAAAGCAAAAGCCACGTCGACGACGAACAATACTCGGCGACGATGATGGAGGAAAAAGCTCCAAACTATGGCGACGGCGATGGCGATGGCGACGACGATGACGACGGCAATGGCGAGGACGACGACGATGGCGATGGCGATGGCGATGGCGAGGATGACGACGGAAAGAAATCAACAATGGCGACGACGTCGGACGGAGAGAAATCAGCAGAGAGAAAAACTTGATGAAGAAGAAAACCGAAAGAAAAATGATAGAGAGAGAGAGAGACGTGAGCTAGGGGAAGAAGAGAGAGAAAAAGGAGAGAGAAAAATAAAGTGGAAAAGTAGGAGAGAGAATATGTTAGAATGGAATAAGGTATAAAATATAAGGGTATAAATGTCCAAATAGTAAACATTTGACAAAAAATGATAAAATTTGAACTAGTGACCCTTTTTGATATTACAATTCAGCTAATGACATATGGGTGCATTTCCTCCTAAAATAATAAGGTTATTAACTCCATTATTTCCTAGCAACTACCGATCTTTTAATTGCTCTAATTTCTACCACAATTCTGCTTAATGTATTTAAATAATGTAGTCAACAAAATTCTGCTTAATGTAGAACTCTCTTATTAATTCTTTGACATTTATTTTGATGCAAGTGTTGTATATTATGCACTCACTTTTTGTCTTTACTGTATTTTGTTTTTTAGAGTTTAAGTATTTTTTTTTTCTGATTTTTTTATTTCCAGATTTTTTTTTATCTTTTTTTCTGTTTTTCTTTTTCCAGATTTTTTTTCTTTTTTTTTTTTTTTTCTGTTTTCTATTTTCTTTTTTATTTATTTTTCTTTTTTTTTCTTTTTTTTAATTTCCAGCTTTATTGTTCTTTTTTTCTTGTTTTTTTTTATTTCCAGATTTTTTTTATTTTTTTTATTTTTAGAGTTCTTTTTATTTTTTCTATTTTCTTTCTTATTTTTTTTTTCTTTTTTTTCCATTTTTCTATTTTTTCTTTTTTATTTTATTTTCCAGATTTTTTTTTGTTATTTTCCACATTTTCTTTTTTTTTTTGCTTTTTCTTTTTTATTTTCCTCTTCATTTTATTTTTATTTTTTTTCATCTTCGCTTTTTTCAACATTGTCGTGATGAATGTAATGATTGTGAAACTTTATATTTCTTAATGACAATGTTTACTTTTTCAACGACAATAATTACTTTAACGTTTGACTAAAAGTAGAACTTGTCAAGTTTTACTTTTTCAACGACAATACTTTAATATTAGACTAAAAGTAGAACTTGTCAAGTTTAAAAGTAGACATTGTCGTGACGAAAAGTAATGATTGTGAAACATTACGTTTCTTAGTGAAAAAGTTTACTTTTTTCAACGACAATAATTACTCCCTCCGATTTTAATTATAAGATGTTTTAGCATTTTGCACAGGAATTAAGAAACATTAATAGTCTGACGGTCCCGATACAAGTTCTGGTGTATGGGGAGGGGGAGAATACACCAGATATAATTTTTAAAACAACTCTTGAAAAATCAACAACCGAGTAATAAGACTCAGCTGGATTCACAACCGAGTAAGCAAGCTCAGTTGGAAGAGTGGTGCTGTGCGGAATGTGGTGGAAAATAACAACTCGTAAAAATATAACTCACGCTTTTATGCAAGGTTGGTCAATAACCAAGTCAGTTGATATGGAAAGATGCAGTTTGTATGCTGGTTAGTTAGTCAGTTGAATAATCAATAAATAACTGAATAATAAACACAAACACACAAGGATTTACGTGGTTCGGAGATAACTCCTACGTCCACGGGGAGTTGTGAGTCCACACAACTCAGTCCAAGTTCTTCTGAACAAAAACTACAAAGCTTACGCGGGCTTTGCAACCGTTGAGATAAGTTTACGGGTACTTATCAACCTTACAGATAAGTTTACGGGTACTTATCAACCTATCTACTCAATTCCGGGAAGAGTAGGGTCCTAACAATCCTTTTGAGAGGATGTGTGAAAAGGTGGGTTTCCAACTAATAGCTCGAACAAGAAGTGAGCTATGATCTAACACTCTACGAACTCTCAACTAGTGATGTTCTCAAAGTTGGATCGAAAAACACAAAGACAGAATCTAACACTCTAGAACTCTCAACTAATGATGTTCTTAGAGGATAACAACAGTTTTGCTTGAGTGCAGTTTTTCGTTCTTTATCTAGTTCTTTTATCTCTTCTCGCACTTGTCTGTCTCGTGTATCTTGGTGAATGAATGAAGGCCTCTATTTATAGGCGGAGAGAATCAACTAGCCATTGGAGGAGCCGTTGATCTCTGTTCTTTGAAAGCGATGGCTTGTCTCTCATCTCTGCAGACTTTCCGGATTTGGCAACTGAGTGCTTCTGCTTTCCATCTGAGACAGTCTTGTGTTGGGCCAAATGAGGTAATGACAGAGAGTCAAACCTTCACGTGACTTCCTTATTTGAAATTCAAATCTTAACCTTTGACCTCCAACATTTGATAGTCGGTTGAGTCGTTTGATCTTCATCTGATTGGTCTTCAGCTGATGTTCTATCTGAATGCTTCTATCTGAGTAGGAACAGTTAAACTCTCAGCTGACTTTGAACTTCAAGTTGTCGATCTTCTCAGTTCGAGTCCTTCAACTGATGTTCTGAATCTTGAACGCTCAGTTGGCTCGAACGCTCAGATGACTTTCTTCCATCTGATGTTATCTTACAACTTCTCCCTTTTTAATTCTCATCTGATGAACGCTCAGTTGTCTTCCTTACAACTGATGTTCTATCTCTTGAATGCTCAATTGTCTTTTTTACAACTGATGTTCTCTTGCATCTTCCCCCTTTGAATACTTAGCTGTTGTTCTGAGACTTGAACGCTCAGGTGTTTTTCTTACACCTGATGTTCTATCCGAGTGAAGCCTTGTTGCCGTCTTCAGCTAGAGTCCTGTAAAGATAAAATCTTAACAATGCTCAAACAGCGAGCCTAACTACTAACATTAGAATCTGGCAACATCTACTCGGTTGGGGTCAGTTGGTTTTGGAATCAATCACAACTTTAATAATTTTTCCAACAATTTCCCCCTTTTTGATGATGCCAAAACCCTTATAAAATCCTTACAGATCAAACTGATCTAAATCCTACTGACCTATCCAAAATCTCAGCTGAAATTCTAGACAGTCTATAAGATTAAAACATCAAAGGGTTAGCACAGTTATAACATGATATTGAAATAACTTTGCGATTCAGAGCTTGGACAATGAGAGATTGTACGTTAAGTTGAATCGTATAACTGAATAGTTTTTATTACAACTGATGGTTACAAAGTAAGCACAAAAGATCAAGGATTACATCAGTTGCTTAAAAACTAACTGAGCTAAAACTTAAGCCCATATTTGCTAAACATTCTAACAAAAATTTCTCTTTTTGCTTCTGACTCCTTCGAAATGTCAACCCCGTGCTCTCGGCAAACTGGTCTTGCCTCAGCTGCTATCTTCGTTCGGTTGGGGTTTCGAGAGTCTGGGAGGAAGGGAGGCTGATATGTGACTTTCTGAGGGACCGGAACTATGTTCATGTCCAGTTTTGCATCTATCATGGCTCGTCTGAACTGGCTGAACATGCCCGGGTCCCCAGTGTGCAGCTCGGTCAGCGCTTCCTTGAACGCTCTCCTCGGATCGTCAGTTGAGAACACCTTCCTATAATAGAAATCATTCACAAATTCCTGCTTGAACGACTCCCAGTCCTCGTTCCACTCGGCTGGCATCCACTTATCTACATGCCTGAACCGACTTTGCTGCTTGACCTTCCCTGGCAGCCTCTGTTGCTTCAGCCGAGCTTCAGCCTTAACCTGATGTTTGTCTATTCGGCGACGGCTGCGGGAGGCAATGTTCCGGTCCAAGTTCTTGGTGACCTTGTCAAGCTCCTCCTCGAACTGGTTGACTCTTTTAGCTTGACTGGCTGCGAATTTCTTGATCCAGTCAGGATTCATGTAATCCTTCTCTGCAACATCCATAGCCTTGGCAATAGCAATACACTCTTCGGTTGTGATACCGTCGAGTTCTAAATCAAGCTCGGCTGTGATTTCAGCTATGGAGTTGTAAGAAACTCCATACTGCTCCGCCTGCTCCAAGTCTTTTGCCATTTCAGCTCCACCTACGTCGGTTGGCTTGGGAGTGGACTTCTTCTTCTGGGCTGTCTTCCTCTTCGGCTGAGATTTTGCAGCAGCTGGAATCTCTTCCTCAGCCTGGGTCTCATCTCCCCCCTGCATCTCAACATCCCCAGTCTTCTCTTCCCCCTTTTTGGCATCAGCAACAAGGCTTGCGACTGAGCCATCCAGAGAGGTGAGTTGCTGTTCAGCTTGTTGGATGCGGTTGAAGAGTTCATCGACCGCGCACTCTATTCCAACCTTTTTCACCAGTTCAAAGTCATGGCGCTCTTGTTCGGCTTTCCTCAATCCAGCGAATGTTTCATTTACCTCAGTCTGGAAAGCAACGAACTCAGCACATCTTGACTCGAACCGAGACTCCCATTCTTAGTCTTGAGTCTGTTGGGATTTGGCGAGGTTGGAATCAGAGATAGATTTGTAGACATTCAGTTCAGACTTGATCCCCAAAACAGTTGATTTCACGTCAGAGATGTCTTGGCTGGTGGAGGTTGAGAATTCTTCCAGCTTTATCTTCAGTGAAACATTCTCCTCCAGCAGCTGCTTGTTCTTCTCCTCCTATGCTTCCAACATCCTCAGCTGATCTTCTTTGTTGTGCTGGAAGTTGGCAAGCATCTCCGTCCTCAGTTGGTTTACCCTCTCAGCTATCAGCTCACAAATTTCTTCAATTGAGGGTGCTGGCTGATCAGCTGGAGCTTGTTGTTCAATTAGAGCTGGCTGGTCAACTATAACCATGGCTTGACGGTTTGCCAGGTACAGTTGAAGCTCTTCTTCTTCCTTCTTGGCGGCTGCGGCTGCTGCATCAAGATCAACAATAAAGTCAGCAGATTTTGCAAGCATGTTGTCCAGGAACTTGATGCAATCTTGTTCAGCCTTTTCCCTCGTGTCTGTGCCTTCCGCCTTGCTGAGGTCCAGACGGCACGTCAGCAGCGCAACCTTATTATTGTAGGCGACCTCCAGATTGGTGTAGTTGAAATAATCTCGGATGCGTGACTCGTCAGCCTTTAGCTGGTTCCAGCTGTGTACCCTTATAGTATCTTCCTTCACATACTAGTGACTGAAGATGAGGTTGAATTGGTACAACAGCTTGGTCCCAAGCGTAGCAAAAATCGGCATGTCACGCGCTTCAGGGAACATCCCGATCAGCTTCTGGAAGCAGTAGGCCACCTTGCCTTCATGCTCCATCGCGACGGCCTGACGATCAGCTTCGTCATCGATTGGGGAGGGAGATAGATTCTCGTATGGTAACGGTTCAAAAGTTTCATCAATGTTGGTCAAAGAGGCGGTCTCAACATTGGCATCGAGCTGGGAGCTCGGAATTTCAGATTCTGTGGGGATGGGGGTATCAACAAGTTCCTCAACATTGGCCGAAGAAATGGTCTCAATGTTGGCATCGAGCGATGAGCTTGGAATTTCTGGCTGTGAGTCCGTTGTGAGAGCGAGAGGCTCTTTGGGCGGTACGGCATCAGCTCCTGCCGTGGGGGGGTTGGAATGTCTTCAGTTTTCTCAGAGGAGGAAGAAGCATCCGAGGTCAGATCCGTTTCCATCCATTCAGCCTCATCAGTTCCTGCAGCGCGAGGAACGATCTCGAAGGCAGCTGCCTCAGCTGAGTGGCTCGACTCGGATGGCTCCTCAGCTGGTGCCGTCTCAGTTGGTGCCTCCACAGCTGGTACCTCCTCCTCAGCTGGTGCATTCTCAGCTGGCACATCCTCAGCCGGCACGTCCGCAGCTGGCTCCTCAGCTGGTTTCGCAACAGTCTTCTTGATCCTTACCCTCAGCTTCTTCTTGGCTTGTTCTGCTTCTTTCTCCTTCTCTGACTCATCCCTTAGTCGGCGTCTAGCTGTCGATTTAGATTTGCGGCCGACAGCTGGGGGTAGCTCCTCAGCTGTGTCTTTATCTTCAGCTGTCTTCACAGCATCCTTCTTCTCCTTAGGAGTATAAACACTCCTAATCACATCCTGAGCCTTCTTTGCTGTTGAGAACAGCATCAACTTCTTCACCGGGGTCTCCTCACTGTCTTCCCAGACCATGTTCTGACCCTTAGTTGTGAACAAGATCAGGGCAGAAATTTTGCAACCGAAGTTGAGAGTCCCCTTGACACTCAACAACCTTTCCCCGGATTCGGTTGTGGTCTCGGAGATCTTCTGCTTCTCCAGAGTCAGCTGGTGTTCGGAATACTTGAACCAGTCGACGTTGTGCTTGTGTTTGTGCTCCAAAGCAATCAATTGCTTGAGCTTCGGTCGGCTGATGTCTCCGAAGGCACCACTGTAACCGAACACGACCTTGGAGACAACATCGAACAAAAGTTGATGCTCTGGCTTCAACTTGGTCCTCTGCATATTGCTCTTCAATTTTTCCGGAGTGATGAGAGCACTTTCCAGAAACTCATTGGCTTCCGTGTCAGTTATATTCTCAATGGTGTCTGTGGCGGTATGATTTGGCGGAATAATTTGGTGAAGAATATCAGAAACTGGAATGGGGACGGTGACCCTACGGATGGTTCTGGCCGGAACATCCCGTTGACGACAGGATACTTCTGTAACGATGCCATCTCTGCTGTCGATGGGCGATTGTAGATTTACGTAGAACTCTCTGACCTGGCGTCTGAGCAGGTGGGAGGGGAAGAGCTTCGCCCAGTCCAGTAGGCCGTTCTCCCTGAGAATATTGGCGAGGGGAGACAACACTGGCGACTCGAATTCATCCTCTTAAAGGATCTGCTCAAAGTATATCTTGGAGACCAGCAGATCAAAAGATTCTTCGTATGATGTGAGGACTAGAGAATGTCCGGAGGATGCCATCTTTTTTCCTTTGGGTGCCATTTAGTAATGCTGTGAGGATATATATAAGAAGGAAAGAA
This sequence comes from Schizonepeta tenuifolia, assembly GCA_029490685.1. Taxonomy (NCBI): domain Eukaryota; kingdom Viridiplantae; phylum Streptophyta; class Magnoliopsida; order Lamiales; family Lamiaceae; genus Schizonepeta; species Schizonepeta tenuifolia. The sequence continues at coordinate 31,557,234 of CM055960.1, forward strand.
AAACTTGCAGAAAATGGTTAGACAGAAACTGAGAAGACGATGAACAGTTACTACAGATAATCACAAATGTAGAAGGTAAAAGATCACTTCCTGATTTTCTACCTTTTATAGGTTTTTGGCTCGGTTGAAATCGACGGCTAGGGTTGAATGGCGCGAATCCATCAACGGCTGAGATCACGCGACTGTTGACTAGCTTTGACTTGACGTCACGATCCGAGTTCCAACTAGCGCGTGAGAAGGTGAACTATTTTTCATGTCAGCCTAGTCGCACTATAAAGTAGGCTATTGATGTTCAGCCGTACTTTACATTAAATGCGGTATAATGGCTATTTTAATGTAACTGACATGCTCAGGAATGTTTGAATTTATTTCAAACATTCTTATTTAAGATCATAACACCTTCAGCCATAAATGATACCTGCCAGCTGATGTCGGAATCAGTTGTGTTCACCTGCCAGCTGATGTCGGAATCAGCTGTGTTCCAATGTTGCGGCATACCATCAGCTAACTCGAGTTCGTCTGATCAGCTGACGTCTGATGTCTTCGATTGGCAATCCACATCCGAGATTCCCCCTTTATCTAAGCTTCCCCCTCAGATGGATATCTATATCTTCACCTCAGCTGGTTCCTCATCAGATGGATCCGACAATCCAAGTAGATCACATAGCATCTTAAACCGCGCTTCGGCTAGAGGTTTAGTGAAGATATCAGCCCGCTGAATCTCAGTTGGAATTTTCTCCATGGATACATCCTTTTTCTCAATATGATCTCGGATAAAATAATGTCGGATGTCGATGTGCTTCGTTCGAGAATGGTGAACAGGATTCAAAGAGATAGCAATGGCACTTGAGCTATCACAATGAATAGGAACCTGTCCGGTTGTAACTTCATAATCTCTCAGCTGTTGCTTGAGCCACAACACTTGCATGCAACAACTACCAGTTGCCATATACTCTGACTCGGTTGTAGAAGTGGCAACACATGCTTGTTTCTTGGAGAACCACAAAACTAGCTTGCTTCCCATGAACTGACAGTGTTCAGATGTGGACTTCCAGTCCAACCGATCTCCGGCTAGATCCGCATCTGAGTATCCGGTCAGTTGGATATTGTCGCCGGTTGGATACCACAACCCAACATTAACTGTACCCTTCAGATACTTGATGATGTTCTTTGCTGCCAACATGTGAGCTTCCCTCGATTGAACTTGGAACCGAGCACACACTCCAACCATGTAAGATATGTCTGGCCGACTGGCGGTTAGATATAGCAAAGAACCGATAATCCCTCTATACTTACTGGCATCCAAGAGCTTTCCCTCAATTCCAGGTTCAATCTTCCAGTTAGTATTCATCGGGATCCTTGTGGTCTTACTTGTCTGCAATCCGAACTTGGTGATGAGCTCCTTTGTATATTTGGACTGATTGATGAAAATCCCATCTGGTGACTGCTTCACTTGTAGTCCAAGAAAATAGTTCATCTCGCCCATCATCGACATCTCGAATTTCTCCTTTATGAGATTTGAGAATTTTTCACACAGCTCCTCTGACTTGGAACCGAATATGATGTCGTCAACATAGATTTGCACAACAAGTATATCTTCTCCAACTTTGATGGTGAACAGTGTTTTGTCAACTGACTCGTTTGAACCCCGAGTTTAGAAGAAAACCAGAAAGAGTGTCATACCAAGCCCTAGGTGCTTGCTTCAAGCCATAGATAGCTTTCTTCAACTTATACACTCTTCCATCTCCAGTCTCAATACCGGGAGGCTGTTCAACATATACATCTTCCTTAATATCTCCGTTGAGGAAGGCACACTTCACATCCATCTGATAGACCTTGAACTTGTGAAATGCGGCATAGGCTAGAAAGATTCGGATGGCTTCCAGCCTTGCAACTGGTGCGAAGGAGTCCTCAAAATCGATTCCTTCTTGTTGGCAATATCCCTGAACTACCAACCTTGCCTTATTCCTCACGATGAATCCAATGGCGTCTCTCTTGTTCTTGAAAATCCATTTGAATCCAATGACTTTGACACCATTTGGTCTTTCTACCAACTCCCATACACAGTTGCGTAGAAATTCATTCAGTTCTTCTTGCATGGCTGTTGTCCAGTGAACACAGTTGAGAGCTTCCACAACATTCTTCGGTTCTGGCACATCAGCTACGAAACAAGAAATCATGGCAACATCTCCTGCTTGTTCGAACTCTTCCAGAACTGCCAACTCCTCAGCATATTGAGCGTAAGTGTTGGAATCTTCCTCAGTCGAATCTGGATTTGTAACTCTGCTCCTTGTTCGCACACCTTCTGTTGGATCTCCGATGATGTTGTCAGAGAAATGATCTTTGTAATACCCCAGAAATTTCGTACTGACTTAAAATTTTAAAGTTAATAATAAAAATGGCTTTGCACGCCTAAGTTCATAAAATTTAATTCTAAAACCAACGGTGAAATCCGTTTCCGAAAATAAATTACGGAAGTCAGTTAGATGACTACTGTATTTAGGGTTATCGCGTACGATAACTTTTTAGTTCTAGAACTCAGAACGGAAAACCGTCTGATTTTTACATTCACAAAATCGCGATACGAACTCGCCCGAGAAAGTTCTTTTTTTTATTTTTCCGGACGAAACTCGGACTGTGACGTCCCGAGTTTTTATCGAAAACTAGATTTTAAATATTACTTTCCGAATAAGTTAAATATATCGAAATTTATGGTAGAATCGGATTTTGACGATAATGTGCCGAGATACATTTTTTCGTCTATCGATTTCTGTAATGTCGTATCGCGCCGAAAAAACGCGTATTTCTCCTTTTTCCTCCCCCCATAGCCGACCTCTCTCTCTCTCTCTCACATACTTAGGATATTTTAGTTTTATATAGTATTACTTTATGACTCACTATAGAACATTCAAATTTTGGGACACCTATTAACTAACTAAATACATATAACATTATGTTAGCCATTTTCCATCTTCTTCATCACTCCAAAACCGCCCCCCTCCTAAAACTCTCTCTCATACTTTCTTTCTTTCACCATTGAAGAAAGCTTGAAGCTTTGGCAAGGACTTCACTAAGGATCATCATCCATCCATCATTTTCACTTCATCTTTCATTAATAATCAAGGTATTCTTCATAGCTCCTAAGCTATTCAATTAGATTTTTGTTTCTCTTAATTCTTGTCTTGACCGATTTTATTAGCTGAGGTAGTAGAAGATTTGAGCTTTAATTAATTCAATTAGATGTATTAGGAATTGATTTCTATGGTTAAAATTGAAAGAAATTAAGAACCCTAATTTTTTCTTGGTGACCGAAAATTAGGGGTTTAGGTTAGGATGGATTAATTCTAAAATTGATTACATAATTGAGCTTGGGAGATGATTAATTGAGGATTAGTGAAAGAACAAATGAAATCCCCTATCAAATGATGAATGCCGATTTTTAGGGCATAGGGTTTCACTTGGATTTCTTAATTGATGTTGTAGTAGTATTGATCTTTGATTAAATGATGTTGTAGTAGTATGAGAATGATATTAATGGAGCTAATTGATGAGGAAAAACACTTCCCTAATTATCTAGTGATTACCGATTTTTATGAGGAAATTGGGGGTTTCGTATAGCTTGTTTTAGTTGATGATATAATGATGAATTAATGCTTCTTATGATGTTAGTTGATAATAGAAATTATTTGGAATTAATCTAAAATTATTATAGAATTTATAAGAGACAAAGAATCCCAATTAAGTTGAAATTGGTTAATGATTTGAGGTAATGATATACGTAGTAATGATAGATGATGATTAATGTTGTAGAAAATGAATGAATTCCGTTAACTTTGGAAATTTCGTAAGAGACGATCAATTGAACGTAAGTAATAATCAAAAAGTCGATTAAGGATTCTAACTAGATAATAATGCTCGTTATAGATTAAGGAATGACTTTGTAGTTGACGACATGAGCATCTGGATTATTATTATATGACGAGTTGTAGTTATAACCGAGAACTAAAATCGAGAAATGTTAACTTGTTTTGGTATAGTACTTGATAGTTTGAAAGCCGATGTTTAGAACGTCGTGCTAATAGACGAACGATGGAAAGGAGTTCTTCACGTACGGGAGTACGTGTTGACTGCCTTGAAGTGCTAAAATCGTGAAAATGTAGGTTCGATATCATAGAACGAGCCTAGGAAGTCATACGCTGATTCTATCGAGCAACTAGGGTTAGCCGCGGCAGTTTTGCGACCCTTCCCGGAAACTGTAATATCTTTTAGCTCGTTTATCGGATTTGAGATCCGTAAATTGGAGAGTAAACTAGATATTCCAAGATTTTTAACGAAACAGGGCACATCCCCTGTTTTCAATTTCTCTGTTCTGGGCAGTTCCCAGAACTACTGCATTGCGCAGTGAATTTTCAGAACTTGAATTCCTAAGTTGTTTTCTTCGCAACTTAGTTTCTTTCGATCATTTAAGTCGTAATGAGTTACCGACAATATTTTCTACTGACCTAAGAGTCGAGTAAGGAATCTTTCGAGTTCTAAACGAGGTTTCTTCAAGTTCCGTTCCCGTTTAAGTAAAAAAAACTAGAAGCGTGCAAATGCCTAAAAGAACTTAAAAGACTAAGACTGAAACCTATTTCCAATCTCCATTTCTTTTAATCTTTTACGATCGAGTTTAAAGTATGATTATTTTACGATGAAGGAGGAAGTCAGCAGTAAGGAAAGGCGGAAGATCAGGAGAACAGAAGCTCGTAGTTTAGTTCTGTAAACGCTAAGGTGGGCTTTTATATATGAAACAAAACGAGCAATGCTCGAAAACCTTTTCTTTATCGCTTTGATAATCGTGTTTTCAAAGTGATAATTATGGCATAAACTGTTTTATGTTTTATGTGAGTTCTCTTGTACCTATCTGAGTTAACATTCGTGTTTTCCAGATTTTATGAGTTAACCATTAGGTGTTAACTATCGATCGCCTTTGAGTTAGCTATATGCTTTCCAAGGTTTGTGCACTTTCTAACCTGTGGTGTATGTGGTATCCTGTTGAGGGGTAATCAGCCACGGTGAATGAGAATTGATCAAGATTTGAATGTAACATCTATGAAAAGTGCTTGATCAAGCCAAATTATGAAAATGAGTCAGAAAATGTTTTAGTAGACACGGGCTATTTTTAATAAAACCCCGATGTGCTACAAACTATGAAATGCCAGATTATCTATACTTATGATTATGTTTTCGGCAGCGTGCCCACTAAGTATTTTTGTACTTAGCCCTGTATATGTTTCTAAATGTGCAGGTTGAAGCGACGAGAGCGGCGGTGGTTGAAGTTGAGTTGAGTTGTTAGGAAGGCTTTAACATATTACCTACTTTTCCGCTGCAAAACTCTAGACCTTTTTTATGTTATGTACATTTGGTAAATCACTGTAGTTTAAGTCTGTAATCTATAACTTAGATACTTCAGTACACTTTCTTCGAGTGATCCTTCGAGATCAACTCTCCCTTTTATTAAAGATGTCATGTTCATAGAATTATGTTGTCTTTTATGTATGTTTATTTCAGTTAGTCCCCTTCTTCCCCGCTTCTTTAATCCAATCCCAGTCGCACCCCGGCTTCTGCCGTCCCTCGGGATTTGGGTCTGTGGTAGAGTGGTATTAGAGCAGAGTTCGTTTCCTGCTCTGATTATGAGTCATTCTTCTAGTATGAGTCATTCTTTTTAGTGATACCACAGAGTGGTATCAGAGCAGTCGTTTCTGCTCTGCATACAAGTCTTCCTTCGAGTAATGATATAGAGTATTCGTTCGTACTCTATATCGAGTCTTCTTTCGAATCATAGGCTAGAGTATTTGTATATACTCTAGATCAGAGTCTTCTTTCAAGTAAAGGATAAGAGTTAGGCTATGACACTAAGATTGAGAATGTAGATGTCAACTCAACCTCCCGCTACGTCGACTCAACGAGGAAAATGAAAGAATTTTAATGATGTGATTTCTTTTAAATAAGAAATTTATGAATAAGTATTCAATGAGTAGAAAGAGAGAATGGTGCAAAAAAAAAATACTTTTCAATGATAACGAAAGTATAATTTGTATACTTTAGGTGATTATGTGATAGTACGAGTACTATCTTATATGAAATTATTTGCGCGATAATTTATTTCTTATGAAAAATATTTGGACACAAGAATATAGTTGGACTTTAGGGATTTTCACGGTTCAATGAGAACGTAGACTTGAAACCTAAGGTCTTTCCTGTTCTTCGAGAACTTAGACGTTTTTAGGACGTTAGTTCAAATAATTTCGGAAGGAGATCGTGAAACGGGAAGAACTTCTGCAGACAAATGTCGCATGCGTATAGTGACATGAATAAAGATTCGGCAAAGTCGATTTTTTTTTAAAACCCGATAAAGAATTTCCTCGAGGAAAATGAAATTAATATTGATAAGGTAAATCATGTAGTAAACGAAGGAAACGATTAGATGTTTGAGAAGCATTGGCTTCGAATTAAGAAAGATATGAACGAGACGACGAAGATAGAATAAAGGGAATCAAAGCCAAATGAAATAAGTAACGTAAATGACGTCATTTCGTGTCACGTCATTCCGTTTTCTTTTCGTTTCGTGTTTCAGTAGAGTTCGCCTTGATCGAACTCTACGAAGAAAATTGTTTAGATTATTAGGAGTCAAGCACGAAGCCTGATTAAATATTCCAACGATCGCTCGATCCGACGACGACTAGAACTTTGGTTCTAAAGTCGTTTTTCAATCATAATTCCTTTTCTTTGGAATTTATTTTATTTCATACTTCGTAATTGAACGATGAATACAACAAGTATAAGTATCAAGTGTCGTGAACGACAAAGTCCTTTGTAAATGGATGTTACTTTTGAATAAGTAACATGAACAAAGTAGACGTACTTTGTTTTAATAAGTAAGAATCGTTAAGAAATGTTGTTGAGAAAGTAATAAAGAATTAAGGTAAGGAAGTAAGAATATAATAAGATAAGGAATGGAAATAAAATCTTGAAATTTTATTTCTATATATTGTTTGAGTGCAATTTTTGAATTGCTAGATGTTATGATAAGTGGTGATATACAATTGAATAAGGAATGTTCATTTTGTAATTTAAGTATTTCATTAAGATAAGTTATTTTTTTCCCTACCCGTTACTGATCCGTGTTTCCTTAAAACTTTTGTAGGATGGTTTCTAGTAGTGACATGACTCAGGAGAGACAATCCCCACCACAGCGTACCTTAGCAAACCTTTTACAGGACGCTTATCACGGTTACGAGGCAGATTACGATATGGAGGATGTGGGGCAGATAGTGAGCAACTTCTCGTCAGTTTATTTTTCAGCACGGCACTTTATTCTGGAGAGTCAGGCGATATCCGACCTGATTGTACGTCTACCGGACGAGTGGCGAGGTTGAGCGCACCGCGTGGTGTGGTATTTTCTTGGGGTTTTCGGCGATGACACCGAGCCGACGGGCAACTACATGGGATTCGCCCTATATATACACGGGCGATTCTTTGACAACAGATTCATGCTTCCAGTTCCTTTTGAGCCGCATCTCCCCTACCGTCACTTCTCAGCAGAGACCGAGCAAGAGCACCTAGACTTGGACCCAGAGTTTTCCGCTTTGTTGGAGATACCACCAGACTTTGTACCTAGCGAGGAATTTGACTCAGAGTCAGAGCAATTAGAGGAGGACGCGGAGCCCACAGTTACACCAGAGTTACTGCCAGTTAGTACACAGATCGAGGAGTTGATCCTAGGACCGGGACTCGTAGAGATCGACGCCGAGACAGCCGCGTTGTTAGGATTATCTTCACCATTTGTACCTGACGTTTGTGTTAGAGTCAGAGGACCTTTAGAGACAGGACTGTTTCGGGCAGAGTCAGAGTACCGAGTGATTGACGCGGAGCTTGCCGCCATGTTAGAGCTACCATCTCCACTGACACCGCTTGAGGAGATCTGTGCGAAGTGGGAGGTAGTCAGAGGTCAGTTAGAGGCGGGACCATCCAGAGTCCGTTCTAGGGAGGAGTACGAGTCGGGTTCAGGTTCCAGTTCCATTCCAGAGCACCTTCTTCCCATGAAGAAGCGTGCAGTAGAGATCAGTGAGGACTACCTTGTTTCAGACCTTGAGGAGACAGTTTCATAGGCACCGTCACCACCTCGGCTTACACTTTCTGACGGCTCTACTCTGAGGGAGGACGAGGCACTCCAGCTTGTCTTTGGTTCAGAGTCTGAGGAGGAGGACCCGGACGAGGATCCTGAGGAGGACCCGGACGAGGATCCGGAGGAGGACCCAGAGGAGGACTCTTAGGGTTTTCAGGCCGTAGAGGGCAGTTCCGACTCGACTGTAGTCTGTTGAGTAGAGCGTCGTAGACGCATGTTAGTAGTAGTAGTAGCTCTTTTGTCCTGTACATAGTCGGATCAGTAACTAGTTTTTGTAGTACTCTAACGGATACAAATTTTATGAATCGTTTCCGTTCTAGTACTTTTAGTAGGTACGGAGATGCAGCTTGTTAGTGCACCCGGTAAATAGTAGGCAATCAGCCTAGTTTAGACTAGTAGTAGTCTAACTTTTTGTATAAGTCCTCGTTGGAGGCAGAATTAATATTCTTTTTGATGTATATATATATACATGACCCATGAGAGGGTTTTTAATCACAAGAAAAAATTTCCTATGAATCGTGTAATTAAATCAGAATGTCAATGAATTCGTGTGACGAGAAATTTAAGTCTAACTTGAAAGTTAAAAGATTACGAAGTAATATCGAAACTATGTTCGATATGTCGTCCCGTGAACTTGATTAAGTTGGAAACGAGTTAGTAAGTACTAAGAGTGTTTAACAGAAAGGATTATTGAGAATTTCTATTTCCTTTAGATCAAAGAAAATGCCGCCAAGAAACGTTAACAATAGGAGAGGTCGAGGACCTGGAAGGCCTCGAGGACGTGGGAGACGTCAACCAGAGAACGACAGAGAACAGGTGCACGAACAGAATGATACCCCATCACCATCCCCACCACCCCCACCTCCACCACCACCCCGTAGGGATATTGAGGATTTATTTCTCAAACGAAACCCCCCGATGTTTAATGGAACGGGCAGCCCTAGCGATGCTGAGCTATGGGTGAGATCTGCAGAGAAGATATTCAAACTCCTCAGATGTACTGATGAGGAGAGAATGCTATGTGTCGCGTTCCAACTAACTGGATCGGCGGATTATTGGTGGGAAGCAAGGCAGAAGGTGATACCCGCAGAGCAGCTGACTCGTTTCACGTGGGAAGAATTCAAGGAAATACTATTTGATAAGTACGTACCCAAGACGTATAGAGCTCAGAAGGAAGCTGAGTTCTATAGTTTAAAGTAAGGAGAGCTGACCGTAACTGAGTATGACGCTAAGTTTTGCGAGCTGTCTAGGTATGCGCCGACTCAGGTTGATACCGAGGAGAAATTATCGAAGAAATTCCAAGGGGGACTACGACATGAACTGGGGATTGCATTAGCTAGTCATGGGGGATTAAGCTACACTGATATTTTGGGAAGAGCTTTAGAGACGGAGGCCGTCGTGCCTGATGAGAAGAAAGTTGTATCAACCGTACCAACTCCAGCACAGAACCAGAACCGAGGTATTATAACAACAATAATAGCAACTATCAGGGAAAGAGAAAATGGAATGGAGGAGGTAGCGGAGGCTACAATCAGAGTTATAACAACCAGGGTAATCAGAAAAGGAGTAATCAGCAGGGCTATCAGCAGCCTGGTCAGAACAATAATCACAACAACAACAGCAACAAAAGACCGTGGCAGGGAAACAACCAGTCGGGGTTGTTATTCAGGGAAATAAGCAGAACGCACCATGGAAGAGCAACGGTCAACAGAACCAGCCGCAAGGGCAGCAACGAAACTTCAACCAGGGAGGAACTAACCAAGGGAGGGTTACCATTCCTGTCTGCCCTATGTGCAACAGAGCCCATCCCGGAGTTTGTCAGATAGGCACCCCCAACTGTTTCAATTGCGGACAGAAGGGGCATATGAAGAAAGATTGCCCGAAACCGCTGCAAGCCATACCTCTCAGGGCCATACAAGCACAGCCGCAGCAGCAAATGAACCAACAGCAGTTCCAGCAGCAACAGAATGCGAGGGCATACGCTATCAAACAGGGTGGCCAGCACAAGGGAAAAGGCAACCTAGCAGGTATGGGAAAACTTCACAACATCCCTATTAAGATACTGTTTGATACTGGCGCATCGCATTCTTTCATTGCTGGCTCGTGTGCCGATAACTTAGACATCAGACCTGTAAGAGCTGCACATCCTATGAGAGTAGCTACACCTTCAGGAGAGATCACTACTTCCACGCATGTTTGCTCTAACCTAGAACTAGAAATCGGAACTCTTAAGGTTAAAGCGAACAACTTGAATGTTATGATAATGTGAGACGTAGATATAATCCTAGAAATGGATTGTTTGTCAGAGAATTATGTCACGATTCTCTGCAACGAGAGAAAAATCTCTTTTTAACCCCCGGGTAAAGAACCAACCGAATTCCACAGTATCTCAATGGGTAGAGGCATACCAATTATATCAGCCCTTCAAGCCACGAAACTCATGAAGAAGAAAGGTACCACAACTTATCTTGTGTACCTAGTCGGGGAGCCAGGAGCCAAGAAGACCATCCAAGACGTAAAAGTTGTGAATGAATACGAAGACGTCTTTCCAGAAGTGTTACCAGAATTGCCACTAGATCGTCATGTGGATTTCACGATCGACTTGGAACCAGGAGCAACACCCAAATCTAAAGCCCCATATAGGATGGCACCTAAAGAACTAGAAGAGCTCAAAATCCAGTTACAAGAATTGCTAGGCCTTGGTTTCATCAGGCCAAACGTCTCACCTTGGGGAGCACCCGTGTTGTTTGTTAGGAAAAAGGACGGATCGATGAGAATGCGTATAGATTATCGGGAGCTGAATAAGATCACACTCAAGAACTGGAATCTTCAGAACTAGTGATTGATCAGCTGTTGAGTCTGGATCCTCAACATTGACAATATTTTGAACCGGGCTCGGTTGGGCTTCGGATGCTGATGCAGTTGAAGTGATATCAGCTGGAGTTCCCCCTTGAGATGAGCTGGGGTTTTCGCATTCATCTTCAGAGAAGTAAGGATCATCATCCTCGGTTGCCCATACCAATGGTTCAACCAGATTCTTTTCCCTCAGAGCCTGCGATCTGGTGAGAGCTGGTGGAACATGTGGATCAGCTTGTTGTCCTTTAGCCTGTTCCCTGCACTCAAAAGTAGATTCATCAAAACTAACATGAGGTGTTATTTCCACAACATGAGAGTTGTTGTTGAAAACTCTATAAGCCTTGATCCGAGCGGCATATCCGAGAAATATGCCCTTCGAAGCCTTGGCGTCAAAAGTTTTCAACTGAGTCTTCTCATTGTTGTGAATATAACACTTAGAACCAAAAACGCGAAAATATGAAATATCTGGCTTCCTGCGTCTCCATAGCTCGTATGGTGTCTTTCCCAACCGCTTGGTCAGAAGAGACCGGTTCTGGGTGTAGCAGGCTGTGTTGATGGCCTCAGCCCAAAATCTCTTTGGCAGAGCTGAGCTTGTCAACATGGATGTAGCTGCATCCTTCAGCGTTCGGTTCCTTCGCTCAGCTACTCCATTCTGTTGCGGAGTACGCGCAGTTGATGTTTGATGAGAAATTCCGTGCTTCTCGCAATACTCGATGATGGTTTCATTTAGAAACTCGGTTCCACGATCTGATCGGATGGAAATAATTTTCATCTCTTGTTGGTTCGATATCCGATCCATTAGTTTGGGTAGCTCATCTCGGGTTTCACTCTCGTGTCGCATTAAAATGGTCCACGTGTACCTAGAATAATCATAAGTAACAACAAGGGTATACTCGTTACCATTCATGCTTTTTGGTGTAACTGGCCCGAAGAGATCCATGTGGATCAGTTGTAATACTCGATCGGTTGATGGAGTTATTTTCAACCGGAAGGAAGATCTAGCGAGCTTTCCCAGCTGACATGCACTGCAGATATGTGTTGTTGAAAACACTCGGTTTGGTATGCCTTTTGCATGTTCTTGTCTGGCAAGTCGGTTCATAGTCTTGAAGTTCAGATGGTTGAGCCTTTTGTGCCACAACCAGCTCACATCTGAACTGCTCTTCGATAACAGATAGGTGTCAGGAGGACTACTATTCCAGTCAGCATAGTAGACATTCCCGGTTGGGGATCGATTTCCCAACAATATGACCTGCTTTGTTCCGACATTTTTAACCCTGTATCCCTGTGCATCAAACTTGACAGAGAAACCATTATCACAGAATTGGCTGATGGAGAGCAAGTTATGCTTCAATCCATCAACATATGAAACATTTGAAATAGACACGTGATCGGTTTCAAGGGTACCGTAACCTCTGGTGTGACCTTTTGAGTTGTCACCAAAGGTAACTGATGGTCCTTCTTTCTCCACGAAACTTCCAAGCAAATCCTTCAGATTTGTCATGTGTTTCGAGCATCCACTATCCATCACCCACATGGTTCGTGATGCCTTATTCTTCCTCAGCTGTTTCTCCTGTTCCTACACAGAGAAACTCGCTTAGGTCCTCAATTTTAGTTGGGTCCTGAAGGGTTAGAACCAGTTCCCCCTTGAACTGTGGGTCGTTTTTCCCTGTATACTCGGATAGATTTATCATTCCAGATCATTTTTCCTTCATCATCAACTATAACAACACCTCGGTTATCCTTAGGCTTGTCGTTAGTAGTGATGTTCTGTTTCTTGAGAGGAGATGGATTTCTCCCATTGTGAGCTTTCGGAGGAGAGGCTTTCCCCCTGTTTTGATGGCGCTTTTTATCCTGTTGGATTTGTCTATGAGGTCGGATGCCATGTTGGAATCCCTGTGGTTGAGTCTGATTCCATCTTCCTGACTGTCGATGATAGCTGTTCATGCCCTGTTGTTGGTTCATGTTGTGACATGAATATCTCCAGCTGTTCGAACTGTTCCTCATCGGTTGACTCGGTTGGAACCTCTGGTTGAACTGATGATGGAACCGCTGTTGATTCAGATGGTTGGATCCTTGTCGGTTCTGTGGTCGGTTCCATTCTTTCTGATGTTGGCTCTGAGGTCAGTTCAGAGGTCGGTTCTGAGTTCGGTTTTGATTGTATCTCCGACGCCTCTGGTTCCTCTTCTAACTTTTGGAACATTCCCCCTCGGTTGATGTCCCAACCGATGGAATGTTCTGTTCTCCATCCACCGCTCATTTTCCTTTCTCAATTGAAGTTTTCTTAGTCGGTTGAGCTTGCTGAGAAGTGGAGGTTGGATTACTTTGGGGAGATTCAGACTCAACTGTGTTAGGTTCGACAACCTTGACCTCCACAGCTTTGATGAAGGTTGCTGATGAGATTCTCGATGATTTTGGATGACTGATATAGCTTTATCAGGTTGTCCTTCTCAGTTTGCAACTCTTTGAGGAGAACATCTATATGCTCGGTCTGTCCGTCTAACTTCATTATCGGCTGGTCGATCTGAGCCTCTTGCTTTTTCAACTGATCATGCTGCTCCTGGATTTGCTTCTTCAACTCCTCATCAGTTGGAGCATTAGTTCGGTTGGCCGCATTCAGTTGATTTTTGAGATTATCAATCTCTTCAGTTTGACTCTTAATCAGATCGTCCTTTTCGGTTAAGGATTCTTCAAGTTTGACGAACTATTCTTGAAAACTCTTAAACTCAACCGATTGCTGATGCAGTTCCTCACTGAGTTCTTGAAAGTCACTCCAGAAGGGTTCCAACTCTTCATCCAGTGTTTCCTGCATGTTAGAAATATTGGAAGAATTTAAATTAGCATGACTAGAATGTACCTCAGTATCATCCTGGTCGGCTCCAAATGCCATGAGGCATTGATCCTGACCGATAGCGTTGTTGGTGGAAGTCAGCTCATCCTCATCTTCAGTGTCGGTAAAGATGTCCATGTCGTTAGCTGCTTCTTCTGCAACCATGGCCTTGTTCTTTCCACTTTGCTTGGCCCTCAACGCTTCTCTTTCTTTCTTAGAAAGGTCTGGACAATCAGCTTTGAAATGTCCCTCCTTGCCGCATTCAAAGCAACCGTTGTTCACAGGCTTTGAGTTATCTCGAGTTCGGTTAGATTTGTAGAACCTCTTGTATTTTCCGAACCGAGTGTCCATGTCAGCTAGCTTCTTTGACAGGGCGGCTATATTCTGTTGCAGATCTTCTCTGCTTGGCTCCTTCGTAGCTGTGTCCGCAGATCGTGTTGGCCTTGATGTTCGTGGCTTTGAATAGTCAGCTCGGAGTGCTACTGACTTTGTGGCTGAACCAACATCCTCATGTCGACTCGTCTGAACCGAGGACTGAGTTGACCTACGTCGGTTCACCTTGTACTCATTTCCCTTCAGAATTGAGAACAATCTTTCAGTTCCCATCTCACCAAGATCAGCTCGGCTCTCATGGATGTTGGTGAATGTATCCCACTCAGCTGGTAGAGCTTATAATACTTTGAGGTTGATTTCTCTCAAAGAATATTTTCCTCTTCGGATGGACTGGATCCTTCTGATGATGTCCATGAACTGGAGCTCTAACTGATCAATGGTTTCATCAGTTCTCAGACAGAAGTTGTCAAAGTCTTGACAGGCATGTGAAAACTTGTTCTCCTTTGTTTCGTCGCTTCCTTCACTCAGAGATGCCAAGATATCCCACATCTCTTTAGCGGTTTCGCACTCTTCTATCCAAGGAAGATAGTCTTGTCCAACTGTGGACATGATTGTGCTCTGAGCCCAGATGTCCAGCTGGCTCACTTTAGCTTCCTCTGGAGTGAAGTCTTCTGGCTTCTTCTCAACTAACTCCACAGTTGCATCCCCATCATTGGGATTTGTAGGTGTGCGAGTGACTCTCTCTCTGATGATGATCGGTCCGGATGTGAGTACTTGTTGCATTCGATGATGCTTTGACAGTAGGATCTTCTTCATCCGAGTTCTCCAGAATGTATAGTTCACAACCGAGAACATGACTACGATCTTGTCTTTAACATCCATCTGCACACAACAACAGAAGAAAAAAATGCAAGCAGATATGCACTAGCGTGAAAAAGATCTGTTCAGTTGACCACTGAAGAAAACACCTCGAATTCACACCTCGTGAAACAGAGTCAGCAGTCTTTTGAACCACTGCTCTGATACCACTTGATTGTCCCGATACGAGTTCTGGTGTATGGAGGGGGGGAATACACCAGATATAACTTTTTAAAACAACTCTTGAAAAATCAACAACTGAGTAATAAGACTCAGCTGGATTCACAACCGAGTAAGCAAGGTCAGTTGGAAGAGTGGTGTTGTGCGGAATGTGGTGGAAAATAACAACTCGTAAAAATATAACTCACGCTTTTATGCAAGGTTGGTCAATAACCAAGTCAGTTGATATGGAAAGATGCAGTTTGTATGCTGGTTAGTTAGTCAGTTGAATAAGCAATAAATAACTGAATAATAAACACAAACACACAAGGATTTACGTGGTTCGGAGATAACTCCTACGTCCACGGGGAGTTGTGAGTCCACACAACTCAGTCCAAGTTCTTCTGGACAAAAACCACAAAGCTTACGCGGGCTTACCGTTGAGATAAGTTTACGGGTACTTATCAACCTATCTACTCAATTCCGGGAAGAGTAGGGTCCTAACAATCCTTTTGAGAGGATGTGTGAAAAGGTGGGTTTCCAACTAATAGCTCGAACAAGAAGTGAGCTATGATCTAACACTCTACGAACTCTCAACTAGTGATGTTCTCAAGGTTGGATCGAAAAACACAAAGACAGAATCTAACACTCTAGAACTCTCAACTAATGATGTTCTTAGAGGATAACAGCAGTTTTGCTTGAGTGCAGTTTTTCGTTCTTTATCTAGTTCTTTTATCTCTTCTCGCACTTGTCTGTCTCGTGTATCTTGGTGAATGAATGAAGGCCTCTATTTATAGGCGGAGAGAATCAACTAGCCGTTGGAGGAGCCGTTGATCTCTGTTCTTTGAAAGCGATGGCTTGTCTCTCATCTCTGCAGACTTTCCGAATTTGGCAACTGAGTGCTTCTGCTTTCCATCTGAGACAGCCTTGTGTT
Organism: Schizonepeta tenuifolia; assembly: GCA_029490685.1. NCBI lineage: Eukaryota > Viridiplantae > Streptophyta > Magnoliopsida > Lamiales > Lamiaceae > Schizonepeta > Schizonepeta tenuifolia. The sequence continues at coordinate 31,573,368 of CM055960.1, forward strand.
GGGCCAAATGAGGTAATGACAGAGAGTCAAACCTTCACGTGACTTCCTTATTTGAAATTCAAATCTTAACCTTTGACCTCCAACATTTGATAGTCGGTTGAGTCGTTTGATCTTCATCTGATTGGTCGGTCTTCAGCTGATGTTCTATCTGAATGCTTCTGTCTGAGTAGGAACAGTTGAACTCTCAGCTGACTTTGAACTTCAAGTTGTTGATCTTCTCAGTTCGAGTCCTTCAACTGATATTCTGAATCTTGAACGCTCAGTTGGCTCGAACGCTCAAATGACTTTCTTCCATCTGATGTTATCTTACAATTTCTCCCTTTTTAATTCTCATCTGATGAACGCTCAGTCGTCTTCCTTACAACTGATGTTCTATCTCTTGAACGCTCAGTTGTCTTTTTTACAACTGATGTTCTCTTGCATCTTCCCCCTTTGAATACTTAGTTGTTGTTCTGAGACTTGAACGCTCATGTGTTTTTCTTACACCTGATGTTCTATCCGAGTGAAGCCTTGTTGCCGTCTTCAGCTGGAGTCCTGTAAAGATAAAATCTTAACAATGCTCAAACAGCGAGCCTAACTACTAACATTAGGATCTGACAACATCTACTCTTTTGGGGTCAGTTGGTTTTGGAATCAATCAAAACTTTAATAATTTTCCCAACATAGTCGGTTCCTTTTGCAATGCTATTTTAAAAATTGGAGACATTTTTTCATGAAATTTAATGTCAAGTTAATGAAATTTGATGTAAATAACTCAAAAGACTAATTGAAAAATGAGCCATCATTAATAAATGTGAAGTAGAATTGATGGAAGGGAGAGAGAAAGTATTATTGATAAATAAAAACATCTTATAAAAAAAAACAAATGAAAAGGGCTAAAACATCTTATAATTAAAATCGGAGGGAGTACTTTAACTTTCGACTAAAAGTAGAACTTGTCAAGTTCAAAAGTAGAGATTGTCGTGACGAAATGTAATGATTGTGAAACATTACGTTTTTTAGTGAAAATTTTTAAAAACCTAGAAAGGAAGAAGAAAAAAAATAAAAAATATATAAAAAAAATTGGAAGAAAGAAATAAAAAAAAATACGGACAAGTACATTACACGCTTCACGCGCGCGAGTACATGGTATAAAATCAACTCATAGAAACACGCCTCTAATTCTTTTCGAAGGCAAATAATTTGGTATGTTTAAATAGAATAAATTGTAAATTACAATGAAGCATCCGACCATTGCAATTATATACTTATCTTGAAAAATAAGATATTTTTTACATGGAACTAATTGTGTATATTGAAATCATTTTGCACATGTACTGAACTTTAACTCAAACTTATAAATAGAAATAAAAAGTTAGAACATTCACTAAGGTTATAAGATAGACCCCGAGTTTATCGACGGGAAGTGTAATTTTGGTGGGATCCTAATAATTGGATAGACTCCCGTAGAAAATTATGAAATGAGGTTGATATATAGACCCCATGTCTATAATCATTGGTAATGTTTGAATCAATTTTGGTGTAAAAGATGAATGAATTGAAGAGGTATTTATAGGACAAGAAAAGAAATAACCGTTGTAATTTATTTTTTTTGGAATAAAAAAATAATAAAAACGGACCAATGAGACGTTGTCACATGTCATCGAAGAGGAAGAGAATGAGGTTGAGAGCGGTGTCGATAAATCGACACCACTCTCGACTCCATTGATCGACACCACGGGGTCGAGCCGACCACTATGGCTTCGACACCTCGGGGTCGAGTGGGGGATCGACACCGGCAATGATACCGCCGCTCGACCCCATAATACATGCTCTTAAGAAGTCGATTGGCTAAGTCTAATTTCCTTTAAAGGAAACAACTTTTCTAGTGTTTCTCCTTTGCATATTTTTCGTTATATGTATAATGAAAGTTTTTTTATTCAAACAAAATTATACTCCCGCCGTCCTGTTCAATTTGTCCCATTTTGCCATTTTGGGTATCTCGTTCAACTTGTCCCATTTTCTTTAAAGGAAATAAATATAAAATCAGTTTATTCACTTTATATCACTTCAAAATTATTTTATATCACTTTATTAATTAAAGATATTTTATATTACTTTATTCACTATACTAAATACAATCTTAATATTCTTATTTTTAATTTCCACGTCCATTCCAAATGGGATAAGTTCAACAGGACAAAAGAGGTATAATAGTAGTAGTATAAAATTAGAAAGACATTTTCTTTTCTTTTGGAGGAATTAATTAATGAAAAGACCCCGAAGCGAAGAATAAATGATCAAAACCCTAAACCCTAACATATAGAATCAATCCCCAATTCAGATTGAGAAGAAGATCGGAATTTGAAACGAAAATGGAGGGACTGCAGAACGCATTCAACAGTGCGGTTTCACATGCGCAGGAATCAGCTTCGAAATTCAGCTCCTACGCCTCTTCTTTGGAGAAAGCTAAGCCTTTAAACTCTTCTTCTTCTTCCTCTTATCCTTCTTCTGCAATTGGATCTTCGTCGGCGTTATCTGTTGACCAGTCCGGCGCCTTGGTTACCCGCTCCTCAAGGTAAAACCCTCGTTAATATCTTATCTCCCTCTTTGTTTTGTTGCTTCTTAATTATTTCTAGATGCTACCCATGGCGAACATGTTACTCTGTCGTAGATTTGCTCTCTCTCTCTCTCTCTCTCTCTCTCTCTCTCTCTCTCTCACACACACACACACACACACACACACACACACACGCATATATCTGTATATATAGTATGTGTATGTATGCATAGATAGATAGTAGAAGATGTATCTGGTGATTACGTTGATATAACTCCTTCATGTGTCCTTAACAGAATAGGCACGGTTTCTCTGTTTAATTATGTGTTCCTACTTCAATACAAGCATTATATTTCCTGTCTTATCTCAATTAAGAGGAGTTTTTTCTGGTTTTAGCATGCATTACAAGATTGTAGGCTGCTAGTTTTCTTGCCTTAATTGAGTCTGACTTATTGTGGGGATTAGGTGCTTCATATGTTTATTGCATTTTGATTTGTGAATTGTGATTTTAGCTATTAAGTGAGTGATTGAACTTCCGCCTGGTTTTTTTGGGTGATATATATATTGAATAGTTTTGATATATATTGTGTTTTTTTGTACTGCTTCTAAGGGTATTACAGTTGAGTTTGGGTGCAGCCTAGAGAAACTAACTAGTTGAAAGGAAATTATACATGAATGTAACATGTGGAACAATTGTACTCGGAAATGGCCTTGCTTGAGTGTGATTTCGTGTTTTTCATGTGTTTGCTTAGCTTCAGCAAGTGTAATCCAGCATACTTCTCTTCTTAGTCGGAAATGTGGAGATGGAGATTACTTTTAGAATGTTTACAATTAAGATTGTGTATTAGTGTGACAGAAATTCAGCAATGCTGTTTATATATATGCCATTGGTCTCGATATAATTCTATATGAGTTAACAAATATTTGGAGGTGCTATATCCGACCATAGCTCATTTACCTGGACAGCTAGTATATGAATTTGACTACCATTTGCCTCTATTAATCTACAGTTGCTCCATGTACTGGTGAAGCGACTGTCATAATGTAAAGGAACAAATTTAGTTATTGTGAGTCAAGATCTTTATCTGATTGTGAAATTATAGCTCTTCTATTAAAAAAATTGACTGAAATTTTTCCATCTTGCTTTTTTTTTTTTTCTTTTTTTTTTTTTTTGCGTTCTTTCCAGAAAGGTTGTACCTCTGGCTACCAAATATCGCGAATTGTATTCTTTGTTGTGAATGGTCTGATCTGGAAACAATAGTATGTGTGAACTTCAAATCCAGTTTATTTTTCCTCTACTGTTTCCCCGTCAAGTTTAGAGCAAGTGGTGGTGGCACCTTTTAAAGATTTATGATGAATCTCATTATGCAGACAAATTCTCACAGTATGGACTTGCTCAAAGCTTTGTGCTGTTTGCTTTGTTGCTGGTATTTTCGTTGGTTACACTCTGAAGCGTCGTGTCAAGCGTTGGGCCTCTAGAATTCTCCGAAGGTTGAAAGATGATTGAGTTCGTTCTGGAACAGCGTGATGATACCCGACTGATGGACTTTTTGAATTTTGTTGTCAGATAATTATAGTGCTAGTAAATTGCTGCATGTTCATACTATCTTGACTTTCTTTTGGTAAAATACTGAATTGACATTCTACTTGTCAATAATATCATTGATACGAAGTTGAACTCGCACGATATATTTAAACTTACTATCTGTTTAAACTTGTTCAACTTTGTTTTGAATTGTCAAATTTCAGCTTTGGGTATCCAACTGTATGTAACTATAAACTTTGCTTGATTTTTTTTGTTTTGTTTTTGTTTTTTTTTTTGTTTTTTTGTTTTTGTTTTTGTTTTTTTTTTTTTTGAGAATAATGTTAAATATTGTATTGCATTTATATTTCGTCAATGCTTTAGCTAAGAACTGGACCGAGTTAGTCTGGTCATCAGTTGATTCAACACTCTAATTTGGATGGCCTCTGTATGATACTTAGGTTGGTTTGCAAAAATTGTGGTCACAGAAGTTGAGTATACAGAATTTGAAAAGAAAATTACAGTATGGCTGTATGTGTGGTAGGTTTGGACTTTGGATTATGTAGGAGATAATCACATAAATAAAAATATAAGAGCATCCACAGCAAGGGTCTTGTTAAGACTCCAGATTTATCGACAGGAAGCGTGATTTCAATGATTGGTGGTGTTGAGTAAGACCCGGGTGAAAATTTCCACCGTGGTGAGATTGAGTAAAACCCCGAAGTCTATAATCATTGGTAATGATTGAATAGATTTAATTTTTTATTTTTTTTATTTGTAATAAATAACATAAAAAATACTTAATTAAATTCAAAAATTAAGAAATACAATTTTATTCAATTAAAAAAAATAAAACATACACTAATTAATAAAATAAAAATATAATAATTAAGAAAATAAAATTACAATAATTAAGAAAAAAAAATTAGGACAACTACTCCCACTCAAATTCTTGTACAAATTTGGCGCAGATTTTTTGGTGCGCCACCAATTGAGCGGGATTAAAATTCGACGTATCTCGAATATAGGCATCGTACGCCCACCTCTCCCTGGCTTCAGCTCTCTCCGCTGTCAAGTTTTTGGCTACGAATGCCAACTCTGCCCTCGCCGGCGTTTTGCCCTTCCTCCCCTTCTTGACAGCTTTCGCTCCTTCGGGGCGAATTTGCATCGTGTTTGCTTCGCTCGCGGATGTCGTGGATGTGTTGCCGCTAGCAGACGAAGTATAGTCGCTAGCTTCATTTATCCTCGTCTGATTTGGAGTTGTTGTCGTCGCCGGGTTGGAAAAACTCGGGATATTCTTCAAGAGATCCCAAGCTGCCCTATAGGGGAAGCTTCTCTTGTAATGGGCGGCGTAACTATCTTCGGCCATCGTGTACAGATCGAGGTCGTTCCGCCCGCTTCCGAGTTGTTCTTCGAGTTTGATGTAGAAGGCGGCGAAGTTCTGGATCCATTTCTTGGCGCGGCCCCAAGCGCTCTTCATCGGACCCTTCTCTCTTGACGCGGCGTGAGCTATGTGCTCGTTGAAGCAGGCACATATTTTCGTCCAGAATATCTTCGAGGTTTGATAGTTTCTGGTCACCGCGTCCAGCCCGAAATCAATGTAGCACCGTGCGAGGAACTCTATATCTCAGGTGTGTAGTTAGGACCTCGCAGTGGCCTCGATGATGTGCTTGATGTAGTAGGTTGTTTGCCCTTGCCGCCTTCCCTTTCCCCTTGGCCGGAGAAGTGGTCGTGCTTGTTGTGGCAGGAGCTTTTTCCTTGCGGCGTGGCGGTGGTGTTGGCTCGCGGTCCTCCAATTCCTTTTGTTGGGAATCTTCGTACGCCTCTTCCTCTTCCTTCTCCTCCACCTCAACATCGTCGGCGTTGTCGTTGAGGTTGATATGTCTGACTCGAGTTGTTTCCGATGGCGGCGTGTCGAATACACGATATCCACCTGGTGGAGTGGAGAATTGAGAGAAGCCAGATGTCGGGGTGAATTGAGAGTACTCCGGAGACTGCGAGTAGCCATAAGACAAAGGGAATTGGGAGTACCCCGGAGACTGCGAAAACCCAGTCGACGGGGGAATTGGGAGAACCCCGACGACTGTAAAAAAGGTGCAAACCCGATAGCCGGGGAGTATTGGGTGAAACCGGAAGAAGGGGGGAATTGGGAGTTTGGATTCGGTGGATTGGGAGTTTGATTCGGTGGATTTGAACCGACCCATTATTGGTACCACGTATTGAACTCGTTATCACTCATTTTTTTTGCACGAAAAAATTAGATTTGAAGATTGAAATTGAAGAAGAAAGACATTGAGATGAAGATTGAATTTTGGTGTGGAGAAAGAATGGGATGAAGGTGTATTTATAGTGGATTTTGTGTAAATAGTCGTTAGGATTTAAATTTATTTATTTTTAATCAGAAAAAAAATTAACGTTGAACCAATGGGAACACGCCACATGTCCCCAAATCCATGCCCCGCCGAAGTCGAAGGCTGTGTCGATATATCGACACCACCTTCGACACCACCATTATCGACACTGGTATCCATCTCCCCACAGAGGCCTTGACACCGGTTGGGGTCAAAGGAGGTGAGGTCGAAGGGGGATAGACACCGTGCTCGACACCGGTGATCGATCCCCACGACAAGTGCTCTAAGTGAAATGACATCTAACCCCTGGAATTTACTATATCTGTTGTGGGTTGCCAACATTTAAAAGTTGGCAACACAAAATGCTGGGGAGCGATTGTGGTATTTCAATTTGAATTTTCTATCGTCATTTATGTTTCATTCTCTATTACATTTTGGATTTAAGCAAGAGAGAGCTAAAAAAGGGAATCAAGAGAAGGGTGAATTTTTCATTCTCTATTGCATTTTGGATTTAAGCAAGAGAGAGCTAAAAAAGGGAATCAAGAGAAGGGTGAATTTTTCATTCTCTATTGCATTTTAGATTTAAGCAAAGAGAGAACTAAGAACGCGAATCAAGAGAAGTGTGATTAAAAGGGGTCGGGGGCCGACTACGCGAACGGTGTCATATCACACGCTAAATCGTATTAAACCATTAACTTAGGAAAATCTATTATCCCTAATTCTCTCTTCCAACTTTTTATGCAACCCACACAGGCGAACGAGAAGGAGTAATTCTAGTCAGAGAATAGTTTAAGCCCCTAATTTGGGACGATGGCGATGAACTAGCCATGAACTCTAATAAATCTTCAATCTTAAACCTTGCACTCTGGCTTTGTGGTTCTCTGCTTTGGATCGATATGTGGTTCTCCCTTCATTCGCTTTCTGTTGCAGCTTGTACGTAATCCTCTATTTAATTTATACAGTAAGATGAAATAAAGCGAGCAGGTGAGACTTAGGCTTGCAATTGGATTTTTAACCTCTGTGGTGTTTGTCTTTGGGTGGGCCTAACGATATTGCAAGCCAAGTAAGTAATGAGTTTTGAAAAGGCAGAATTAAAATTAAAAACTTAAAACACATAATTAATTAAACAAAAATTATGAGAGAGAAAACGGAAAAAAAAAAAGTGATATGGGCTTATTTATACGGGCCTAAAATTAAAAACTCAAACCTCACAAGAACAATTCAATCTTTGAACAAGTCCAAATTTAAAATAGTCAAAGATGAAATCCAACAGGCCCACTTAAGGACTGGATTTACATGAAAAACAGAATTGAAGAATTTAGTCCTTTGTTTCTTCCAGAGCTGAAGGAGAGCATCATCCAAAACCTGACAATCGAGCCTTGACGCTTCAGAGTTGGAATTTGAGCCCTGACGATTCAGAGCTAACATTGGAACCTTGAGACCTGGCATGCTTCATACTCGACACTCTGAACTTGACAAAGCTCAAATCCAAAAGTTAGTATTATTCGACCCCTTACAGCTGAAGAGACGAAAATATCACTCACTATGGTAAGCCAACAAATACCCATTTTTCCCTAAATTAAGGCATCATCTTCTACTTCTCTAGTGCTTTCTTCTCTATTTTAATTCTCCTTATTCACAGGCTGACTTAGGCATCGGAGGACCGACGCCGGAGGAAATCTCCTTGTTTCAGGCATCTGTGCAGGATCCTTGGCGAGGAGAAGGTGGACCAAGTTCGAGTAAGGCTTTCTTCCTCCCAATACTGAAATCTTAATGACTTTTCGGAATGATTTTCCCTTTGTTGATAGTGTTTTAATCCAACTCTATCAAAAACGATATCGTTGCTCTCCTTTCCGTCTCATGTCTCGGCCTCCCTGCTCTCTCCTCCAGTTCGTGTTAGGAAATAATAACCATACAATATTCGCAAAAGCAATAAAGGACACACGAGAATTGTTTATCCAGTTTGTTACGACATGTAATTACGTTTGGGGATGCTGCCAAGTCAGACATTCATCATTAGAGAATTTTAGATGAGTTTGTATGTACAAACATGCTATTCCGATCTACTCCCTGATCTAGTAATATATTATCGTGTTATCTTGATCTATCCTGATTTAACACACAATAATACTACTGATCTAGATCTAAAATAAGTGCCTTAGATAAATTCTAATTTCTTACAATCTGAAATCTTTGCACACATTACGATTACAATAAGAGAAACCTTTATAACAGAGGGAAAACCTAACTAACATAGGGAATGACTTGTTGCCAAGTAATTTTCATTAAAATTGGGCTTATCATTAGGCTCCATAACCCAACAATTAGCAGCCACCACGCACCGCTGACCGCCACCACATCATCCACATGGAAGCTTATAGGTTAGCTTCCTTTTAAAAAAAAAAAAATTATCGTCTTTTCGAATTTTGTTCTAACTGGGAAATTGAAGAATATTCAAGATTATTTTGTTCTAAATCGGAAGTTTTCGAATAGTTCATAATATAATTTGTGATCGTTAAGTAGCGTTTAGGGATATGTAATTGATTTTCTCATTCTTTTTTCGGATTTTGTTCTAAAGTGCTTAATTTCGAATCAATATCTTAATTTTGACTCTATTTCCGTTTTTCGTTTATTTTCTCGATTTATTTATCATAGTTTTCATTAGAAATTTTGATTTTATTGATTGAGCTGGTGAGTTTATTTTATAATTGATAATTTAAGGGGTTTATTGCCTACAAATAAACTAACTTACACAGTTCGGTTTTTTTTTTTTTTTTTTTTTTTTTTTTTTTTAACACGGTCTATTTCTTCGGCGATAACATAAATAACTTTGCTAGTATTTGTTGAAATTATGTCCCATGTGCATTTTTAATTGGACCTGAATAAACCCCTAATTATGAAGAAGCTACACTTTTGGCCATACTCTATATCAAAAAAATTGTTTCTTTGAACTAGAATCTACCATGTCTAATCATTCACCAGAAAAGGTGTCCACCGTCCACCAGCTAATTTACCAGTTTAGCTTCTGGAGTAGGTTTTTTTGAAAAGTAAGCTTTTACAACTTCTAGAAAGTTCAACTTTATACTGTAAAATAGTACTACAATTATTTATAAGGTGTATTGTAAAAAATGTGTGTAGATAAAGTGGAAGGTGATAACTAATTTCTGTTACATTTAAATTTTTGAGACTGCAGATAATGAGAGTGCAACTATTTTCATTAGTTGCAACATGATCGAAATAAAAAAAAAAAAAAATTAGTTTTAATTTCCAAGTGCATTTGATACACTTTTCCATTTACTTTTTCATTTTATTTTATCATGTAATTTGGCAACGGATACAAAAGCTTGTTGCAGCAATTGTAAGGTATTTCAAATTTCTAAGCATTAAAATCATTTGATCGTCAAAGAATATTGGGATAATCAAACAATCTCATAGCTTGTTCGGATAGTTACATCCATTGACATAGTTATGGGAAGGTCCAAAAGTCGAGTAGATGGCCGCCACATGGATTCCACTGTTACTAGATGGTTTCAAATACCAGGTATCATTTTCCCTTGTTTTATTATGTTGGCAGTTGAGTTGAGTATATTATTACTGACACCACCCCTTATTAATATCCATATCAACACACATAATATTCTCTTCTCCTTCCCTCCTCTTCTCTTCCCTCCTCTTTTTTCTTCTCGACTGTCCATTCCGCCGACTTATATCATTTCATCGCCTGTTCTCAAGGTCGATTCCATGGAATTTACATTGTTGCCCATTATTTTCAGCCACACCAAGGCTTCCATAATTTCTACAGTAGAGATTTGGACCTTTTTGCCCTCATCCAAAAGTACATCTCGACAGTCCATACGTCGCCACACTTCATTTAGGGCGAGAGAGAGAAAGGGAGGATAAATACTGAAGAAGCGTCGCCCCCTTTCCCACATTCGCCCCCTTTCACATTTCTTCCTTCCATTGCATCTGAAAACCTCCTAAAATGAAGAACAAATTCACAGATTTGGGGAAAAGCCCAAAAATCAGAGGGTTGTCGAATCCTCTTCGTCAAGTGGCGACGCTTGGCTTGAAAACTTTAGACGTCGCCACAGCTTGTATAAAGGTGGAGAGAAGGAGGAGATTCAGAAGAAGGCATCCAGACGCTCTCTGTTCGACGAAAATACAAATCCCGCCGCCCTTGAGCATCACAAGCCATCCCGCCGAAGAAGCGAAGCCGTTACCACGTAGAGAAGTCCTCGGAGGAAGAGGCGGCACCGGCTCCTATTTCTAAGAGAGCCACCGCTTTTCGCCGGAGTCTAAAAATCTTCGGTAAAGCGGCCACAAAATTTGTGGAGAGCTTTCCAGCTGCTCTCCGGGCTCCTCTTGCAAACTCCACTGCTGCTTCGAAGGCGAAACGAGGCGACGAAGGGCTCGTTTCACATAACGTAAGAATATCTCAAAATCTGCACTCCAATGATTTTTTTTTTTTTCGTGAAGAAAGGTTGTAAATGTACATGCATTTTTTTTTGTTTGTTTGGGCTTGTAGGAGGAGATATTGAATTTCAAGGAGATTCTCCGCTGTCTGGAGGTTCAAGAGGCGGGTATGGCGAAGTTGAAGTGTATGCTGCAGATCCTACTTTCGGACAAGAACAAGGGCATCGCCACATCTCCCGCGTCGAAAAAGACTGACTGCTCATCGGATTGCCGCGTGGTAGCATGCTACCGCTCCCCCACGACCCCCGTAAATCATAAAGTCACTCCTCCGAGTGGCAAAAGAATAGAAAAAACTCTCCCCGCCAGCCTCATAGCTTCTGTGGAATTTAGCCATCCAGAATTTTCGGTTGACGCCGATGACTTCAAGGCGTGGATGAGATATGCTGAAAGTCAAGAGAGGTACTTCATTAATAAATCTAATAGATCTGTTTTCAGAATTATATTTAATTATCTATAATTTGCAGCCCTGGACCTAGGCTTCGGTTGCCTTCTTCTATTTTCAGAAGTGGAAATTATCTGTGGTTTCAGGAGCTTCTGAATTCAAAGATTTGCCTGCGCGATGAGGTATTCCTTCTTCTGTCTGTTTGCTTGTTGTTAGTTTTATAAGTTAATTGTTTGATCGATCCTATGTGTGTTTATGTTTTTGATATTGCATGAATTTAAAAAATGTCCCTCGCTACATAAGTGTGCTCTCTTCTATATTGTTGAATTCATGTGTATAAATTGGATCGATTAAAATGGTGGTCTCTTTTGCTATGAAGTGTTAAAGTACGAAGCATGTTTATTTGAATTACAATCAGAATGTATGTTAATTATATTTTTAGGTGAAGTGATTTTCTTTGTGTTTAAAGAGCAATGTTGGCCTTTATGTTGCATTTTGATTTTGATGATAGCGCAAGGAACTGAAATTTTGATATATTACTTATGAAGGTTTATCACAGTGAGTGTATGTAATTGTTGATTTAATTTTTTACTTGATGATGCGATTATGAAATTGTAATATTATAACATGAAAAACTGTGAGTATGAAATTGTAATTTTATAATATTTGTACTGTCTCTGATTTGTGATATAATATTACTCGAAGATTTGTCGTTAATTAGTACTTTTATTTGTTATGATTGTTGATTGTCAATTGGATTTGGATTGTGAATGTTGAATGATTATTATTTTCAATAACTCACCACTTCTACTTCGTATTGATATTCTTATATTTTAGCATATGGATGTGTTGATGAGCTGGCTGCCGGTGAAGTACGATCTGGAGGGAGGGTCGACACGAGACTGGACTATCCTGGAATTGTGGTGCTGGGTAATATTCTAGGCACACTTTAATTTGTTTTGTTAATGTTGCTCATGTTTCAGCATGATTTACTTTTACCTTCATTGTTGATGATTTTATTTCAATCTGTTATAGGGCATGCTTACCCAGGGTAATTTTGATTCTTGCGCTGATGATCTAATGCCCTACGTCTGAGGATCTTACCCTCTGACCAGCGGCCGTGCATGGCAGACTGTGGAGAAGGTATATGGGTTTGGGTACTTAGATGAGCACTAGATAGGCTTTGAGATCAATCTGAGGCTGCAGCGCATCAATGTCATCGACTCCCTTCATTTGGGCCTCAAGCGTGTGGGCAAATACTTCGAGCACATGCGCCAACATTCGCCACGCTTGTGTGAGAGGCAAGGCCTTTGGAAGAAGAAGGGATATACAGAGCCGATGAAGCGTGTCTGGGATGTGGTGTATGAAAAAGGGAACCCTCAGCAGGTCCGTAAAGATAAGACCAACTGCGGAGTTGTGCTGATGAAGACCCTTGAGGCGATGGCTCGTGGCGAACCCTTCTCCAGCATCGACACTGACAAGTGTGCCCTCTACCGGCTCCTATTCTGTTTTGATCTCCATCAGCACTCGGATCTCATACCCGCCAATGACTAGTTAACGCAGCAATTCAGTAATCTTATTCATGTGAAGAGGAGTGATTTTAAAACAATTTATTTTTTATGTGGTTTGACGTAAAACAACAATTTACTTGCTTTGTTTTGTTTTTTTTTACACATTTGTGGTGTGATGCATGATGATGAACAGGTTTTATCAGTAGGTTAGTGTGTTTCCTGTTTTTTATTTTTGGGGGCAACACACATGATATATATATATATATATATATATATATATATATATATATGGATGCATTCTAGTAAAAAGCCCCTTTATCCTAAAAAATGAGAATTAATCTCAACCACACGTCTTTGCATGATGCATGGTCAAGATTTAATTCTGGTCAAAGCGGGTCAAACCGGGTCAACCCGTTGACTTTTTTTTCGAATTTTTTTTTTGTTTTTTTTTTTACTGTCAGGCCATATGCACCACACCGTGCATTCATATGCACCACACAGTGTGATGAGAGGCACCACTAAGTGCATTGAGATGCACCAAATTTTCAGTTTTTTTTTTTTTTTTTTTTTTTTTTTTTACTGTCAGGCCATATGCACCACACCGTGCATTCATATGCACCACACAGTGTGATGAGATGCACCACTAAGTGCATTGAGATGCACCAAATTTTCAGTTTTATTTATTTATTTATTTTTATTTTTTATTTTTATTTTACGGTCAGCCATATGCACCGCACTATATATTCATATGCACCACACAGTGTGATGAGATGCACTACTAAGTGCATTGAGATGCATATGGTTTTTTTTGCATATATTTTTTCCCGACTCCGCCTTCGGCTCCGATTTTACGGCTCCGCCTGCGGCTCCGATTTTACGGCTCCGCCTTCGCTCCGATTATTAATATAAGGATAATCGTTGGGCAATAATTTGGACTTTTTCGGCTCGCTCCGAGGCCTTCGGCTCCCCTCGCTCGAATCTTGACCAAAGAAGTAGCGGCAAACAAAAAACGAAGAGGCAAACAAAAAAATGGGGGAAAATAAATCTGAAAATTAAAAAAAAACAGAAAATAATAGAAAAAAAAAACAAACAAAAATGTGGTGTATCTTGTTATATAGTGTGGTGCATATGAATACATGATGTGGTGCATCTGAATACATGGTGTGGTGCATATGGATTGACAGTAAAAAAAAAAAAGTCAAAATTATGTTGCATCTCAATGCACTTAGTGGTGCATCTCGTTGTATGGTGTGGTGCATATGAATGCATGGTGCGGTGCATATGGCCTGACCGTAAAAAAAAAAATCGAAAAAAAAAATTTCGAAAAAAAAGTCAACGGGTTAACCCGGTTTGACTAGGGTTGACCCGCTTTGACCAGGATCAAATCTTGACCATCCGTCATGCAAAGATGTGTGGTTGAGATTAATTCTCATTTTTTTGGATAAGGAGGGTTTTTATATGAACATAACTCTATATATATATATATATATATGAAAGCCACAAATTTGAAAAGTTTTGTTGCACAGGTTTCATTTCTTGCCTTGGTTTGATCTTATGCAATTATTGCATGTTTTATTTCATCTTATAACTGATGCACATGTTGCATGATTTGATCTTATGCAATTGTTGCATGTTTGATTTGATCTTATATATTGTTGCACAGATTGCATGTTTGATTGATCTTCTTTGTTCCTTTCTTCTTCTTAGCTTTCTTGTTCATTTTCTTTTTTCCTTTCTTCTTCTTCTTCTTCTTCTTCTTCTTACCGTGTTCTTCTTAGCTTTCTTCTTCTTCTTCTAAGTTATGTTCTTACCTCTAGCTTTCTTGTTCATTTTATTGTCTGTCTTTTCCCCAGCAAAATATTTGAGATTCTTACCATTCTAACAAAACAACAACACCAATAATATAAGAGAGACAAGAAAAGAGATATACAATTAGGAGATAGATTTACAATAAGAGAGAAAATAGTGATAGATTTACAATTATAAGACAACATATTTTTATATAAACATAAATAGAACAAAGCAAAGAAACATCGTATACATAATCCTAAGTTTCCATTTTAGTTTGTTGATCACAATTTTGTCCTTGCTTCTTCGTACCCTCAGTTCTTCAGCATCTGAACACTTCAATTCCAATTGTAGCACCAACTTGGAATTTTTATCTTCCAATGTCTTATACTTGACCTCACTTGATTGCTTCAACTCCTTGTATCTATCTTCCATCTTCATAGAATTTACCTCATCTATCAATCTGCAGTTGTGAAGCTGCGCAATAGCATTGTCCTTTTTCAGCTTAATATTGTTGAAGCACAGTTTATAGTATGAAGTGAGTTCAGGATCCAACCATAGCTAGAAAGCACATTTCAACTACAACACATAATAAATAAATAAAAAATTAATTTTCCACTAGTAAAAGAAAACACCAGAATGTAAAATTGCATACCGCTGAAATTTCACTCCCTCAACCTAAATGCATACCGCACACAAAAAGAGAATTGGAGCTGTAAGAATGGAAATGGAAATAAGAATAAAAGTATTGTTGTTACCGCTCTTCGAGTGCATTGATAGTATCTCCGTTCTGAATTCGTTGGTGTGTGAGAAGTATCGTCACGAGCAGATTCCTTACAGTGACACAACTGCACATCCTCATTTCTGGAGTTTGAGGAAGTACTCGACATGAACCCTAATTTAGTATATTGAGGGATAACGGAGATACGGTGAAATTGGGGAAAATCGAAGCCTTGCTATGTTTGGGGGAAATTGAATTGGGCGAATTGAGGGAATAAAAATGTTGACAATTGCAGTGCTGAAATATTTAGGGGAAATCGAAATGGGCGAGGGGGATTTGGGATTTGGGGGAAAACTACACATTGTGTTTTTATATTGTAGCAGATGAGGTGTCTAATACGACACCGTTTCACTTGAAGGCACCTCCCTCTCACCTACCGCCCATAATTTAATTTGCAATATTTCATTTACTTTTCCCTCCCCTCTTCAGCCCGCCCTTGCCCTTGCGTAACCCTCCTAAACCCTTAAAACCCTAATCTTTGCCCTTGTCAACCCTCTTCCCAACGATCAAGCCATGTATGTTATATTTCATTTACTTATTTCCTCTCCTATATACTCGATCGACATGGACTCCGTATATTATAACTGATGGACTAGTATATAAGAGAGGTTCTATCTGTTACAGAGATCGAGCACTGACACTGGGTCCATCGACTAGATCGACATGGACTCCGTATATGATAACTGATGGACTAGTATATAGGAGAGGTTCGACCTGTTATATAGATCGAGCACTGCCACCGGGTCCATCGATTCGATCGACATGGACTCTATATTATAACTGATGGACTAGTACATAGGAGAGGTTTGACCTGTTACAGAGATCGAGCATTGACACCGGGTCCATCAACTCGATCGACATGGACTCCGTATATTATAACTAATGGACTAGTATATAGGAGAGGTTCTATCTGTTACAGAGATCGAGCACTGACACCGGGTCCATCGACTCGATCGACATGGACGCCATATATTATAACTGATGGACTAGTATATAGGAGAGGTTTGATCTGTTACAGAGATCGAGCACTGACACCGGGTTTATCGACTCGATCGACATGGACTCTGTATATTATAACTGATGGACTAGTATATAGGAGAGGTTCTACCTGTTACAGAGATCGAGCACTGATACCGGGTCCATCGACTCGATCGACATGGACTCTGTATTATTATAACTGATGGACTAGTATATAGGAGAGGTTCGACCTGTTACAGAGATCGAGCACTGACACCGGGTCCATCGACTCGATCGACATAGACTCCGTATATTATAACTGATGGACTAGTATATAGGAGAGGTTCTACTTGTTACAGAGATCGAGCACTGACACCGTATCCATTGACTCGATCGAAGACTCCGTATATTATAACTGATGGACTAGTATATAGGAAAGGTTCGACCTGTTACAGAGATCGAGCACTGACACCGGATCCATCGACTCGATCGACATGGACTCTATATATTATAACTGAAGGACTAGTATATAGGAGAGGTTCTACCTGTTACAGAGATCGAGCATTGACACCTGGTCCATCGATTCGATTGACATGAACTCCGTATATTATAACTAATGGACTAGTATATAGGAGAGGTTCGACCTGTTATAGAGATCGAGCACTGACACCGGGGCCATCGATTCGATCGACATGGACTCCGTATATTATAACTAATGGACTAGTATATAGGAGAGGTTTGATCTACTACAGAGATCGAGCACTGACACCGGGTCCATCGACTCGATCGACATGGACTCCGTATATTATAACTGATGGACTAGTATATTGGAGAGGTTCTACCTGTTACGGAGATCGAGCACTGACACCGAGTCTATCGACTCAATCGACATGGACTCCGTATATTATAACCGATGGAATAGTATATAGGAGAGGTTCGACCTGTTACAGAGATCGAGCACTGATACCGGGTCCATCGACTCGATCGACATGGACTTCGTATATTATAACTGATGGACTAGTATATAGGAGAGGTTTGACCTATTACAGAGATCGAGCATTGACACCGGGTCCATCGACTCGATCGACATGGACTCCGTATATTATAACTGATGGACTAGTATATAGGAGAGGTTTGACCTATTACAGAGATCGAGCACTGACACCGGGTCCATCAACTTGATCGACATGGACTCCGTATATTATAACTGATTGACTAGTATATAGGAGAGGTTCGACCTATTACAGAGATCGAGCACTGACACCGGTGCCATCGACTCGATCGACCACTGACACCGGGTCCATATACTAGAATTTTACACATTTTCCAATTAGAATTTGACACGTGTGACGTGTCATTATATATTTTAATATAATCTAATATAATAGATTATTTGACTTGTCAAGATGAATTGACCAATTAAAACTTGACACGTGTCATTTTATATTCTAATAAATCTAATATTACCTAATTGTGTAGGTAATCTTTTAGTTTCGCTTCGAATTGAAAAGATGTTTGCAATCTATTTCCTTGTCTTGAATTCGATTTCCTCCAGGGAGCCACCATATTCTTCATATCCCCGCACGCCGCTGACGGTGCGAGTATTGGCCGATGAAGGGAGACTTAGAAAGTATCATCGGTGGTTGAGGTAATAAAATTGTTAAACCCTTCCTCGTTGACGATAATTTCTCTTTTCCCGTCTATATTTCAACATTTTTTCGGGTGTGAAAACAGTACATTGGTGGGACTTAGGTTTTGCCGCTACTCGTCAAATTGGTGGGATTTAGGGTTTATAGAGATGGGGATCACATGGTTTGTTTAGTATAAGAAACTGGGGGTAATGGGCATAGATCTTAACACATCACCGCTTAGTGATGATGAGGAAAATGAGTCATCATATAAGGCCGGAGAGGGAAATTTTGATTTCAGGACTGCGCGAGCCCTTGAGGTTGGTAACAAATTTGATGATCTTGAGGAAGTTTTTCTATTATACTGTGAGTACGCTCGCCTAATGGGTTTCAGCGTGTAGAAAAGAAGTCAGTCCTTTTTCAAGGGGTCGTTTGATCTACGAATGAAGGTTTTTCTCTGCTCATGTGTGGGGCGGCATGACGACAAGCGTTATGCTGAAAGGGGTTTAGGATACCGGAAGCAGGTGATGCGTACTGAATGTAAAGCTAGGATTCGAGTGTGTTGGGACAGCTTGGAGGTTCCCTAGAGGGTAACAGTTTTCAATACTGTTCACAATCATGAAATGCTCCGTCAATCCCAATGATATTTGCTTCGATCAGCTAGAGTCATGACAACAGGGACAACTTCGTTATTGGAGGCATTCCGTGCTGCTAGAATAGGTGTCAGTCAAGCTTACAGGTTTTTGGCTAATGAAGCTGGAGGAGTGCAGAATATTGACTTTATAAAGAAAGATGCGTATCACTACCTTGATAAACTACACAAGGATGAAAGGCGGCCTGATGGCGATGCTAATGCATTAGTAAAATTTCTCTTTGATAGAACTAATAAGGAAACAAATTTCTTCTCTGCAGTGGATACAGATGAAGAAGGTCGGATAGTAAATTTCTTCTTCAGGGATAGTCGCTCAAAAATTAACTAATCATATTTTGGTGATATGGTGTTTGTTGATACTACTTACAAGACAAACAAGTACAATCTGTATTGTGTGCCATTTACTGGAATTAATCATGATCGAAATAATGTGATGTTAGGAATTGGTTTCTTGTCCAATGAGACAATGAAATCGTTTGAGTGGTTGTTTGGCAAGTTTTTGGAGTGTATGGATGGAAAGGAACCACAAGTAATCTTCACCGATCAATGTCAGGCGATGATGAATGGTTTGGATTACACATTCCATGAAGCCTGCCACAGTTTATGCCAGTGGCACATTAATCACAACACCAAGAATCATTTTTGGAAAGCTGAAGAACAACTCCGACTTCAAGAAGGAGTGGATGTACTGCATGAAAGAGTGCGAGACGGAGGATGAATTTGAAGAAAGATGGGGGACAATGATAGAAGACTTTAAGCCAACCACTTCTCGGGTTTAGTTCAAGAACATGTATAAATTGCGAAGAAGATGGGCCACAATATTTACACAAGAGAAGTTCTCAGGAGGCGTCAATGCAACAAGCAGGAGTGAGGCGACAAATAGAGTGTTGAAAGATTTGTGCAATGCAGTACTCCTCTTTATGATTTACTAGTAAAATTTAAAATGAAGGTGAGAGAATGGCGCGAAGCAGAGGCTACTGAGGATGCTGCTAATAGAGGGACCCCAAGGGGAATTTTCAGCCACCAACGTCTATTAAGAAGTATTGCTGCAATTTACACGCGCGAGGTCTTCAAACTCTTCGAAATCGAAGCCGCTAACTCCATGGTTGTTGACATAAAGAAGTTCCTCCTGATATGCAGAATGTAGTGTTGGAATATCATAAAACCTCAAATGCTAGGTCAAGTAGGATCCGAACTGTGAAATTTAATCGATACACCCACCACGCATCTTGCACTTGTCATATGTTTGAAACTTAAGGTATCATTTGTCGTCACATATTCAAAATTTATACTTACAGCATGGTGTATATGCTTCCTGATGAACTAATTCTTCGTCGGTGGACGAAAGCAGTGAAGGATAGAATTCCACATGATCATATAAGTTTCCACGTGGAAGCAGGTAGACCGGACTTTGTCCGCATCATGGGGTTTGGGAACCGCTGCATGCGTTCATTCTGTGATCTGATAATATGTGTAAGAATTACGGGTGTGAAGATATCATTGATGAAGGTCTTGAAGACATGAAGGCGAAGGTGTGTTCAAAGATGGAACGGGGCAATCCGGAAGAGTCACAAGCTGTAACTAAAGCGACTAAAACAAGAGATCCAAAGGGTAAGAAGCCAAGAGGGGGATCCAAACGATTTCGGGCCCATTACGACTCTCCTAAAGCCAAGTGAGGTATATATCATGACAAATGTCATTACTTATTGATCAATCATCCACTCTTCCGTAATTACCTTATTGGGCTTTTACTGTGTAGGCCCAAAACAACCATGCACCCAAACACCTAATAGCAAGAGGCTCCCGATGTACCCAACTGTTTCTTTCTATGGATCACAGTCTCAATATGATGATGGAGCCTCTATATCGGGTTCAATCCCTACTGACAATTTTTGTTTGTTGTGATGACATGGTCTTATTTTTATTCAATGCTAGAGTAGGTGAGGGTCTGCTAGTTACTATCAAGTAGGTAGGTGGATGTGAGTATAAAGTAGGCCAAATAGGGAGAGAAAGTGGAACCAGATTGGGAATATCAAGTCATGACATCACCAATTCCTCTATCACAGTCTGCTTTGTTTTATACAGGTCCATGGACTCGTGAGGTTGAGATGAGGGTACTTGAAAAGCTAGACTTCGAGAAGTGGCTGGGAGGTTGGAAGTTAATTCATATTGGTGAGACCGAAGCTACTCTTAAAAAAGTGAAGGATCAAATGTATAAATAATATGATGTAGATATTCCATTGGGGGCTTACCGATTGAAGTTGAACGAGTGGAAGGAGCGTAACCTGAATTTTAAATGGTTACTCAGCCAACCAAATGTTCGTTATGATTACGTCATTAACAAGATACATGCCAGTCTAAAAAATTGGACTAGAATTGCTAGTGTAATATGTTTATAAAATCTCCATTTGCTTAGCTGTTTTGCATGCCACTTCTCCAATTGCTAGATTGTGTCTCTCATCTATGTAATCCCTGTCATAGGTTCGTCTAGAGACATGCGTTTACATGATCAATGGCGAAGACAACTGGAATTATCTTGAAGCAATCTTCTCTGTGGAGCTCTTTCAAACTGATTCTAGTGTTGCATGAAGTTCTACCTTCTGTGTTTCCGCACCAAGAATGAGTGCTTAAGCAGTTGAGCAACCCATTAAAGCTGCTAGGAAGGGGGCCCGAGGCCAGTCCCCTTCCAACAATTCCACCGATTCATTCTAGTGTTGTATGCTGTTTAGTAGTAGGGGGGCAGTGGCCTGTATCAGCTTTAATAAGTCTATTTGTCTTTTATGAATTTGTCTTGTTTCTGGTATGGGAAATCTTCATGCACGCGTGAATTATCGGTCTGTTAACTATTCAAATAGAGTCTTGGTATCTATCTATAGGATCAGCTTCCTAATTATTCACTCTACCTTTTGTTTTGTTTATTTGTTATATTATTTTTGTATGTGCAATGTCTAGTAAAATGCAGGAGGAGTGGTTCTAGATGCTCGCTGGACCCAAAGGATGGAGGAAAGATTCATAAGCGAACTCCGTTTGGAAATGTTGGACAACGGAGGACTGGAAACCGGCTTGACCGATGAGATGCGACCAGAATTCATCGAGCGGGTGAGCTGGTGTATGAATCGTGACGTTAAATTGCAGAATGACGAAGATTTCTATGACAACAAGATCAAGTTCTTGGAGCAACGTTACAACACGTTTGAGTGGGTAATACAATAGCCTGATGTGGAGTGGTACGGTGGAAATAACTCAATCACTGCTTTTGATGAAACTTTCCAAAGGTTAACAGCGGTGAGTGCAGTTGGAATTTTTACAATTCATGTTATAAATTATTTTACTTGTTGATCTTTGTGAACTCAAATCAATTATAAAATTGTTGAATAGACAAAACCTCTAGCAGAAGCATACATGACCAAGAAAGAGGAGCAATACGCCCTTTTAAAGATATGTTTGCGACGGGACAAGTCCCGACCCCCTTCATGGGATATTGATCACTTTTCGGAAATTCACTTCAGGAAAATGGTGAATGAAGAAGATGAATATGACACCGATTAGATTATAGTAATTACGCTATTGTAATTTTGTTTATCTTAATGTTTATCTTAATGTTATGAATAAAACGTGTTCCATTTAGCATGAAATTAACTTGTCACAAGAAATGAAAATAAAATCTAAAAAGAATGTCTGGAAATGTTGAAGACATAAATAAATTACTGTGAAAAAAACAGCATATTCAAAATTCAAGTATACGAGGCGGTTGGTTCTCACAACCATATGCGTGCAATTGTTGGCAGTAACTATGCCGGAATAGGCCACCCCTATCTGCCTGGATAATATTTGGGGAGACACCGTAAGCTAAACACTTCACCACTTTGAGAGAAATGATACCGCAATCTGCAGTTCCAACTTGCTGTGGGGATTCGGGATCCCTAGACAAATGCCATTTGTTTTTGAACTTCCCACGCATTCCCATCTTCTACCACAACCCGGTATGCCGAAAAACACTAGAAATATGAAGACACATCCAATTAAAAATGGAAGATACCTGATCCCGAATTATACACCCTGATGCTCTGCTCCTCAAACTTGATTTCATAAGCGATCCAATGCTCTTTATTTATGTTTGTAACACCAAGAACCCGTTTTACCTTGAGCCACTCAATGTTGTCAATATACGGGCGCTTTCCATTGACATAGGTCATGATGAACCTGAGAACTCGAGTCCACTCTTCCAAGTGCATCCTACAATTATAGATTAAATAAAGCTCCAATTTTGCTGTCAAAACCAACGATTAAGGTTCGTAAATCAACATACCGTTGCCCAGCTTTCAAGAATGGCCCAATCCCGATTACTCTTCACTTCATCGCTAGCATCCCTGTTATAGTTGTACAACATCAAACTGATCAATGCGTTGATATGCTGCAAATTTATAAGCATAATTGACTACTTCAATTCATTTTCGGCATGGAGGAAATATTAATCACTACATTACCATACTAACCTCTTCATTAAGTTGACCCTTGCGCTTCTGCAGATTGGTGAACCACTCCGCACCTACCAATTTATTACTGGGCAATTTCAAGATCGGGAGGCTGCAAATTAAAAAGACATGCAAATGATTAGACATTTTGATTTTAGACATACAGAAATCCAAGGTTACTAGCTTACCGTGCTTTGCCAGCCTTGTGTGCCTTTTTCCAATCTTCAAAGGTTTTTATCTTAGACATACAGAAATCCAAATCCGATTTCTCAAAATCAGTACGAACTGGGGCCTTTTTACCATGTTTTGGGGTACTTCGTGCAGGGGGAACTTCTGATGGCTTCTTGGACTTGGACTTCGACGGTGTAGCTATTTCTTTGGTGGATAGTCGGGGCGATGAACGAGACACAAATTGTGATTGCTACCGAGAAATTTCAGGAGGCTGGTCTATGGGCTAATTACTGGGCTCTCAGCTGTGTGCTCAGAGGTGGGCCTACAAATAGTATCTTCTGACTTCATTTCTTTCCAGATTTCATTAAGTCTACGTGTGTCAAGTGTATCTTCACTGTCATCCTCTTTCTTTTCCAGTTTTTTGATCACTTATAGTAGCAAGTCCTTTATTTCCTGCATAGAAGATTCAATAGCTGCCATTTGTGTCGAGTTAGAGGCCTCCATGTCATCTAGGTGCCTTCGAATCTCCTTAATATACTGCACAGAAGATTCAACAATTGCCATTACTGTGATGAAAAGTAACTTGCTTAGTGACTCAACCCAAAACACCTATGAATTGACTCGTAATCACACGAGGTCACTCTAGTGTGATAAGCTAACTCAAGTCGTATCTCAAGGAAGGCTAAGCAGGGCGATTAATCATGCTACGCACAAAAAGCAATAAATCCTAAACACCCTAAACAATAGTTTGGGTCTGACATTCTCACTCTTTATTATCTAGACTGAATTTAAACTCAACACAATAAACATAGACTAGAACAAATAAATAAAATTATAAGCATATAAACCTAGCACTGGAAATTCTTGACTACAACAGTAGATAAATGAACAAGCACTAATTCTAAACAACAAAAGGAATCACAATAATAAATCATACCAATTATGCAAACTCAAAATAAGTAGAAGTAATCAACATGTAGATTGAATCAAATTAAGATAAATGAATACTGGAAAAATTGAATAGCAACGACTAAATCAAATTAACTAACAGAAGATCCTTACAAACTTTGGAAATTAAGTAGCAGGAATTGTCGAAAAGAGTTTCAAAATAATTCCACGAAGAAAATTCGCCGTCTGTGTCGACGAGAAAAAGAAGATACCCTAAAGAAATTACAAAATGCTATTTATATCCCTAAATGAGCTCTCGCTCAATTATAAGCGACCGCTCAAGACAAACACGCGAAAATGAGAATAACAACTAATTAAAACAAATGAGCGACCGCTCATTCGAAACACGGGATCAAATGGAACAAGAAATAAGCGGCGGCTCACAATAGAATGAGCGGTGGCTCAAAGGTATTGAGCGGTAGCTCAAAGACACAAATGAGCGGCGGCTCAACGAATTTTCGGCACTTTTTCTTCTGCTATTTCTTCCTTTTCCTTTGACTCCTATTATTCTCCACTCTTTGCAAAACTACTTCAACAAATTAACAAAAGCTCACCAATTAAGCTAACAAATATATTAAAAACATCCCCAAACTTAACTCAAATAAGAACAATTATGCACAAAACAACTCCCCCACACTTAGTCTTTTGCTTGTCCTCAAGCAAAATTATATGGATTCCTTCATAGATCAATTTCACAAGTGTTCAATTCCAACCAAACATTCATCCAACGAAATCAAGCTCTACAAATACACATATCTCCCAAGGATATATAGCACTCAAAATTAAAAAAGTAACTTAGTCATACAGCATAATAATTCGATCAGACCCAATTCTCCGCTAGAGGTGAATTCCCTAATGTGACTGCCTTTATAGATCTTATTCAAAACTCCAAACGAATTCATCCATTTTTTTTAATATAGATGAGTCAATTTTCGTGAGATTTAAACTTTTGGAGGTATTCCAAAGTATTCCCACGTGGTTTCCCATACTCATAGTAAAAAAACCAGAGAAGTAGAAACTCAGAGCTATCAAATTTTAAATAACAATCACTTCCCATTATATATTTGAAACTAAGATCATAGGCAATCACAATGGCAACACTCCCTCTAGCTTCTATCAGACAAATCACGACTCAAAAGCTTAATAACAAGTTACAACTAAAACTTGGAATAATTCCACCTAACAAGAAACACGCATAAATGACAGAACAAGAAATAACCACCAACTTACACAAACCGAACATCACACTTTGAACCACATCTTCAAAAAAAACCATACAAAGAATTTCAAGTTCAAGCATCAACCACGTGCAAGGGAATCATTTGACTAAGACAACACCCAAATTAACCAGCTAACGCCCCCCCCCCCCCCACAAAGAAATTGCCGTGTCCTCAAGGCAAAAAATATAGAAAAGACATAACAACGAGCAATCGGACCACCAATATAAAACATCCAATGATAAAGCCAAAAGATAGGGAGTAGATACAACAAACCGTTATCACGTATTAGTCGGCGGGTCCTGTGATGGCGGGTCCTGTGGTGGTGGGTTCCGAGGCGGTGGAACATTAAATGGCCAAGCATCCCATTGTGCTTGCAAAGCAAGAACATGAGCATCAGTGTCTCGTATCTGAGTGTGGAAAGAATCCATGCGGCCATCCCAAGTAGAGGTATACTCTCTCAAATCATCAACTGTCTTATGCCCTGTGGTGAGATGGCTATACATATCATGAAGGTGACTGGAAAAGGGTGTGACGTGCTCTTCTATCCGACCCATTTGCCCCGCCATATCACTTACGTGGTCAGACATTGCATCCATACGCCCATGGAGATAAGTTGATCAAATCGACCATAAACATCTCGGCGAAACTCGCCAAAAGAAGTGTCAAAATGATTCCGGAAACCCATCAACTGATCGCTGAGTTGCTGAAAATCAACAGGCGGAGGAGGGTTGGGAATTGTCTGAGAAACAGACGCAGAAGGCATCGAATGTGTAGGGAGTCTATGTGACGGACCAGCACCATCAACATCTATATCCATGGCATCAGAGGGTCCGACCTCTTGATGATATTTTTTGACAATACACTGTTCAGAATGCTCAATTAAACTACCATCTCGGCATCCAAAAGCTTGATACTCAAAAAAAGGCATACAAATACATAGCAGCATGCGAGTATACTGTAGTGGATCCCCATCCGCATCTGTAATTTGGAAGTGTTGAGCCAAGCCGGTAGCATATTGTGACAAGGAGGGACGAGCTTTGGCATGGTTCTGAATTCTGTGAAGGATGCGCCAGAGAAACCAGATTGGACATACTTGATGCCCCTTATAAGCGGACCACAACATAAAGAGTTCCTCTGCATTCACCTTGTTAGCCTGCTCTTTTTCTGAAATACTGTAAGCTATAAACTTATGACAAATAGCCAATGATGGGTCAATGATGAGGCCTGCAGGTACTCCAATCCTCATCAAATTTGTAAAACCAGATAACTCAAACCACGCACCCTTTAAATCAAACTTATTTGGTCGCTCTGTAACCCCAGCCAAACCGAATTTAAAAACCCTATTCATAAGTTGTGGTTTAACCTCAAATGATTCATTCATTAGTCTACACGTCATAGACCTCCAATCTTCAGTAAAATCTAGGCTCACTAAAAATTCGTATGCTAATGGACAAAAACCATGAAGACACATATCAGCAAATTTATCCAAGCCCAGCAAAGACAAGTAGTGTTTCACCTGATCGGTTAAGTGAAAGGTATCAACCTCAATCCACCCAATTGTACGTGGAGCCGGGAATTTCTTTGGAGATAAACACTGGAAAATTTTAGCTTCCACATCGGAATATAGCTGAAATGGAGCACCATAAAGAGACGTGCGGGTTTGACGTTCACTTTTCTCTCGTCGTGCAGCCGGATCAAGCTGTTTTGTTCGAGCCATAGCTATCAATATTGAGGTCGCACAATGAACAGCCGCTAATGAAGAAGAAACAGTCGTCGACTAGCGCAGAAATGAGCGGCGGCTCAAATGTGTGGCAAGATATGCGCGGCGGCTCAAGAAGAGCTGGGCGGCGGTGAAAAACTAACTATGAGCGGCGGCGAAGGCGAAACTGATGGGCGGCTAACAGAAAATGTGCGACAGCGAAGATCGGCTGAGCGACGGCGAAAGAATTGACCGATGTTGGAGGATTCAGGAAGATGAGCGGCAGCTCAAGAAGAGTTGAGCGGTGGCTCAATAAGAACTGAGCGGCGGTGAAAAAAAAACGACTGTGAGCGGCGGCGAATAGAAATTGAGCGACGGCGATGGCGAGATGAGTGGCGAAGAAGGAGATGAAAATGGAGAAAGTAGCGGTGGAGATGTGGTGTGAAGTGAGCAACTTAGACATGGGCGGCGGCTAAAAATCCCGCTTAGGGTTTCTGATTTTTTATTTTTTTATTTTTTTTATTTTTTTTATTTTTATTTTTATTTTGTTTTATTTTTTACTTTTTTTTGGTTATGAGCCGTGGTGAAGACAATGAGCGGCCGCGCGCTTAAACTTCGGCATTCTTGCCACAATAAACATGAGCGAGCGCGAATTGTTGAGCCGCCGCTCATTTCTTCTGCGGTATTCCTTGAGAAAAATAATATGCGCGGTCGCATAAATATGAGCGAGCGCTCACTTCCACTGCGGCAATCTTTCAAAAGATTTTAAGCGGCCGCTATTCATTGAGCCAACGCTCATATCTTCCGCGGCAGCATGCACCCACTTGCAAAAATAACAAAAATGAAATCAGTACTATAATAAATTAATTAGGGTACCAATTAACACAAAAGAAGAGACATACTAAAACAAAGGAATTGAAAAAGAAGATAAAAAGAAAAATATGGGTTGCCTCCCATAAAGCGCTCTAGTTAAGGTCGAGAGCTCGACACCAGAGGACTCTTAAGATGTAGTATCGTGGAGTTTTTGAGAGTCCACCACAATAGGCGCAACCTTAAATTCCAAATATGGCTTCACCCTATGACCATTCATAGTAAAACTTTCTTCGGAATTTTCTTTGCCCAAAACCACTGCTCCATGATTCAACACTTCTTTGAGAATAAAAGGACCACTCCATCGAGACTTCAGCTTGCTCGGGAATAACTTCAACCTAGGGTTGAATAAAAGAACCTTCATCCCTGGACAAAGCTCTTTATGCGAAGTACGGCTATCATGGAGCCGTTTCACCTTGTCCTTATAAATTCGGGCATTTTCATACGCCTCGTTGCGTAGCTCATCCAATTCTTCCATTTGCAACATACGCTGCTTCACTGCGGTATCGAGATTGCAATTTGTGGTTTTAATGGCCCAATATGCTCTATACTCAATATCCACAGGCAAATGGCACACTTTTTCATAAATAAGGCGATACAGACTCATTCCGAGCACTCCTTTAAAAGCTGTTCTATACGCCCACAACGCGTCATTGAGCTTTAAAGACAATCCTTACGCGACAGCTGAACCGTTTTGTCCAAGATTCCTTTAATTTGTCTGTTGTTTGTCTCAGCTTGGCCGGAAGTCTGAGGATGATAAGGTGTAGCTACCTTATGTGTGATACCATTCTTTGCCATAAGCTTAGCAAACAACTTATTACAGAATTGCTTGCCACCATCACTAATAATGGCTTTAGGAAAATTAAACCTGCAAAGAATGTTTTCCTGCACAAACTTCAACACCACATTAGCATCACTTGTCCGTGTGGAGATTGCCTCGACCCACTTGGACACGTAATCAACAGCAAGCAGAATATATTCATAACCGTAAGAGACATGAAAAGGACCCATAAAATCTATGCCCCACACATCGAAAATTTCTACTACTAGAATATTGGTAAGAAGCATCTCATGCTTACATCCAATCGTTCATACTCTTTGACATCTATCACATGCAAGGTAAAAAGTATGTACATCTTTAAACAGAGAAGGCAAGAATAAACCAGATTGGAGAACTTTATGGGCCGTTTTCTGCCCACCAAAATGTCCACCACAGTGAGCCGCATGGCATAAACTTAGAACTTGTTGTTGCTCCTCTGCTGGTACACATCTTCGAATGACCTCATCTTTCCCCAACTTGAACAGATATGGGTCTTCCCAGTAATAGTGCCTGCACATAGCAAGAAATCTTTTCCTCTCCTGGGACGTTTGTCACAGTCCGAAATCTGGTGTGTAGAAACAACCAGACTCCATTGGAGTGTGAATGTGAAACTATCAAATAAACATAACATTTTTGACACATATCAACTCGATATGTAACCAAACACTAGCTCAATTGGTTTGAGATGTGAAACTAACAAATACCTTATCTCAATAAAATTTTATGCTCGAGAGTCAACGAATAGGGTTTTGAAAACGATAAAGGATAATCACATGTTTTCAAGATATTGCTCATCAAAGACTGAGCATATATAATCCACAACAATTTCACAAAAATAATGTTAAGTATCTCGACATCAAGTCAAGATAATTCAAATGACAAATAGGAATTTGAAAAGTTATTTCGAGTACTCGGCTCATTGAAGCATTACCATATTAGAGTATTTCAAAAATAAAGTTCATCAAAGGTTATCATTGCAGCGGAGACATCAATGCTCTTGAAAACTACATGTATGAAGACATGTAATTGCCGACTTAACTCACAACAGATAACACACCACCACGAATCATCCTCGCCATCCTCATCCATAGCTAACCTACACGTTTAGAAATACATGCAGGGCTGAGTACTTCGTACTCAGTGAACACATTCCCAAAATAAGCTTAAAAGTTTGCCCATTAAGGCTATATAATTGAATTTGCTTTGCCTGCTGCATCACAAGTGTTAGAACATTTGAAAACATTTTACTTGTGAATACATAAAACATTTCATTTAAAAAGATGTGCGCACACACAATTACATATATTACAGGTAGGAATCATCCATCACATCAATATTGTGTTGAGAAGTAGGCCTCCTTCTCAGACACTGTGACCAAAGTTACCATCATCTAATGCATGCATTAGCCTGCCTTAGGCAGGTTTTATCCCGTGCGTCCACGGGATTTAACATCATTTCATCACATCACTTCATTTCATCACATTACATCAAGTTGATGATTTCATATCAAAACATTTAAAACATGGGCAAGTCAATTAATTTTAATATAAAGCGCACATAATAAATAGTAGGCGCATTCATCGTTGAGTTTTAGTTCAGAAAACCCACTTCGCTCCTGGTATGCTGGGTCGAGGTAGCTTACTTTACGCTTTCCGATTACTCTTTAGTCCCGCTCGGCCCTTCAATAATGACATCGAATAAGATCGAGTGTATTGACTCGAAAAACGTTTTATAGACTTAGGCTCCGCTAGACGATTTCTACTTGACTCAGGTTTTGCTTAACTTATCTTTACTTTTCTACGTCAAAATCTTCTCGGTTTCTTGTTCTCGGATTATCGTCCTTTACTTGGTTTCTAATTACTTCTCAAACTTGAATTCTCTTTCTAAAGAATAACATTTTATTCTTCACACAAATCGAGAAGTTACTATTTAACTCATCTTATACTTCTCAAGTTCTTGAGTTATGTAAACTCAGAAAATCATAACATCACAACTCATACACGTCATATTCAATCATTTACTTTGATATTCATAACATGTTCATATACTCACATCATAATCAAACATCCATGTCATATTTTCAAACATTTCAATAGTAATCGAGCACTAATCATCAATCATTCAACATTTAATATGAATACTTCTCAAACAAGTAGGTTATTAGACTCCTACTTAAACATATAATTCAATCAAACTTTGTAACTTAAGAACAGTTCTTAATTAAGTGTTAACTCATTACTGCTCGATTCTTATTCTTTAAGAACTTTTAACTCTTTTTGAACTTCTAACAAAAATAATTTTCGTTATATAATAATAGCTCAAATAATAATCATTATTTTGAATTTAATATTCAAATTTCTATTTAATATTTCTCGACTCTTAATACGTCATTATTATCTCAAAATACGAACTCATACTCGTATATACTCTCGACTTTAATACTCAACATCAAATAATCTTTATTTTATCTTTTCCTCATTTAAAAACTCATTTTTCATTTTTATTGAATAAAAACTCGTCTTTTATTTTCAAGACTTCGATGCTCGATAACTTCTACGTCTTAACTCCTTTTAAAAAGATTCAAAAAACAATCTTGTTTATTTCTACTCAAACATCATCATCAAATTACTCAATTCATCATGCATCATCAAGAATCAGCATTCCAACACTTATAATTTAATAATTTCATTACCTCATGTATTACGTATTCTTACTCGTTTTACTACTTCAATGACTCTTTTTCATATACTTAGCATTTCATAACATCAATCAATCATCAAAACATACTCAAAGAATATAAGTATCACCTTATAACGCAATTTTTTTTCGATATTTCCTATTTTTCTAGAAATATTCAAATAATTAAATATTTTAATATTATTATTATTACTCCAATAATAATTCTTAATAAATTTCTCGTTTATCAACACGAACTCAAATACGAGTAACACTCCTCTTTGACTCGTATACTCAACTTCTAACACATCTTTTCATATTAAAATTTCATTTTCTTTATTCTAATTTCCTTTTTTTTTATTTCTCAAAATATTAATAATATTAATATTCTATTTTCCTTTTTACAACTTCATCCAATTCATGCATCTCTTCACTATATCATCAAAATTTTCACATGCTCAACAAAGAAATATCTTTCTTTGTATTATTAAACTCAAAACTTTGATTATCATCATTTCTTCTTTCTCATTTTCTTTTATTTAATATATATATATATATATATATATATATATATATATATCGAATTCCTAATTATAAAATCATTGAATTTCTATCCTTGTCTCAATTCACTCATAACATGCTCAACATCTTATTTACTTTTTAATTTCATTTTTTTTATATAATGAAATCATCAATATATATATATATATATAATAATTAATTTCTAATTATTTTATATCATTTTTAAATCTTCAAAAATTCTTCAAGAACATGAAGAACACATCTTCAAAAACTCATATTTACTTAAGAACATCAAAAATACTCATTTTTATATTAGTTCTCATTTTAATCGATTTTATCTCTAAAATTCTAATAAAATCCATAAAAATTATATTCTTAATTCCAATGCATGCAAACTCACAAAAAAAAATTCATTCTCAACATCATCACATCCACATCATCAATATCATCATACTTCATCAAAACATCCAAAAATCATTTTCTTCATGACATATATATATATATATATATATATATATATATATATATATATATATATATATATATATATATATCGATTTTTTCTCAAAAATTCAATAAATTCATATATGACTTAAAATCACATCTAGATATTATTTTAATATATCATTATGCTCATAAACATCATAAAATCCACAAATCAACATTTAATCATATTTTCTCTATTTTTAATCAATTAATTCGATTATAATGAAATAAAATTCATAAAAATTCATAGAAATTCACAAAAATTCTCAAACTCATATAGATCACTCAAATAATCATCAAAAGCATATATCATCATCATAGCATCAAATAACCATCAAAAACTCATTTTTCCTATTTCTTTCTTATTAATCGATTTTTACGGCTTTTAGGGTATTTTAATTTCTTTCATCTTTTTAAACCCTAAATCATCTCTTAGACTTCATGGTAATCATCATCTCATCATCATAATCCTAAAGTTTGCCTAAACATAAAGTAAATCATGCATACTTTTCCTTATTTTCTTCTTTAACATGTACATATCTTGCATAAATAAATTAAATTCATACTTAGAAATATAAAAGCTCAAGCTCCTCTTGGCTTGGTGTTTCGATGGCTTGAAGGGTATGGAGAGGATGGATTTTTCACTCCTTCCCTTGCATGAAAATATATGCAAGATATCAAGATCTTAGTTTTGAAAGAATAAGGATAAAACCCTTATATAAGCTCAAGAAAAATCGATGGATATCATGGAGTTCTTAAGCTTATTTCAAGCTTGAAAAGAAAGAATAAGATGGAGACTTACTCTCTTAGATGATCTTGAAGGTAGATGAGGTGATATGCATCAAGAAATCTTCAAGCTTGCATGCATGATCCATCGAAGAAGAGGTTTCAAGGGAGGTGGAGGTGACAAACACAATGAAATGGAGCTGCTGCTCTTCGATGAAGAACTCGAGCTGCAGCTGCTTTTTCTTTGACTTCAAGGCAGGAAAATGAAGGGGTGAAGGAGAAGGGAGACTCTCCTTGGTGAACACGATGAAGATGATGAGATGGAGAAGAAGGTTGCAGCTGGTTTGCTGCTGCAAACTGCTCTCGGCAGTGAAGGAGAAATGA
Organism: Schizonepeta tenuifolia; assembly: GCA_029490685.1. Classification (NCBI taxonomy): domain Eukaryota; kingdom Viridiplantae; phylum Streptophyta; class Magnoliopsida; order Lamiales; family Lamiaceae; genus Schizonepeta; species Schizonepeta tenuifolia. The sequence goes on from CM055960.1 coordinate 31,606,949, forward strand.
AGCACGGCTGCGCTTCTTCTCGGCAGACTTAAGGAGCAAAAGCTGCTCCTTGTGTTCTTCACGTTGGAGATGATATGGAGAGGAAGATAAGGGGCTGAGATTGTTGTATTTCTCGGCAGAAATGGGAAGAAAATAGGACTGCTGTCCTTAGTCTCTTTCTCGGCAGAAATAAGAGAGAGAGATAGTTTTGCTGTTGCTTCTTCTTTCGTTGGAGAGACAGATGAAAGATAAGATTGGATGTAAGAGTATAGAGTAGGGGAGATGTATTTAACATGTGGGGAGATATGGGAAGATATGACACAGAGAGAGAGGCAATCCAAGAGAAAGATCATAGAGAGAGAGAGAGAGGTGTATGTGGCAAGTTGAGGGAGAGAGTGTTGTTAACTCTCTTAGATGAGAGTATTTTAAGTCGAGATTCCTTATAACGATTAAATTCATAAAAACTGCTCGACTTAACGCGTCATTAAGCAATTTATTTTTAAACTTCACTCAAATAATCTCGAAAAATTCTCCGACTTATCTCAAGAGTCTTAGAATAAATTCTAGATTCAAATGAAACTAATTAGACTCAATTCTGAGTCGGTCGATGAATAGTAATTTCTCGGTTTACGTTACTATTTATTTAAAAATAAAAGTTCTCAGAAAATTCTGAAATTCATACTCAAGCTCAGTCTCATTTAAAAGCTCATACAATGCACCACATACTCAATTCGAATAATCGGAACGAGAAAAATGACATTAGAGCACATAACAGCAATTTCGTTATTTCACAGAAAATTTTATTTTCGCGAAAATTTTTAGCACTCAAAACTCATCATATAAGCATATTTATTAAGTTAATACGCACTTAGGAACTTAGAAAAGTTTGGGGTATTACAACGTTAGATCGGGTCTTAACTCTCCACATGCCAGATAGTTCACAATATCAGCATACCACGGCACAGAGGTAAGTTCATATGCATGCTCAAAAGGAAAAGAATCAGGAATAACACTATGACTAGATTCAACCACATTATGTTCCAATCTAGATAAATGATCAGCTACAGAGTTTTCACTCTCTTTCCTGTCCTTAATTTCCACATCAAATTCTTGTAACAACAAAATCCAGCGAATAAGACGTAGTTTTGCTTGATCCTTGGTCAACAGATACCTCAGGGCAGCATGATCACTATGGACAATAACTTTAGAACCAATAATATAAGCACGAAATTTATCTAAAGCAAATACCACAGCAAGCAATTCTTTTTCAGTTGTGGTGTAATTTATTTGAGCATTGTTCAGTGTCAAACTAGCATAATAAATCACACGCAACATTTTATCCACACGTTGACCAAGCACTGCTTCTACCGTAGAATTAGAAGCATCACACATTATCTCAAATGACATAGACCAATCAGGTGCAACCACCATGGGTGCAGTGCTCAATTTCAACTTTAACAAGTCAAAAGCATGCAGACAATAGTCATCAAAATGAAAAGGAACATTCTGGGCAAGCAATCTACACAGAGGTTGGCTAATCTTAGAGAAATCCTTAATGAAACGCCGGAAAAAATCAGCATGACCCAAGAAACTCCTAACACCTTTCACATCTACAGGAGGAGGTAATTTTTCAATAACCCCTACTTTAGCCCTATCAGCCCCTATACCATTTTTAGAGACTACATGACCCAACACAATGCCACTCGTCACCATAAAGTGACTCTTTTCCCAACTCAACGTCAAACCACTCTCAATGCATCTATTCAAAACTAAATCAATCTTGCCTAAACAATCATTGAAAGAATTACCAAATACGGAGAAGTCATCCATAAAAATTTTAACAAAATTACCTATCATCTCCGAAAAGATCGCCATCATGCACCGTTGGAAAGTCCCTGGCACATAGCACAACCCAAATGGCATCCTCTTGCAGCCAAACGTGCCAAACGGAATGGTAAAAGCCGTTTTGTCTTGATCTTCCGGCGCAATAGCAATCTGGTAATAACCTGACAAACCATCCAGAAAACAATAAAATTCAGCCCAGCCAATCTATCTAACATTTGATCAATAAAAGGGAGAGGGAAATGATCCTTTTTGGTGGCCGCATTCAGTTTCCTAAAGTCAATGCACATACGCCATCATGTTACAGGACGGGTCAGCACCAATTCATTCCGGTAATTGAGTATGACCGTGATTCCACCCTTTTTAGGTACAACGAGCACTGGGCTCACCCATTCGCTATCAGCAATAGGAAAACTAATTCCCTCTGCTAATAGCTTAAGTAATTCTTTACGAACCACCTCCATAAAAACAGGGTTTAATCTTCTTTGACCATCTCTCTTGGGTCTCGCCCCCTCTTCCAAGTGAATCCTATGCATGCACGTAGCTGGGCTTATTCCTCGAATGTCGGCTAAGCTCCATCCAAAAGCCAATTTGTTCCTCTTCAAAACGACCATCAAAGCTGCCTCTTGCTCAAATGTGAGCTCGCTAGATATGATCACTGGCTTCCCCTCATCATTTTCCAAAAACACATACTTAAGATTTTCGGGTAGCTCCTTAAGTTCCAGCTTTGGTTTCTCGTTCTTCATGATATCCTCAGGCACCATGGGCTCATCAATAGGGAATTTAACTGTGAATTCCCTTTCTCCGTTCTCGGCTTCCCTAGAAAATTCTTCCATATCCGCCGACCCTGCAAAAACTTCAACACATTCTTGTTCCTGCACAAAAACCATCTCGACCAAGCTGTCAATAGCATCTATATAAGAACATTCATTAGTAAGATCAGATGAAGGAATAGCACGACTATGATGCACAGAAAAAAACACAAACTCTCCTAATACAGTCATTTTTATGGTTCCATTTTTCACATCGATTAACGTATTAGTAGTAGCCATAAATGGTCTTCCTAACAACAAAGTATGTTCTTTTCCATTTTCATGCACTTTACCTATTTCTAACACAACAAAATCAACTGGGACAATCAATCCCCCCACCTTAACCAAAATATCCTCAACTACCCCACGAGGATACCTAACAGATCTGTCTGCCAGCTAGCTGTAAACACATACGAGTGGGTTTCAAATTACCTAACTCTAATTGTTTAAAAATTGAGTAAGGCATCAAATTAATCCCAGCCCCCAAATCTAACATACCCGAGGCTTCTTTACCATTTCCCAAAGCAATATTGATAACAAAGCTACCTGGATCACGTCGCTTGGGCAGTAGCGGTTGTTGCATGATAGAATTTGCAACTTCGGACACAAGAATCTTCTCATTATTCTCAAACCTCCGTTTCTTGGAGGCCAACTCCTTGAAGAATTTCACATAAGCCGGAACATTCCGAAATACATCTAGCAGGGGCAAGTTCACATTAACCTTAGCCAAAAAATTATAGAAAAATCAGTGAACTATTGATCTTGCTTCTCATTCCGCAACCTGCTAGGATATGGCACCGGTGGCCTATATCCGTTGCAAGCCTTGTGGAGCTTCACCTCAGATTCCTCATCCTGTGATTTCTCCTGTTCCCGTGGTGTAGGCTTCTCCTTAACTTGTTTCTCCACACTAACTTCCTTAGGTTGCTCCACAACAGGCATTTCTACCTTGTTATCAACCATCCTTCCACTGCAAAGAACGGTAACAACTTGAGCTTGGTGAGGCTGCAACCCTTGCCCATGAAGTTTTCCTGGTTGTTGCTGCTGTTGCGTCTGATTTAACGTACCAGAAAGTTGCCCAATAGTAGTCTCAAGGTGCTTAATGGTAACTGCCTGAGAATCCATATTCTGCTTGCTTATCTCCATAAAAGACTGCATCGTCTCTTTCAATGATAGTTTCGGGGGAGTTTGCTTCTGATACTGTTGTTGCTGTTGCTGCTGAAAATTCCCTTGTTGCATGGGAATCTGTGGATATTGTTGAAACTGCTGTGAGTTCTGCTGAAACTGCTGTGGATATTGCTGATTGAAACTCTGCTGCTGTGGGGATGGGAATTGCTGCTGAGGCGGGTAGAACTGTTGTTGGTTTGAATAACCCATCTGCTGTGGAGGTCGGCGAAACTGATTGCCTTGACTCGATCCCACCCCTTGATTAGGGCCTTGATTCCTCCATCCTGAATTCTGTTGACCTCTCCAACCAAAATTTGAACCTTGGTTATACACAGGTCGTTGCTCGAACTGAGGTCTCCCGGAGTATCCCTGAGTAGAATAAACTTCAGTTTCCCCCTCTAGTGTGTACTCTCCCATCCTATGACACTCGTTGGCTCCATGCCCATAATCTCTACAAATACCACAAGTCTCGGTATTTGGTTGACGATGTGAGGAGTTGGGGTTTCCACCTGGCTCATCTTGAGCTGCTGCAGCTCTCTCATCATACTTGCTACCTGCTTCTGAAGCTCAAAGTTAGGTGTCACTTCACTCGCCTCAACCCTTTTTTCTCGGGTCGACTTTTGTTGGGAGCTCTCAGCTAGAGTCTGAAAAATCTCATTGAGTTCAGTAGCAGTCTTCTTAGCAATATTACCCCCTGCAGTGCTGTCCACCATAAATTGAGTTGTTTGAAGCAACCCATCATAGAAGAACTGGCTCACCATAATCGGCCCCAGCTGATGTTGTGGACATTGCCTAAGCAGCTCTTGAAATCTTTCCCATGCCTTGTGGAATGGCTAATCTGCACCTTGCGTGAAATTCATAATCTGAGTTCTGATCTCCTGAGTCTTGTGATTGGGATAAAATTTCAACATAAACTTCTCACAAACGTCCGTCCACGTGTTTATGGAATTTGAAGGCAATGATAAGAGCCATGTCCGAGCCCGATCTTTCAAAGTGTACGGAAGACACTTGAGCTTTAACTGGTCCTCCGTGAGATCTAACAGAGGGAAAGACTGCACCACCGAACAAAATTCACGCACAAATTTAAGTGCGTCTTCATTGGGCATGCCGTAAAAGGATGGAAGCATGCTGGAGTAGTTATGCTTCAAATCGTAATTCCTTACGGCAGTAGGAAGAACGATTGCTGACGTTGTGGCCTCAATATTAGGCCTGGAATAAGTTCCCATAAGTTGCGCTTCCTCTCCAGCCATATCTTCTTGATCGTGATTAGAATGCACTTCTTCTTCACAATCACTTCCGTTTACCAACGATTCGTTGGATTCACCAGAATTATCGTCCCCAAAATCCTCCAGGTTTGAATTGGGAACTATTCTTTCTGGAAGCTCAGATTCCACAGAAACAGTAGAACTGGGCTCAGACTCTTCCTCCAAGCTAGACAAGACCTCACGGGGTCGGTTGATGTTGTCAAAATAAGGTGTTAGTTTAATCTTCAAGCTTCGGCGACCTTGCATACACAACACTAACAAACAAATGAAATGCATCGGAGGAAGAAAAATATCCAAGCCAAAAGAAAAATAAAATAAAATAAACACAGAAAACAAATAGAACAATTAAACGCCTAAAGCCTTCCCCGGCAACGGCGCCAAAATTTGACTCAACCCAAAACACCTATGAATTGACTCGTAATCGCACGAGGTCACTCTAGTGTGATAAGCTAACCCAAGTCGTATCTCAAGGAAGGCTAAGTAGGGTGATTAATCATGCTACGCACAAAAAGCAATAAATTCTAAACACTCTAAACAATAGTTTGGGTCTGACATTCTCACTCTTTATTATCTAGACTGAATTTAAACTCAACACAGTAAACATAGACTAGAACAAATAAATAAAATTATAAGCATATAAACCTAGCACTGGAAATTCTTGACTACAACAGTAGATAAATGAACAAGCACTAATTCTAAACAGCAAAAGGAATCACAATAATAAATCATACCAATTATGTAAACTCAAAATAAGCAGAAGTAATCAACATGTAGATTGAATCAAATTAAGATAAATGAATGCTGACTAAATCAAATTAACTAACAGAAGATCCTTACAAACTTTGGAATTAAGTAGCAGGAATTGTCGAACAGAGTTTCAAAATAATTCCAAGAAGAAAATTCGCCGTCTGTGTCGACGAGAAAAAGAAGATACCCTAAAGAAATTACAAAATGTTATTTATATCCCTAAATGAGCTCTCGCTCAATTATAAGCGACCGCTCAAGACAAACACGCGGAAATGAGAATAACAACTAATTAAAACAAATGAGCGACCGCTCATTCGAAACACGGATCAAATGGAACGAGAAATAAGCGGCGGCTCACAACAGAATGAGCAGTGGCTCAAAGATATTGAGCGGTAACTCAAAGACACAAATGAGTGGTGGCTCACTGGAAATGAGCGGCGGCTCAACGAATTTTCGGCACTTTTTCTTCTGCTATTTATTTATTTTCCTTTGACTCCTATTATTCTCCACTCTCAGCAAAACTGCTTCCACAAATTAACAAAAGCTCACCAATTAAGCTAACAAATATATTAAAAACATCCCCAAACTTAACTCAAATAAGAACAATTATGCACAAAACACTTAGCAACATGCATGCATGTTCAAAAATAACATCACCTACATAAAGCTCACATTCATATCACTGTGATTATCATGAGTATAATCTTGTGGTGATCTGTTTCCAGTACAAGAAGGCTCGCCTCTATTTTTGCTTGATCTACGGGGGCCACCAATCCTGCACTGCATCTTCTCTCCATTCTTCTCCACAGTCTTGCCTTTCTTCCTATCGGGTCCCTCATTCTCATCATCATCCACATCCTCATCACTTTCGAAGTCAATTTTTCGGGAACGTTTCTTCACCATGTCTATGTGGATGGACGTTGTGGGCTCAGTAAGTCCTAACCCAGCAAGAAACTGAATCTCCTCCTCTGATGGCACAATAGGCAGCTTTTGTATGCCACAAGAAGGGATGAAGAACCTAGCACCAAGGTCCTCAAAGCGGTAGGCATTTTTCACATTCCATCTCACCATCCTCGGTAGGCTATGTTCAGTATTTGGAACACGAGATCCAACAGTCTCTTCTAAACCTAGAATCACATCGTAGGCCCATGCTTGCAGAGCATAAACGAAACCATGCACCTCGCAAGTGACAGTCTGATTACCTCCATTATGTCTAATTACATTGTCTCTTGCATTATACAAACTACTTACCAAGAAATCGTAAGCCATGCGACCCCAAGGGAAATTTTTAAATCTTCCCATATCATCAATCAAGTGAAAATAACGCATGTCGATCACTTTCGATGTAAGATCCCTAATCAAAAGAAGAGAGTACAAAAGATACAAATGTGCCAATTTTACTGCATTCTTTGACCTACTCGACACTCGGATTTCAACTTCAAATAAATTTTATTAACTACAATTTTACGTTGCCCCTGGAAAAGTGTGCGATGTGCCTCACTAGATTTTGGAGGGGGTTCAGTTTCATTGAAGTTCAATCCAGTCATTTGCGCGAATTGAGTTGGACCAAACTCAACCAATTTTCCGTTAATCTGGAACACGAGAATACCGCGATCCCTAAATTTACTTTGCAGACATAATAACAAATGGTGGATCAACTGACCTTGGAATTACATGTTCGGAAATTCAAAGAACTGAGCAAAACAAGACGACCGCATTTCAATCAAATCATCTGGAGACAAAAGCTTCTTTACCTTCTCCACAAACCATATATGGGCCCGAGTTGAGATATGGCCACCTTCAAATTACAAACAGAATTAAAAATAAAATACAGACGACCAATGATTCTGTGTTCAAACCCTAATTATGCTACTTCCCTAATTTCCCAAATTGGAATTTACAAAAAAAAAGGAAATAGAAATTACCTTTACGGACTTTCGTAGTCCCCTTCTTCGATTGCTGCCTAGGCTTATTCCAACCATTCCCACTCTGCGGGTTTTTTTTTGTGTAATAACGTTTCATCTCGAATGAGTCTCTTTCGGATTCGGAGGGGGTTTCGACGGGGGATTCGCTGAACTAGTGTTGGGAGTTCATATGAAAGAGTACTATTATGCTGTTGTTGCTCATTTCTAGCAGAGTTTTTCATGCCCTGAGTCCCTGACCTTCGCAAATCTTTCCCTTCCCGCTCCTACTACTCTTCCGATTCTTCTTCTTCTTCTCTACAACTTTCCTTTGCTCTCCTCTGATTGATTCTTTTACCTTTTGACTCTCGAGGAGGAACACTTGAGTAAACAAAAGAAAAAAAGGAAAAGTTCAACACTTTGTTCACTTTAATTAGTTAATTAAATCAATTTGGGGTTACGATTTGGGGGAAATAAGGGATAATAAGTGTGGCCCCTCGTTCCAAATTTTCAAAATAAAAAAATATTCATTCTGACACTTCCATTAAATTATTTTCAAAACAACAACTCTCTCTCTCTCTCTCTCAACTTTCGCTCTGATAAATCAATTTTTTTTTGGAGAAGATGAGATATCAATTATGTCTATGTCTTAGTTAGTTTATAATGATATAAGGATCACAATATGTTTTCCGGCGATATAAAAATATTGATGAAAATTAATTGTTACCCATGGCGATACCGGTGGCGACTAAAAAGAATTTTTAATCCAACTTTCCAGAGGATACCGCTAGTGGTTTACACGTGGCGGCCATCCAAGGGGTCGACTTTTCTATGGTCGACCTAGCGTGGAAATTCCCCATAGTTATCATGACATTTTTTATTTTAGTAAGGCGTATCTTTTTTTCATGTACTAGCAAAAAGTATGTGTATTCACATCTCAACAATAATGGATAAGATTTCAGTATTTTATTTAAATTTTAATCATATTTATTGTATTTAACAATTTTTAAATTATTGTTAAATAGTTTTTATAAATATTTCATACGAATGAACTTTAATACCTATGTTTTTAATTATAGTTTCAAATACATCTGACACCATTTCTGCACCACTATTTGACTATTTATATAACGACTATTTAAATTAAACATTAAAATCTTTCGAACACATATTTGATCCAATAACAATATTATAGTCTAAAAAAAATGTTTCCATTTTGGATGATTTATTTGTCTTTTTTTTTTCTTTTTTGACTTAATGGGATGAAATTGGTACCACACAAACTTTAAATTTTGTATAAGGCAAAATAAATGTGTACGCATTATATATATATAAGAAAATGTTTCAAATATTATTGCTCTTAAATTGAATACATAATAGGGACGTAATAGGTAATCCGAATTTTATAAAAGAATACTTTTTTTTAATATATATAAGTATAGATATAAATATATGTTGTCGTAATTTGCACGTACATAACTATGTGTTGAAATGAATTTCATTATATTTATACTAAACAAAAATTTAAATCACAATTGGAAAGATAGTAAAATCTCCGAAAAGCCATGTGACACCAAAAAGAAAATAAAAGAAAACTAATAATCCGAAATGGAAATTTGAATCAATTTCCCACAAATAAGCAACCTATAAATGGAAATCATATTGGAATTGCAATTGGTAGCAAACTAGTCATTTCTTATTTCTATCTTACTCTTTTGTTGGACTTTTGAATGAGGTACACATGCATGAATTTTCGAATTTCCTATTGTTCAGCTCGTTTTTACAGATCAACTATTTTAATTAACTTACATATACTTGGAATTATTTAAAGTGTTGTTGATTTGTTATGATCAATTCTAATAAAACAAAACATTTACATTCTCGAGATGATCAGCTAATATTGTGAAACAATTAATTAAGTATTTGGGTAGTCCTAATTCTTGATCACATATAATCATGTCATTGGGTTGCCATAGGGCCTTAACTTTTCGTGCACATCGCACATGGATTGCCAAGTAAATCTACATAAAAATGGTTAGTGCAGAATTTTTGCACAAGCTAGTTCGACTTCGACCCCCAAAAATGGGAACGAAGTTATAATTAGACGATGTCCATCAAAATAAAGCTGCAAAATCTTGAAATGGACTTGCCATAATTGATGTATGTACGTATTATCTTTTGAGGGATGGAATGAAAATAAATTGTTGGGAATGATTCCTAACTCTTCACTTGGTCACAATCATTCTTTTTTTTTTGAAAATTTTTTTTGGGGTAAATGAAACTTTCAATTACGCATGAGGGGTGCAACCCATAAAATAAAATACACAGTTCACCGAATACAAAATGAAGCAAAATCACAACAACTCAAGACAACAAGATGGATTACAATTTCAATCACCCAATCTATAGCAAGCAATGCTAGGAAGTAAATTTGACACCCAAAACCAAAACTTCACTTTAATAATCTCAATAAGATCATCAGAACTGCTCGACTTATTCCTGAAAACTACTTCATTTCTATGTATCCATATGTTCCAAATGACACAAATCCAAAGGGTTTTCCACCATTCCATCGAACATTTCCTCCGTGAAATTCCCAAATGTTGTTGCAAGTAACATATTGGACTAGCATGTCCAACATAGTTGATTCCAAACCAGCTATAACAACTGATCCAGACCTTGTATGCAAAGGCACATGGGAAAAAAATATGCTCGACAGATTCACAATGTATCAAGCAAAAAGGGCACTTGTCATCCTCATGCTCGCGTAACACTCCTCTTTTTGAGAAATTTTGTCGGATCAGAATTCTATTTTGCAAAAGTTTCCAACAGAATGAAGTTTCTTTACTTGGAGCAAGTTTGCACCAAATATCCTTCAATCTTTCACGCGTTGGGCTTCCTTGACTTGCATTCTTCTCAATCTCTTTGTAAGCCGACTTTGTTGAATACAAGCCATTGCTTTCTGCCATCCATTTCCATTCGTCCTCCTTATTTCGATTTGGTTTAAACCTGTCAATAAGATATAAGAACTAAACAAACAATTTTTTTTCCCATTCAAACAATTCCCTCCTCCAACTCCAACTCCAACTCCAACTCCACTCCCAAGAGTTCTCTACCCGTTTTCCTTTTTCTTTGATGCAAACTTCTTTATCTAATGCTATTCTAAAGAGCCTGTTCAAACTCACTTCCAAGCTGCTGTCACCTACCCATTTATCTTTCCAAAAACTAGTTTGACCCCATCCTCGATTTTTCTATTGAGATTTTCCACAAACCAATTAGCACCATGGACATGTTTACACAAGTCTTTCCACCAAGTCGATCCTTTTCCCAATTCTCTTTTCCTCATGTCTCCTATCTTTCTTCCACACTTCCCTCTCGCCCCATAGTTTGATTGAAGCACCTCCACCCAAAGAAAATCTAGTTCTACCCTAAGTCTCCATCCCCATTTTCCCAACAGACTTATATTGAACCAGTCTACTTGTCTAACTCCTAACCATCTCTCTTCTTTACTCTTAAAAATCTGATCCAATGCCACCCAAGCAATTTTTCTATTCCCTCCCAGCTTCCTACCCCATAGAAAGTCCCTCTAAAGTGTTGTGATTTTTTGGATCACTCTAGTTGGAGCTCGGAAAAGTGAGAGATAGTATATGGGTAGATTAGACAACACTGACTCTAGCAAAACTATCTTCCACCGAAAGAAAGATGTTTATTCTCCCATCTATTCAATCTTCTACGGATAGTGTCGAACACGGGCTGCCACATCGCTTCTCTTCTTGGATTTGCCCCAATTGGAACACCGAGGTACTTGAAGGGCACAGATCCAACTTTGCAATGCAGTTCCATAACAAATTCCTTCAACTCTTCATCTGTAATGTTTGAAGGTGCCAGATTTACATCCAGAGTGGTGACCAAAGCTGTGACTAAAGTGTTCACCACTTCGGACAAAAGACAGCGGAAATAAAATGAACACAATGGATAAATTTTCACAAGATTATCAATTAACAATCTTGTGAAGTGCCTCAGGGCAAAATATTCACTATATATAGGTGTACAACGAAAATATTTCGAGTAAACAATGGTCACTAAAAGGAAGACTATTCAACACTCCCTTCACAGAAGATGGTGACTGAAGTAGCCTCAACTATCACTCAAAGAAATAAAGAATCAAAGATGAAAACTATACTACGAGATATATCTCTGCAAAACTACACTTTGGAGGACTCAATATTCTCGTTACATTTTATCTCTATTTATAGAGGATCACAAAACTTGGGCTGCACTCCTCAATAAACACATGATCCACGTTTTAAGCCCATTATCTTCAACCGCAATGCTCACAACAGCGTGGACGACCTTCCTGGATTTTCTCAACAACCTCCAACAACTTCATGCATGTTGTTGACTGCTACTTCTACCACACTTCCAGCAACTAACATGTTGAGTCATCTCCTTAGACTAAGTCTCCAAATTTATCTCTTTACCCACAATCCACTATTTTAACACAAAGTAAATAGAAAAAAGACAAAATAAAATACATAATAATTAACTAATTAATTATTAAAAAATGTTGGGTCAAAAATAACACCAACAAACTCCCCTTTTCTTGTCTTTCTTCTAAAAATATGTACAAGCATATCAACTGCTCCCCCTAAAACACACATATGCAAAATCATAAAGACTTCACAAATAAAAACAATAGCTCCCCCTATCAAAGTAAACTTCCCCTGACTGAGTTTCTCCCCTGTCTCAAACACCAAATCACAAAAACCAGAATAAATCACCAAAGCCATCACCAACGTGGACACCGCTGCAATCACCACCTCCATGTCATCAGAAACAGTGATATGTTGGAAGTGTGATGGGTTAGGCTAGGAATATGGTACATGAGTATCGAAGGGAACTTCAGATAGGGAAAAATCAAAGGTAAAAATAGGGTAAAGAGGGCACTTGAAATATGTGAAAGATTAAACAGATATCACCTCTTAGATATTGTGTCTAGTGGAGAAATAGACATCTTCATTTCAAGGGTTATGTCTGGTAATATCTATTGTAACAAACACTTGTGAATAGCAGGATCGATGCCACTTAGTACGTCAAGTGTATGGCTTTGATACCAATTGAAGGTACCAGATTTACACCCAGAGTGGTAACCAAAGTGGTGATTCACCACTTTGAACAGAAAGCAGCGGAAATTTAATGAACACAATGGATAAATTTTCACAAGATTATCAATTAATAATCTTGTGAAGTGCCTCAGGGCAAAATATTCACTATAAGAATGTGAACAACAAAAACACTTCGAGTAAACAATGGTCACTAAAAAGAAGACTAATCAACACTCCCTTCACAGAAGGTGGTGACTGAAGTAGCCTCAACTATCACTCGAAGAAACAAAGAATAAACGATGAACACTATACTACGAGATATATCTCTGCAAAACTACATATTGGAGGCCTAAAGCAAGAAGTCGTTTATGCTAGAATGCGTTATATTCTTGTTACATTTGATCTCTATTTATAGAGGATCACAAAACTTGGGCTGCACTCCTCAACAAACACATGATCCACATTTTAAGCCCATTATCTTCAACTGCAATGCTCACAACAGCGTGGACTACCTTTCTGGATTTTCTCAACAACCTCCAACAACTTCATGCACGTTGTTGACTGCTACTTCTTTCACTCTTTCAGCAACTAACATGTTGAGTCATCTCTTTGGACTAAGTCTCTAAATTTATCTCTTTACCCACAATCCACTATTTTAACACAAAGTAAATAGAAGAAAGACAAAACAAAATACATAATAATTAACTAATTAATTATTAAAAAATGTTGGGTCAAAAATAACACCAACAATGTTAATTCCCATCAAAGTACTCTTCCGGAAGTTCACTTTCAAACCTGAAACAATTTCAAAGCTCCGTATAATTCCTTTGATACTTTGGATATTTGATCTTGAAGCGTCTCCAAACACCAAAGTACGTCAGCAAATTGTAGATGAGAAATGTCCACTTGATGTCGCCCTATTGTAACTCCTGGATACTTGGTCACAATCATTCAATTCCCATTAGGCCTTAGTTTTGAAATTACTCTATAAATAATACTCCCTCCGACTCCCATATTTATACATAGTTTTGATGGGCACAGGTTTTAAGAAAATCCTGGAAAGTGAGATGTAAGTGTGAAAAATTAGATGTAAGTAGATGGGATCCCACATTATAAGAGTAATAAGTGAACAAGTTATTTTCTAAAATGGACTATGCATAATTTTTGGGGACAGACGAAAAAGAAAAACTATGCATAATTATAGGGGTCGGAGGGAGTAATGCATTATTAGTTCAGCATCATTTCTTACAAAACTCTTGTCTCTTTCTCTTCCAATATTTTCCTTGCTATCCTCTCTTACTAAGCCCAAACAACTAACTCTTGTTTCATTTCTCTTTCAATTAGTATTCTCCTTGCTATTACTCCTAACATTCTTCCTTGTGTCTTCCTCCTCCTCCTTCTCCTCATCCTCCTTCTCTGCTTGTGATAAATTAGCCATATTCCTTCTAGCCGGCTAGAGCAACATGGCTGGCCGAGGCGGCACTGACAATCCCACTCAGCATTGGGACCACTACACTCCCCCACCATGCATCGTCTCAACAATGAGACACTGTGGGAAGAGGCCCAAGAAAATATACATACTACCGATATTGCTATAACAAAAACAATAGAACCGCTGATATTAGCCTCTCCTAAAGAGGGACCCAAAGTGGCGTGTGCGGTTCGTGGAAGCTGCCTCTACAATAGGTTGCTCGCTCGAGCCCGGGCCTCCTTGAGGAGCGGAGGAGAGCTTTGAGCGATGCTAACAAGGATAATGCGGACATGTACAAGGGAAGGTTGAACAACCATATCCGACTTCACTCCCAATAATCCAACTATACAGTTGAATATTGGTGAAATTTAGCTAGGCCGATTTATTATTATCTATACTTGATTTAATTATATGAATATATATTTATCTAGGTGGCTTGGCTTTGGCATCGCCAGATGGAGGATGCTTTCGTTAATAAAATAAGGAGTGTTGAGCTTAACCTTAAACTTCCTAACGTAACGTGTGTGGATGCTAGAGGTTTACCATTAAGTCGTCACAATGTGCACCTCATAACGGACTTCCAAGTTCCATGTTGGCTAATGCCTTTGTTAAATAGTGGAGTATTACTTATGATAATTATAAAATAAATATATATCAGGTATGTAAATCAATTAGTATTATTATGTGCATACTAAAATCAATTATAAAATAATTAAAATTGTGGACAATGTCATTCGTAATAAATTTACTAACATCGCATACAAGAAATTTATTAGAATAAATTAAATAGCATGAAACTAATAATACATCATAAATTCCGAAATAGTTTATTTTAAATTCCATTGCATTCATTAGAACAAAATAATAGGATATTTTAAATTGGAATACATTTATATATAAGTAAGCAGAGGATCATCTTTTTGTTTTAACCATTGAGGGTCTTTTTCCATCTTTTATTTTGGTTTAGGAATAGTTTGCAATAATTACTCATATAATTTTTCATATTCACATACTGATATTTTTTTAGTAAAATGTTCTAATTGACCTATCAATAGAAATTGGGCTTTATGGATATGCTGCTGATGTAGAAAATAAAAAAGCATGGCTTATCTTTCATTTATTGAAGCCAATGTTTACACAAGCGCATTGACTAAAATAAATCACTAACTTACAAATAAATTAAAAGAAACATTCTGGTGCAGATCTATGCACCGTGGAAATGGTTCTCACGCTCCTACAGTATTCATGAAGAAGCCACATGAATTAGAGGTTGAAGAGTGTAATTTTATTAATTTTTATTCATCTTATTCTCAAGATTCTTTGGATCATTGTATTGTGGTTTCTATTCATTCTTATTCGGAAATGGATGAGGTGTGTGATGAGTTGTTGGAGTCTATTGCTTACATGGATGCAAACCAAGGCATTCCGTTGGAGAATTTAGGGTATTTGGATCTTTATACACCCATTGAAGGAAGAGTGCCGGAAGGAATGTCAAAGCCAAGTTCTCCACCGACTTTGCAGTTGAAGCCTCTACCCAACCACCTCAAGTATGCTTTTTTGGGTAAGGATGAAACTTTTTATTGTGTCTTCATTTTTAAATGATGATGAGTTGGATAAGTTGTTGAGGGTATTGAGGAAGTATAAGTCTTCCATTGGATGGTCCATTGCCGATATTAAGGGAATTAGCCCTGCTATATGTATGCACCGGATATTATTGGAGGACGATGCTAAGCTAAAGGTCCAACCTCAAAGGCGTTTGAATCCGGTGATGCAAGAGGTCGTGAGGAAGGATGTTTTGAAGCTTTTTGATGCGGGGATAATCTATGCCATCTCCGATAGTGAGTGGGTTAGCCCAACTCAAGTGGTTTGCTAAGAAATGAGGTATAACCGTTGTCGAAGACGAGAAGGGGGAACAAATAGCCACTCGTTTGCAAACGGGTTAGAGAGTGTACATTGACTATAGAGTTTTGAATGCGGCTACAAGGAAGGATCACATTCCTCTTCCTTTCATTGATCAAATGCTTGATCGGCTAGCCGGTTATGAGTATTATTGCTTCTTGAATAGATATTACGATTACAACCAAATCGTCATTGCTCCGGAGGACCAACAAAAGACCACCTTCACTTGCCCTGATGAGATTTTTGCTTGCCGACGGATGTCTTTCGGTCTTTGCAATGCTTTCGTCACTTTCCAACGATGCATGATGGCAATTTTTCATAGACTCATCGAAAAGATTATGGAGGTATTCATGGACGATTTTTCGGTCTTCGGTTCTTCATTTGATAATTGCTTGGAAAATCTTTCTCAAGTTTTACAAAGATGTGAAGAAACTTCTTTATTTCTCAATTGGGAGAAATGTCATTTTATGGTGAGAGAGGGCATTGCCTTGGGGCATAAGGTGTCTAGAGATGGATTAGAGGTTGATAGAGCCAAAATAGTGGCAATTGAGAAGTTACCCCCACCGACAAATATGAAATCTATCCGAAGTTTTCTTGGGCATGTGGGGTTCTATAGACGGTTTATTAAAGACTTTTCAAAAATTTTCAAGCCCCTTTTCTCATTATTGGAGAAGGATGCAAGGTTTGAGTTTTCTAGTGCTTGCCTTGATTCGTTTGAGAAGTTGAAGAAAGCACTCGTGTCTACCCCCGTGTTGATTACTCCGGATTGGATGAAGCCGTTTGTATTGATGTGCAATGCTAGCGATTGGGCCGTTGAGGCCGTATTGGGGCAAAAACGATAAGTTCTATCGAGTTATCTATTATGCTACCAATACATTGGATTCGGCTCAATTGAACTATACCACTGTTTTATGTTTAATTGTGCGTATTTGAGTCAAGTTTGAGGGTAATTTTAATATATTTGCTGACTTAATTGGTGAGTTTTTTATAATATGTTGGAGTAGTTTTGCAGATGTTGGTGAGAATAATAAAAGTGGGAGAACATAAGAGAAGGAATAAAAAGAAGTGAAAGAATGCCGAAAAATGATTGAGCCGGCGCTCAATGTGGTGAGCCGCCGCTCAACGCCAAACGAAGGACGACGAAGGCCGTAAAAGGGTTGAGCCGGCGCTCATTTCGTTGAGCCGCCGCTCAACCCCATAGATTCTCTTCGTCGCTGCTCACGTTCGTTCGCCACCGCTCATTCCTTATTTATTTGTTCCGTGTTTTTTATGAGCGGTCGCTCATTTGTTTTAGTTAGACTAATTTTAGTTCCGCGTGTTTTAATTGCGCGGCAGTTCTTATTTTTTGAGCGAGAGCTCATTCGCTCATATAAATACTGTTCGCAACTCCATTTTAGGGATCATCTTTCTTTTACTATTCGACACACCGCAACTGTTCTTGGTTTTTGGGGATCTTTTTCACTTTTCTTCCTGTCGATTGCTTTATCAGATTTTTGTAAGGATCATTTACATTTCCATATTATCTAGTAATTGCTACTTGATTTTCCAGTCTTCATTGCTATATTTCCATTCGATCAAAATGTTTACTCTTTGTGTTTACTTTAATTCTGCATTATGAATATAATCTATTATTGTTATTTTTTTGATGTTTAGAACTCTTGATTGTTCATTTATTTACAGATATTAGTTAAGAATTTCTAGAGCTAGGGTTTATATGCTGATAGATTTATTTATTTAATTTTGTTTATATTATTTTATAGGTAATTTAGTATTTAAATTCAATCTAGATAATAGAGAGTGAGAATGTCAGACCCAACCTATTGATTAGAGTGTTAGGATTTATTGCTTTCTGTGCATAGCATGATTAATTGCCCTGCTTAGCCTTCCTTGAGATACGACTTGGGTTAGCTTATCACACTAGAGTGACCTCGTGCGATTACGAGTCAATTCATAGGTGTTTTGAGTTGAGTCAACCACCACAGGAAAAGAATTATTTGTCGTGGTGTACGCCTTCGATAAGTTTCGTCCATACCTAGTGGGGACATATTTTATTGTCTATACGGACCACGCCGCAATTCGTTACCTTTTTGCCAAGAAGGATGCAAAGACCCGTTTGATTCGTTGGATATTATTGCTCCAAGAATTCAACATGGAAATCCGAGATAGAAAGGGATGTGAAAATGTCGTTGCTGATCACCTATCCCGTCTTGAGCACCCGGTTGAAGGAGAGGATTCTCGGGTACTTATTAATGAGTGCTTTCTCGATGAACAAGTTTTGAAGTTAGTGAATTATACACCTTGATTTGTGGATATTGTTAACTATCTAGTCATTAGTGAACCGCCAAGTGATCTCACTCATTATCAAAGGAAAAAATTCTTGCACTATGTGAAATTTTACTATTAGGAAGATCCTAATTTATATTGTCGATGCGCTGATGGCATCATCCGGAAATGTGTAAAGCAAACCGATTGGGTGAGAATCATGGAGGAATGTCATAGCTCTCCAAGTGGAGGTCATTTCGGTAGCCATCAGACCGCTATCAAGGTATTCCATTCCGATTTTTATTGGCCAACCATCTTTAAGGATTGCATTTGTTTTGTCAAGTCTTGTGATAGATGCCAAAGAATGGGAAACATCTCCAATAGAGACGAGATGATGCAAAATATCATGGTGGAAGTTGAGTTGTTCGATGTGTGGGGAATTGACTTCATATGACCTTTCCCAAAATCCCAAGGTTATACTTACATTCTTCTTGCGGTGGAATATGTATCTCGATGGGTAGAGGCGATTCCCACGGTGAAAAATGATTCAAAAGTGGTCCTCAAATTATTGCAAAAGAATATTCTTACTCGTTTTGGAACTCCAAGGGCTTTGATTAGTGATGGAGGTTCACACTTCATAAACAAGTGGTTGGGGTGGTTACTTTCTCGATATGGGGTGAAACATAAGATCGCCACTCTTTATCATCCTCAAGAGAATGGCCAAGCAGAGTTTGCTAATCGGGAGATCAAATAAATCCTTGAGAAGTCGGTGGCGCATAGGAAGGATTGGACAAATCATTTGGATAATGCACTTTGGGCCTATCGCACCACATACAAAACTCCCATTGGTATGTCTCCATTTTAACTCGTTTTTGGAAAGTCGTGTCATTTACCCGTTGAGCTTGAGCATAACGCGTATTGGGCCACGAGGCGGATTAATCTTGAGTTCAAGGAAGCCGGATATACAAGGCTTGAGAAGCTTCTTGAGCTTGATGAGTGGAGAAACAAAGCTTTTGAAAGTTCGAGGATCTACAAAGAAAGGGCAAAGAAGTTCCATGATCGAGCCATTCATTCCAAAGACTTTGCTTCCGGAGATGAGGTACTTCTCTATAAATCTTGTCTTCGTTTATTTCCGGGTAAGTTGAAGTCTAGATGGACGGGTCAATATGTGGTGTATAAGTGCAATGGCAAAGGAACTTATGAGCTTCTCAAGTCTAATGGAGAGACTTTCGTGGTGAATGGACATCGTCTCAAGCATTACATCAATTGTGAGCCGGATCGGAATGTGACAGTCACGCTTCTGAATGACTCTTGAAGAGTGCGGTGTCTAGCTTTAGACGTTAAACAAAGTGCTTGTTGGGAGGCACCTCAACACATTTACTTGCTTTTATTTTCGTTTTGTTTTTCTTCCATTTTTTTTTTTTGTTGATCTTGTTGGTGGTGTGTTTGGTGGTAGTTTTGAATGTGTGTTTGTCTTGATTTGGATGTTTTGAATTCATTGTTGATTTTGAGGTTTGTGGGTTTTCGTTTGTTGTATGTTGAGCTTGTCGTCTCATTTTTTTTGTCTTTTGGTTGTGGTCGTGTTGGTTGGTAAATTTGTTGGCATGTTCGTTTCGTTTCTTGTTTTTAGTGTTGCCTTTATTTTTATTTTGTTTTGCCTCTTTTCTTCTTTAAAAAAAAAACTATTGAAAACCTAAACCGGCGACCCGAACCGACGCTCGGCGTCTGGACCGCCGACTTGGGGTCCGGACCGCCGACTAAGCCGCCGAAAGTTACTGGATTTTGTCCTCTCGTTAAAAACTGAAACCGGCGGTCATATCGGTGCCTTGAGCCTGGACCGTCAATTTCGGTGGCCAGGGCACCGATTTTTCCTGCGAGACCGCCGGTTCGTGCGGTTTACCCATTTTTCTCTCTTTCTTTTTCCTTTTTCCCTCATTTCTTCTCTTCTCTCTTACAAAACACACGCACCTCACTTCCCTTCCACTCCAAATTTCTCTTTCAATACTCCATATCTCCTCAAATCCTTCCATACATCTCTTACCCATCACTTAATCTACAATTCCATCCAAGCAAATTCAAGTTTCATCAACTAAATCTCCTCCACCTAAGTTTGAAGTTTTTTGCTCTATTGTTCCTTGTTTTCTTCGATTTTAAGGTGATTTCTTCTTGTCTTGTTCTTTTTTCTTGCTTCATAGGCTTAGTTTTGTTGTTAATTTGTGTTAATTTCATTTTTTTTAGGTTTGGGTAATTTTTCTAGGGTTCTTAATTTCAAAATTTGGGAATTTTGTGCTTAATTGTGTAATTAATCATGCTACATTATGAATTGGTGTTGAATTGAGCATGCTAGTTGACTGTTTGGAGTTATTTCGTGATTGTGTTGATATATTGGTACCTTTAAGTAGTTTCTAGCATATTAGTTTGAGCTTATTGATTGAATTAGGCATGATTAGATGTTTAGGAGGATTGGTGATGATGAACTTGTGCTTTATTGTTTAAGTTTTGGACTTGTAATTGGACATGAGCTTTGCTATGATGAATTTTAGTGATGTAGTTGAGTGGTAGTGTTTTATAAAAGTGTGGTTCAATGTTGGAAAGCTTGTTATAGTATGATTAATGCTTGGAGCTTGTCTTGATGTTGTGTTGATGATGGGAGACTAATCTATGTTGTGTAGAGTAGGTACAATGGGAAAGAGCAAGGACAAACTCCCACGCATTGAGGAGCCACCTCCAAAAGAGAAACCAAAGGCATCTACTTCCCGCCAAGGAAAACGCCAAGCCGAGTATCTAAAGCACTTACCTTCGGATCCGGTCGCTCGACGTCAACAAGAGAATAATGGCCCGTATAAACCCTCGGTGTTTGGTGTGGTGCTCCGCCAAGAAGATCACAATGAGCTCTTTATAAAGCTTGCAAAAAGAGGGCTTGGTTCGTGCAAATACCCGAATTAACAAACTCTTGAGGATCTCGGGCTTTGGGACAATATGAAGGAACTTTTTGACCGGATTGGTTGGGGATCGATCTTGACTAGAATGTGGCCTACATGTCCAAGGGCCACATTGGAGTTGCTTTCCACTTTGAAAATCCCCATCCATCAATCCAAGCTTCCCCAAATGGTATACTTTCAATTGGGGGATCGCACTCACACCATGACAATGGAGCAAATTAATGCGATCTTCAATTGTCCGAATGAGGGACAATGTCAAAAGTCACGGGAGTTTAAGCCGAGGGAACTGTGGAAGGCAATGACCTATTCCACAAAGACTTATTAATCGGGAAGATCCAAGGCCACACTTCTCCGTAACCCCATCTTCCGAGTGATCCAAAGGATCCTTGCTCACACTATTTTCCAACGGGAAGAGAATAGTTCATGTCGAAGTGCCGAGTTTCAAGTTATGTGGGCAATGCTTACCCATACGCCCCTTAACTTAGGTCAATTTCTCTTTCGCCAATTATATGCCCAAAAGCATCAAAACAAGGGCGTTCTTTGTTGTGGAGGCCTCATCACTTCTATTGCCATGGCGTTGTGTCCTCAATTCTACACATGGACGACGCTTTTGGATTCTCTTGTCATCGATGCAGTGACATGGAAGAATATAAGGGTTCTTATCTCGGCATCACGTCCTTACCTATTTCGGCAACACAAGGAGAAGAAGCCGAAGCCGGGAGAAAAAGAAGTGGTGGAGATCTTCCCTTTGCCCGACCATACGCTTACAAGGGTGACTATATTGTTAAACAAAACGAATTGGAAAATGGATACACTATTACACGAAGCGGCCATACTAGCGGCCAGGAACCCTCAGGTTGAGATGGACGCAAGTGGTAGTGATAATGGAGAGGAAGAAGAGGGTGATGACAATGCCGGTGATGGTGATACGAACAATGAGGAAGAGGGAGAAGAAGGCCAAAAGAGAAGAGAAGAAGGACACACGAGAAGAGGTCGAAGGTAACAAGCCTTTGATAGAGGGCAAGCTTCATTTAAAGGGTACCAAGGGTACCAAGGTTTTGGAGGGTCATCGGGACCCTCTAACATGTTTGGAGAACCGTCGGGGTCTGGGGGCTTTTATGGTGAAGAATTTGCTAGCATGGAGGATAGAGTGGAGCATATTGATAATTATTGCACTCAATGGGATAGCGAGTTTGCGGTGATGCGCCATGATATTCAAGTTATCTGCCTCCGCCAACAGGAGATGAACGAGATTCAACAGCAAAACAAATCGGGAACCAACAGTGCTTTCAAGTCGAGATGTACCAAAGATACGATGACTTCCAACAAGACTTGTACGCTCGGCAAGAGAGTTTTCAACAGGATTTGTATGCTCGCCAAAATGCCTTTCAACAAACTTGGTTCGACCGGCAAGACACATTCCAACAGGAGCTTTATGCGCGCCAAGATCAATATCATCAAGAGGACCAAGTCAACCAACAAGAGATGTTGGAGCTCGTTTGCCTTTTCCAAGCCCACCAACTCGAAGAAGGCCACACTTGGCCCTCGCCTCCTCCTCCTCAATGATTGTTGAGGTATGATTGTATTTGTATTCTTTTCTTCCCTCCAAACTAATTCGTTTACCTTCAATTTTGAATAAGTTTGGGGGAGGGGGGAGATGGATACAAATACTTGTAAATATGTGTGTGTTGGTTTGCTTGGGTTTTTGCTTTAAGTAGTTGTTAGTTTGTTTGCTTAGTTTGGTTTGTGTTTTTGGAAACTCTTTGGGAAAATTTTGAAGTTTAGTTGCTTTGATATGTTGTTTGTGGCTCGATGTGACTTTGGTGAAATGCCGATGAGTATAATGTTATGTTTTTTGCAAAATTTGGTTGGAATTGAGCATTTTTTAATTGGTTTTGCATGGATTGATAGTGTGTTGATCTTGACTCTTTGACCTTTTAATGAACCAGTGAGATTTTGAGCCTTATATTGCTATATTGTGCATTTTATTCTTGTGAGATTGGTCATGCATGCATTTCTACTTCTAGAACTTGCCTTGGTTCTATATTGAGAATGCTTTGTTGTGCAAGAACTTGGAGATGATCTTAGGCCATTGTTGTTAGCCACCTCAAAATCCTAAACACTACCTTGTGCTTTACATATCCCATTGCTAATCCTGTTGAGCTTAATTAGCCCTTGTTTGCTAAACCGAAAAAAAAAGAGGTGTTGGTTGTGTAAAGGTATCCCGGGGTAGGTTGAGAAATGAAAAAAAAATGAATGAAGTAATGATGAAATTGGGTAGTAGTTGGGCTCGTTGTTGTGAAAAAGTGAAAAATTATCATAAGCTCAAAGAAATGAAAAAGAAAGAAGAAAGTGGAAAGATGAAGTCTATGTCGTTTGTTTGAACACTTTCTTTTGAATTTGAAAGAATGAAATGAGAAAAAGAAGAAAAAAATGAGAGCGTAAGGGAACTAACATGTTGATTTAGTCCAAAAATGAATAGTGCATGGTGAGGGATGAAGATGAATTGATTTCATACTTGTTTTGAAGTAGATATAAGGTTGGTGAATGATTGTGATTAGTCACTTAACCAAATTTCCCCTCCTAAACCAATGTGACTACATTATAACCCACCCTTTGTGATCCTCATTCTTGCATGAATTGTTTTGCAATGGAGATATTAGACGATTTGCAAGCATATAGTGAATAGATTGCATTGTGTGAATTCGATGAGTGCATAACCATTCACTTGAGGGTTGAGAGATATACTTCCCTGTGAGTTTCAATTGTTGAATTGTTGAGGTTGACATGCTTTTGATTTGTGTGGAATTATGAAGGTTTTGGCTTTCAAGTGATTTGTGTAATCTGAGGCATTTAGGATCCGAAGTTGCTACTCCATTCGATGTTTATGTTCTTTATTTGAATATATTGTTCGGGACGAACAATGCCTAAGTTTGGGGGAGTGATAAACACCTATTTTCGTAATAACTAAACGTGTTTTCTACCACTTTTTGCCAAGCTTTATCCATTAAATGTGATATGTTTTGGATTGATTTCATTATTTAGATTGGGTTCACGTTTGGTGGAGTTTGTGCATGTGTGTAGGTCTAACAAGGGATGTTAAGCCGGAATAAAAGGATCGAAGAAGAGCGGAGTAAAAGAATCAGGACGAAAATGAGTTAAAAGAGGAAATCGGTGCCCCGGGGATGAAAATCGGCAGTTTGCACCGAAAAACCGGCTGTTCAGGGGTGAACCGCGGGTTCAACCGCCGAAAATCTCTGTAATAATTTCCATGCATTAATCCAAATCGGCGGCCGGACCGGCGCCTGAGGCCCAAACCGCCGATTTGGCCGGTTAGGACGCCGGTTCGGCATCCTAGACCGCCGATTTTGCCTTTTTTCCCCCAAAACTTGACGATTTTGCCCTTTTCGTGATTTTAACACTCTTTAGCACTTTTTTTTACCCTATATATATGGGAGTTCAACCCCAAAACGTGTATCTTCACTCCATAGCTTAGATTTCCCCTTCCCAAAGTTTCCATTTAGGGTTTAAAATATTTCTTAATCATTGTATTACTTGACAAGGTTGGATTTGAAGATTGTATTGAAGATTTCTCCATTGGGTTCTTAGTGTTTCTAATCATGCAATTATTTATCATTTCCTTTGTTATTTCTCTTATTATGTTTAGCTAAATTTCCTTTGTTGGTTTTGGGATTTGAGATGATTTGATGATGGATTTGACCATAGCTTATTATTTCTAATTGCTATTTGATTGTGGTGTTGGATATTGATTTCATGCGGGAATTATTGATCATCTTTCTTGCATGCCAAGTGTTTGTAGAATTTCTTAGTAGGATTTTGCATTCATGAAAAACAATGATCACAACATGCATTGCTTTTGAGACTTAGAAAGTGAGAATGCACGCATGGGAGCTCGACTTCTTTATGCTTTTGGGAGTCAATTCGTCGTTTGAGTCTTAGCTGAGAGAGGCGTCGAGTTGATCTATTTTTGGTATCTATCGAGAGAGGGTAGTGATTATATTTGTGAATGCTCTTCATCTAGGTGATTAAAAGTGGTTGGATGAATTAGGAAGTCATTATCAAGCCGTCTAGAATCAAATCAAGTCCCTAGAACCAACTCTTGTTCCTTTTTGGATCCTTGATCGTTTATTAATTGTTTATCTTTTGAATTTGTCTATCTTTGCTTGATTGTTTATTTAAGAGTCTTAATTAATCAATATCCATGATATTGTAGAGTTTGAATAGTAGGAAGGTGCATAAATTTCGTATAAATTCGGTCTAGTAATCCTTGAAGATACGATACTCGTTACCAGTTGCTACAATTACCCGATTAAAGTGTTGTTTATATTGTTAAGTCAAACTAGTGATCATTGATGTAGAAACAATGTCAAAGTTAGAGTTCCAATACGTAGATGGCTAAATTTTGGCTCCAAGTAACTATGAATTCAGACTTGTAGAGGAAGCTTATGTTCTGTTATTACAAGATAAATTTGACTTTTATATATAGTATGGATATTATTAAGCTCGTATCTAGAAACTTTACATAATTTGGACTCAATTATAAGTACTTAATATAATTTATAATTTTTTTTCTTGAATATAAATGCTATAAACTCGCTTAATTAGTTTGATTATTATTAATAATGTAATGAGTTGTGTAAGTTACTCGCATATGTACATGGAGGAGATCTATTTTCTATCTTAATTATACAAAGCGTTTTTTGAAATTAAAACACAACATTAATTAATTAATTGATCATTCATTTCTTGGATCGGAAACAGACGTAGAGTCGATATTCATTCAATTTAAGTTACATATACATTTTTTTATATAAATCCCAACAAACCATATGCAACTAGTCATACATGCAAGTTAATTAATTGAAAAATAAAATGAGTAGTTTGAAATCGTTGTTGTTTCCAATTACTGGCATATATAATAGTGGTGTTAGTGTTGAATGCGGTGGAAATCAAAGGGGCGATGATTCACGTGAGTAACGCAGCGCCTAACAAAGGTTCAATCTACCTCTCTTTTTACATTGACAAGGTCTATTAATCATGTCACACAATCACGAAGGGCGACGAATATCAGTTTAAAATAAACAACGCATTCTGTTTGCGAATGCAGTTATTTATGATCCCATTCGGGATAAAGACCAAGCAGACATATATTGGAAAGTTGATAACGTCGGCCTTTCTTTCAGCTATGACAATACTAGTTATAAGCGGGATGGTATTTGGGAACAAGATTAATGAGTAATTAATTAGGAATAATAATAATATACATACATATACGAGTATCATGTTCCATTAACCACTGTGACTCTGGTTTATGTTGTCGAATGTAAACACTCACACCGTATTCCTACTTTACTGTATTTAAAGAAAAGTAAGGTAAAAATTGTTTTTCTTCACAAGTTCTCTCTTGCAGCAAGTTTGTTCAATCGCATGTTTGGGATAGTTTAATTTGGCTAAAAATTTACCTAAATTATATTCAATTTTTATTTAATTTTTTGCTGATAAATTATTAATCTTTATTGCATTTTGATTTGCACCAAAACTATCAATATTGCCAATAAATTCCAAATTTTCTGTTTTTTTCTGGAATTACATTCAAGTATTAGACAAGTAAAAGCATTTTAAATTTTGGCGAGAGAGAACTAAGACAAATATTGTTAAGATGGTGATGGAATAATGATGTGATAAAAATTTAAATAGATGTGATAAAAATTCTTCAAAAAAAAAAAAAGATGTGATAAAAACAGAAAGGTGGAGATGCGGGGGATCGAACCCCGTGCCTCTCGCATGCAAAGCGAGCGCTCTACCATTTGAGCTACATCCCCAATGTTGTAGAAGTATAATTGAATTTTTTAATAATTTTGTTTATTTTTCTAGTTTTACAAATCGTGACTGCACTGAGGAGAATCAACGAAATATATTCTGATATTCATAGAGCATGACAGTTTAAAATGTACCAACAAATCATTGTTTAACGGATTTTGTGGATATTACACCAAGTCAATAAGAACGAAATGTTATTTTTTTTACTATTCAGTATTTACACATATATACAAATTCTTACCATATTAATATCATCTGTTTTGATTTTAATTGAATAGTATCATACAATGTTTTAAAAATTGTACGGAAGATCAAACCGCCAAGGCTTCGGAGTCAAGATTCAATCAGTTCAATTGGTTAACTGTTTAATTGAATCGTTCAATAAATAAAAAAAATGATTAAATAAATAATAAATATCAAAATACCCATATTTTTATAAGTACACATTCAAATCCATAAAAAATATATCTATTTTTTTTTATCATATGTAGATATTCTCAATAAACATGTATACAAATTTTACAATGAAAATTAATTTGATATAAAAGTAGTTGAAATTGGGAGTAGTTATATAGTAAGGATATAATTTATCACATAACACTTATTTGATTATGAATTTAATCAGACGAAAAAATACTATTAAAAACAGTATAAAAGAAGAATTTGATATACCTCAAAATTTAGAATTATTAAATAAATGGACTATTCCAAAAGTTGAACCTAGTTTAATAGTATATAAATTAGGAACTTTTGAAAAAATTGGTTTAAAACAGATACTTAAACTACGGAAGAAATAATTCCTCTTAATGGGAAAAATATGATGATTAAATTGCTTGAGGATAGTGATTTATTATCCTATAAACATTCTCATAAATTTATCCATATAGGACTTGTGCAAATTGCATTTAAGCCTTTAACATTAGAAGGACTACAGAAAGCTTTATAGCAGCTTTAAGAGATGGAAGAAATTTAAATTGGAAACAATCTCTAATGGATATAATACATACTAGGGTTGGGTAGGTATACCGAAAAAACGGTATACCGTCCTTACCGTACTGGAAAAATACCGAACTTACGGTATACCGTCACTTACGGTACGGTATGATACCGTACCGAAAGATTACGGTAAGGTAAAGGTATGGGATTTTCTAATACTGCGGTATACCGTGTTATACAGTACCGAGGTATATATCATTATTTTCGGTATATACTGTCGTATCGATATATACTGTAGTATGGTATATACGGTATACCGTACCGCACCCTTTAATAATTAATAATAATAATATATATAATTAAGTAATTGTTGGAAATTTAGGATATTATTTTTTCTAAACAAGTATAGAATGTGCACGGTATACCGTAAAACTTCGGTATACCGTGAATGTTCGGTATACCGTAAATGTTCGGTATACCATAAATGTTCGATATACCGTTAAAGTTCAGTATACCGTATATCGATAAGGTATATCGAAACTGCGGTACGATAACGGTATGTAAAAATTTCATACCGAATTTAAGGTATACCGAACTCCGGTATACCGAACTCCGGTATACCGTCAGGTACGGTATGGTAACGGTATGAAATTTGTCATACCGAAAGGTAAGGTATAAAGTATGACACAAAAACGATGGTATACCGTACCGACCCACCCCTAATACATACTAGTTTGGCTCATGGACCAGTTTATTTTGATGTATATCCAAATTTATAGCTTTCATTATATGATATAAATATTTTAGATGCATTAACATTAAATGTAAAAACTCATGGTTATAATTATAAATTAGGAACAGAAGTAATAGCTATTTGTTATAGAGTTTATTATAAACCTCTATTTACATTAAATCCACAATGTAAAAGAGTTGATAAACCTATGAATGAAACTATTTTAATAGAAAGTAATTTTGATAAGTCGGATATTACGACAAGAAGAAAAATAAAATGGGAAGAGATAGAATTCTCAGAAAATTGGACAATTAAACAAGCTGTATCAACACAACCAATAATTCCAAATAATTTAATAAATATTTTACAGACACTAGAGGGATCTGTGACTTTACAATTTGAAGACAATAGAAGATTTTTTCCTAGATTTGAAAAGTCAAGATCTATGTATTCACATATTTCACCAATAGATTATAAAGTAGAACAACCATTTACTCCATCTAGAGCTTCCACGTCTCAAATAAGAGAAAGATATGTGTCAGAATATTTAGATGAGGATAGAATTGAAAAACTAATAATAAATGAAATAATATTGTTAAAGGAATGAAAAATAGTGTTCTAAATACTAAAGAAGCGGATATAACCGAATCAGAAATGGATTTCCCAATATAATGATTTTAGAAACAAAAATTGACTTTAGCCCTGATTCACAGGCAAGATAATTAATAAAATCAGAATTTAATTCATCCAAATGGAAACCATTTAAAAAATGGTTTTTTGAGAATTTTAATTCAAAAGAAAAATATTATATTCAATAAGAATTCTATGAATTTTGTTCTAAAAAGAATAAAATAATATTGTTTGTTTCATGGTTTGTGTCTACATACGTAGAACAATATATTTCTGTACTAGAAAGAAATTATAAATTAAATAGTGGTAAAGTAATGAGGCAAATATATCCTCCACAACAATATTTTCAAATTGAAAAGAATGAAAGAATTAATAATTTCCTAGCTTTTGCTAAATTATTAGAGGGTAATACTCTACCAATAACATGCAAAGAGATAAATACAATATTTGAACAAAATAATTATACGAATCTCTATTTAAATAATAATAATAATAATAATAATAATAATAATAATAATAATAATAATAATAATAATAATAGTTGATCATAGAAGAAATGAGTGAGATAGTGAAGATGGTAGAGATGTATGACGGTCTATTAGGGGTTTGTTACCACATCGGGTGTTAAAATCGTCACGATTCTTCATTCCGGCCGGTGTTAAGGTGCTGACCAGACCAATATTGATCGACCAATCAAACTGCCTTATCGATGCGGTCCATTTTTTAAATATTGGTCTTTCATTTCATGTGTTTGAGCTGTGTTGTTTTTCTGGTCATTTAGCTTCGAAAGAAACAACATAAACTTTAATTGGAATGGAAAAGACTACGTCGGCCCAACCTTATCCGAGCCCATCAAACTTCTTCAAAAACTTCGACCCCTATATCACCCCAAATCATGCTACTTAATTTTGAGCATTTGCATAACTGTTTTATTGTTATCTCGCTTCAAATTTGTGGTTCCGTATTCACTCCATAGTTTTTCACGTCTCTTAATTTATCACATGTGTAGAGATGAAGCGGGTCATAAATTTACATTACATATTAATAAAACATAAAAATGAATGTTTCGATCCGATAAAATTGGAACGATACCGATAGAGAAATTAATAAGTAGGAACAAGTAAGAAAATTGAGACGGAGGCGAAAAGGCAGGGGAGGCCATAAACAAAGTAAAATGCGACAAAAATGGAGCACTTATCCAAATTTCATTTTCATTTTATAATTCAGAAAACCACATTTTTAAAACTACAGACATAATATTTCATTTCCTCTATCTAGCTATAGGCATCCTTCCTCCGAAGCAGAAGCACCACATTAATACCTTAGATCATCTAATTATGATTATTTGCTACTAATTGTAATTGCAATGATGTTTTTCCCTCTTCCGATCAGTGACTGCTGACCACCGCTACCCCTCCCTTCCGCCGCCGTGTCTCCGCCACCACCATTACGTGGTATTCACCGTTATCATTCATGCATAATCATCACATATCTATATATACATGCACGTCTTTTGTTATCCATGCCTTTTCATGCATATCAAATTCATATGATTCAATTTAATTTTTAAATTTCTGCATTCTCATTTGAACTATGTATATATTTGGCCTGGCGTTGATCCGATCTCCTTCTTACGCACGTGATGATTTTACTAATATAGAGTGCATGTGGATCCTGCTAGAAATGCTGGATTCGAATCTGTTTTCAGATTATGTTTGGAATCAAACATCGTTATACAATTATACTACGAATTATTTACAGATAAATTCATTCTGATTATCTGCATATTTTTAACGGATCATGTTGTAATTGCGTAGATCCTCCAAAGTAATTTTGTGATTCTTTCGACAAACATTATGTACACATCAAATGTTTGATGAAATGTGTAGATTAAACTTGAAACTAATGCCTTGGCTTTGACTTTACAAAAGGAAAAAGGAGAAAAGAGATGCTTTAATTTTTTTTTTTTTTTTTTACACCTATTGCCATGTGAAGGCCAAAGCTACATCCACATGCAATCATTATTCAACAAATGGACTTAGCAATATAAAATTATAGCATATAGAGGCAGCGTATGATCAAATATTACAATCTTGATTGTGCAAATTGTTTGATGCAATTAATTAATCCCATTCTCAGAAGCAATCATTTGATTAGCTGCCAGAGTGATCTTAGCTTTGCAATAATCTGAGTTGCTCTTATATGAATTGCTGTATCTTGATTTACGATTGCAGTGGGAGCATGATCTGATGAGAGGTTCTTGTGGTAAGAGAATCAAGAGCTTTAGACACATTCGTATCGGGCATTCATAATTTTGTTGGTAAAGCTTAGATCAATGGATGACAATGATGGAAGCAAGGTGACAGGCATCAGACAGATTGTTAACCTCAAGAGGTTCCTTCAGAAATGGCAGAATGTCACGCTCGGCCCCAAGGACGACTGCAGCCCTCGATCAGGAGATGTGCATCATGGTATTTCACCTGCTGTAACTAGGAGACTGAGGAACTCAAACGTACATGCTGAATCAGATGATGAAACGTGCCACAGCCCTGAACCGCCCGGTGATGTCCCTAGAGGATACCTTGCCGTATACGTTGTCCCTGAGCTTCGGAGGTTCATCATCCCGACCAGCTACCTCAGCGATCCACTGTTTAAGGTGCTGCTCGAGAAGACTGAGGAGGAGTTTGGATTTGATCATAGTGGCGGCCTGACTATCCCGTGCGAGATTGAGACCTTCAAGTATCTCCTGCAGTGCATGGAAAATCATAGGAAAGATCAAGATGATAAGCATTGAAGGTCAAAATCTTTCAACTCTTTCTTCATTTTGGATCGTTATTGCTCGGTGAACGTGTTGTGATCAAGTTCGAAAATCATGTTTATGGGTGATTGAGTTCTGCTTCAGTTTATGTCCATTGTGACTGAATCTTGATCCTTTTGATATGCAATCAATCTAAGATAGTTTGTGTATATGTTGGTTTATGGTTACATCTTACTTGACTTGGTGCAGTTACTTCTATTTGTAATGAACTTGGATGAGAAAGCATTTTTAGACTGATTTGATATTAGTCGTTGCCTATTTCAGAGTATTGCAAAATTTGAAATGGTCTCAATTTGATGTTGGATCAACATTGTCTCTTGTTTCATTTTATCAGTACTGATTCAATATTGAGTCACGTGTGTCGGTGGAATGGTCTCTAAGATGTAAAATGGAAATAGATTATGTTGAGTGCTCGGATTTGAACCGGACTATATGCATATAATCATCGATTTCTTTGTGTTTTAGCCCTTTTGGGGTGTTGATAAAGCAAATTTGGTTGTTTGTGGTCAGGGTTTCACCAAATTAACATCCTAGCTAGTGAATTAATAATTATGTAGTAGTAGTACTGTATTAGCTAATTAAGCAGATTGCTTTTTTCCTTTTTTTTTTTTTTTTTTTTTTTTGGTATTGGCATTGGGCTTTAGATGGAGCATAAGTTAAGATCGATAATTAGTAATTACCAAGAGACTGGGCCAAAAAAGGCCCATTGCTCAAAGTCAAACGTTCAAATTAATTCGTATTGCCACAGTACCAAACTTAAATTTTAGTATCAAGCTTATTTTATGGGAACATGCTCAAATAAAGTCCACAAATACTAGTACATGAATATCGCCTCCCGTTCTCCCATTTTTTATCCTTTGGCCGCATTATCGAAACAAATGAAAATTAATGTAAAATATTGATTTAAAAAATTATGCTGCAACAAAAAATTAATCTAAAATAAATCAATGGAGCTTCTAGTATATATGCGTGGAAAGGAAGGCAGCATATATGAATCCCGAAAGAGGCGGTGAAAGCACATGGTGCATCTTGTCTTGTGTCAACCTCCTTTAATTTGGCGTCTTACTCTTGTCGCCCTTCATCTTCCACCTCTCTCTCTCTCTCTCTCTCTCCAGGTAGATGTTTAAATATAGAGAGAGAGAGAAGAAGACTGAATTGAATTTCGTTTTTAGAGTCCATTTTTGGAGGGATGTGCAATGCATTACTTTTACCTCATCTCTCGCCTTCAACTCCATTCTCCATCGCACTTTTAATCTCTCTCTGTATCCTCAAAACAGTCAGAACACGAGAAGAGTGAAATACAGCCCACAGAAATGGGGATTCCATCACATGTCATGTTTCTTCTTTAATTTATCCTCTTCGAATTTTCGCTTTCTCTTTTTTTAATTATTATATTTTACAGGAACTCATCAAATTAAGAAATTAAACACTATTATATTCTATTTAATTTATCTCTAAAGTCTCAACTATTCTTCCAAACTAATTAAACTATCGTCCATTTTATATGAGCGTGGTATGTAGGAATGAAATGAAATGAACATAAAATAACGATTATTACGTCAATTCCTAAATAACTATTTCGCGTTTTACCCTTATAAATGTGGGATATCATGTCCACTTAGACTGGCTGCACCGGGTGTCTCGAGCGGCGTCTCGAGACAGCGCCGGCGACGAGACACGCCGATGCAGCGGCCATCGTCTCGAGACTGTCCCGAGCCGACGAGACAGCCTCGAGATAGCGCGTGTATTACACGCGCGCGAGTTTTTTTTTTTTTTTTAATAGGCGCGTGCATTGCACGCGCCAGACATAAAAAAAAAAAGAAAAATTAATTTGCAACGGTTGTTTTCAAACGGCTATTAACGGCTAAATGCCGATTTTAAATTATTTTTTTTTTTATTCTCATTTTTTCTTCTATAAATACTACTACATTCTATCACACCACTCACACCATCCTCACACATACAATTTCCAATTCTCCTCTTACAATTCAATTTTTTTTTCGAATCAATTTCGCTACATCTCGGAAATGGATCCCAACAATCCTTTCTCGTCGTCGTGGTGTCCCCCTGAAATGGCGGACGAAGGCAATACGGCGAATACACCGGCGCAGGGCTCGATTCCATCAACCTCAACTCGTCCGTCGGCGAGTCCTTCCAAAACGTGATGGGCGGCGATGAGGATAGTCCCTCATCGGAGCCGGCACCGGCCAAAGCCAAGGGGAAGCAACGCGGCAAAGTTAAGGGAAAGGCCCTCGCAAACGTCCCTCCACCTTCTCGTCCGGACGCCGACGCCAAACCAAAGAGGCGCGCTTACACGGTGGAACAAGGCACCGCCGTCGCCCAAATCTGGAAAGAGGAGACGTGCAATTCCATCATCGGACGAGATCAGAGCGGCGACAAGTACTGGGGGCGTGTGGCGGACAGGTACAATGCCATGTTCAACGACGACCTCAACACAAAGACGGTGAAGAGCTTCTTCGGCCGGATCTCCCACTGGGTGAAGGAGTGGATGATAGCTTACGACAAGGCAGACAGGAAAAGACAGAGCGGCGCCTCCGACGACATGGTCAAGGAGCAAGCCCAGGAGTTATACCACGCCCATGAAGGGACCTACTTCAAGCACTTTGGTGCCTGGAAAATTTTGGCGGACTACCCCAAATTCCTCCACCAAGAATTTCCCGACGTTCCGTGGATGAAGCGGACGAAGAATACGGCAGAAGGCGCCTACACCTCATCCGGAACGCCGCACGGATCGAGCGAGCCAACAGAAGAAGAGGAAAGCTCGGCTCCCCCCCGCCCACAGGGACGAGACGCGGCAAAGGCGGCGGCGAGAGCGGCGAAAGGAAAGGGAAAGAAGAAGCAAAGCGAGGAGGAGGAGTTCGGGTCGATGGTCTCCTCAACAAATGATCGGA